>JAMZEH010000023.1:18637500-19237500 GCA_024699665.1 Ostrea denselamellosa
GTTTGAACCTTATCCAGGTAGGTAGGTTAAGGCCAGGTGCCCAGAAATTTGTCTTAAATTCATTTAGGTGCTCGAAAATGTAAGATTTACGAGGGCGAGTCAATAAGTAACCAGCCTAACTCATTTCTGGTGACCGAGACGGCCAACATTTCAATACATGTTTTATACCTGGGTACAAAATTGCACGCGTATCGAATCATTCTTTAATAAGATGGTGAATGTCAAACATATATAACTAGTGATGCAAAGGCATGCTTTTCATCTAAAGTTGAGTACCGTGCTGTAATTCGGTACTTGTATTAAAAGGTAAAACAGGCAAGGAAATACACGGCGAGTTAGCCGATGTTTAAGGGTCTTCTATACCATTTTAGGTTAAATTCTGGGTAGGGAAATTCAAACGCGGTAGAACGTCTTCAGAAGATGAAACCAGGTCTGGGCGCCCACAGGATGCCACCGACGAAGAAATGTGTAATGAAGTTCGGGATCTGGTATATTTTGATAGGCAAATAATGGTGGAAGAAATAGCGCACGCATTAGGCTTGCACGTGGTAGCATTTCAACAATCTTACATGATCGTTTAGGTATGCGGAAGCTAACAGCCCGTTGGGTCCCCAAATACCTTAGCCTTGTTGAAACGTATTAGGTCAAAATATGATTTTTTTTTTTGCGTCTGGTGACTATAGATGAGGCTTGGGTTCATTATTATGAGCCAGAGAATAAACCTGAGTCGTCAGTGGGTATGACCGTTGTCCCCGAGGTCAAAGAAGTTCGTGATGCAACCATCTGCTGGCAAGGTGATGAACACATTATTTTGGGACACAAAAAGCGTTATTATATGTTGGACGTTTTACCCAAGAGAAGTAAAATAACTGGAGAGTACTATGCAAACTTGCTAGACCAGCTGAGAACCACCATCTGTTAAGAACGCCGAGGTATACTTTCGAAAGGTGTTTTGCTGCAACAGGACAACCCGAGAGTCCACACTTGCATAGTTGCAATGGATGCTGTAGAGCGAAACGGGTATGGATTAATACCACATCCTGCCTAGTCACCTGACCTAGCTCCTAGCGACTTCTTCCTATTCCCATATATCTTCTGACGAAGAAGTCGTGACAACAGTTGAGGAGTGGGTCAATGGAAAGGACCCTGACTTTTTCAATTCCTGGTTTATGGCACTTGAACACCGTTAGTTTAAGAGCAATTACATAGAAAAAGAAGCTCAAGTGGATCTCAACCGGAAATAAGTTAGGCTGGTTACTTATTGACTCGACCTTATAGTAATGAGTCATACTGAGTACCCCGATATTATTTATGATATCGCCTTTGTATTCGATCATATAAATGTTTCAAAATTAAGAACCTCGATGAATGAAATTCGAAAAATTTTGATCATCGACTTATTGCTTTGTGCAAACACTTTGGTTTATTTATCCTTAGTGGGTGTTTCAGGGTTGACAGAGACACTGGGAAAACTTGTAAAGACAGAAGCGTAGTGGACTACTGCACTCGAAATTCAGAATTTTTGAGTATTGGCAAAGAATGTGAGGTTAAATGATTTTCCTAGTTTGTATTCCGACTGTCATAAACAAGTTCATGTTTCTATTGATTTATCTTGAGAATTAATGATAGAAAACTGTATACAGAATGTGAGTTATTAAGAAATTAAAGCTTGAGATGACGATGATGAGCAGAGTGAATTTTATATAAATGTACATAATCATCCTTGTCACATAGCTAGTTTATGTACGCTCCTAGATAACACTGAGACATGTCATGTAGATCCACATTTTATTGACCACGTTGTTACAGAAGTGTATGAGTTATTGCTCAGTGGTGCTAAAGTACTTTAGGCGTACGTAAATATTTTCAAAACCCCCAAAAAGTAAAAAGTCCTAATGAGGTTTACTTGCGTGCCAAAAAATACAGAAGATCTAAACGCCATCATAAAAGAATTCAGAATAGTGCTTGTATAGAGAGGGAAAATTATATAAAAAGAAACTTTTATATGGTTTAAATTTTATAATGTACATGTCAACATTGACATGAAAATGGTTCTGAAAGAGATCACAATTACGTGTTTACGTGTAAAACATTTAAATAATATCGTCTTTAATATCATTAATAAATTGAAACTAAATGGATATTTAGAGAGACCAAGTAGCTCTTTACCAAATCAGGGAAGGGCCATATTGGTCATAGTGATTAAACCCATGGGTCATGAATTTCACAGGTTTGGTAAAGGGTTCATTATAAGCAAGGCAATAGTTTTGAGTGTTTGATGTCCAAAAATAAAAAAAAGAGTTTCTGAGATATTATGTTAACATATGACTAACTTAGCCCCACACTATGACCTAAAGCCACGGACATGCATTTCACAGTTTTGGTAAATGGTTCATTGCTTATCATAATCATGCTAATAGTTTGACTGCTTTAAGTACAGGGCTGAAGAAAAATTAATTTGGATGGTTAATTTTGGCCACACCCTTCAGGCGGAGTACATGCTGAAATTCTGAGACTTTGTTCCCCTTGCCCAATAAATGTTATATATCCGATTAGTTGAAATTGGTTTAGCCGTTCCAGAGAAGAAGTTGAAAATGGTCAAAAGCTTATGGTCGACGCAAAATGAACGACGACGAACAAAAACAGATAGCAACAGATAAAATGTCATTTCTAAACTGATCTCGTGGATTTTGAATTAATTTTAATCCACAATTAACTGATCTCGCGGATTTTAACTAACTGTAATCCACAATTAACTGATCACGCGGATTTTAACTAACTATAATCCACAATTAGCTGATCTCGCGGATTTCTAACTAACTGTAATCCACAATTAACTGATCACGGGGATTTTAACTAACTGTAATCCACAATTAACTGATCACGGGGATTTTAACTAACTGTAATCCACAATTAACTGATCACGCAGATTTTAACTAACTCTAATCCACAATTAGCTGTAAATTGACAGTGTTCTTCAATCCTGGATTCGGGCAAACTGATACAATGTAAATATTGAAGGGGAAAACCAACAAACATGTGCTGTACAATTACTTTCCAAAATTTAACGCTTGTGTCAAGTGTTAACAGACGTGGTGGATCATTGCGTCATGTGAACACATGATAACAAAGATAAACAAGAAATCATCCTGACGCAAGCGTCAAATGTGTGAGGTCGCAGAAGATAGGAAAAAATATCTCGATGAATTTTTTTATTATCATTTTTGCAATTGGTCGGACTACACTGATAATAAGCATTTTGTACATCCCTACAGGATGAAGAGTTAATTGTAAAGTCATACTGTAATTAAAATATCTTTTAGTCATCAAAATTAGTTAGTAGAGACAATTTTGCGTGGGAGCTAAACGACTTTCAAAGACATATATGAATGTATGTTTGGAGACTTTAATTGGCTAGACTGGACTAGACTTCCCTTATCACCTCCAGATCACTTAAATATATTATTAGTTGTGTGAATCCGCACAAGTAGTCTTAATTCACAAAACACTGCACACCCTTTTTGTATTTCATGAACGAATAGTAATATAAATTGAACCAGAAACAAACGCAGTACAAATTGACAATTATAATGTTTATCAAAGTAGCAGGGTTTTTTTTTTTCGTTTTTTTTTTTCCTTAAAATTATTTGACACATTTTTACACATGTAATATCACTTCAAATATGGGGTATTTTCATTTTTCAAAGAAAGTTGACCGGGTCTATAGTACCAAACTGTCCCCTGTTGCCTAAATCTAAATAAGCTCGATTTATATCTACATATATATACAAATAGAACAATAACTTTAATGCCCAATTAAATACTACATTACTTAATTTTTTTTTAAGAAATGATAGAAAAAGAAAAAAATACATTTACGTTAATTCCGCAGAAAAGCGTGTACATTTTGAAAACCAATATCAGAACAGACAGTGCTCTTGAGCGGCCTGTGATAATTCGTCTTTGAAAGTTAAACTGGCTTTCGTTTTTGTCTCTTTTCTCCCAGTTTGCAAAACTTTGCAGCATAATAGCATCAGGTGAAAACATGAACACAGAAAAATTGTCAGGTAGTTCATCTTCATTGCTGTTTCTTCTAATTATTTAAAACTATATTAAAACAATGTTATAAGAGAGAGAGAGAGAGAGAGAGAGAGAGAGAGAGAGAGAGAGAGAGAGAGAGAGAGAGAGAGAGAGATGATTCTTATTATGCTTTGTTTTGAATTTGATTTTTTTTTTCATATTACCTTTCTTCTATTTAATGTTTATTGGTGTGTGTGTGTGTGTAACAACATTTGGTCAGTGTGCGAGTGTTTGCAGCCTTTGTCATAAAAACAATTTTGATATATGCTGAGTGAAAATCTTGCCTTCTTTGACTTTGGGAGAATTTTAAATCGTCTAATAAAGAGTCAATGCTTCCTAAAATTTGTGCAGCCCACCCAGAACCCTAATCAAGTGTAATGCATAAAACAGAAAACGCAAGAAAATGATCTGACTGGAGAGATGATGGTATGTAACTATTACGTTGGACGGGCGTGAAATGCAAGAATTTTACAGGTGCTTTGATTTATATGCCCAATCCTTGCGCCCTGTCCGACAGAGCGAGGAGGCGGGTCTTGTCCATCATAAAATAGAGTGTCATAAATGTCATGCGTGGAAGCTTAACATAATCTAACATCATGTGGACCCAACTAGTGGTGAGTGGCGTTTTTTGATGCTAAAT
Source organism: Ostrea denselamellosa (assembly GCA_024699665.1). NCBI lineage: Eukaryota > Metazoa > Mollusca > Bivalvia > Ostreida > Ostreidae > Ostrea > Ostrea denselamellosa. Next base: position 18,642,221 of record JAMZEH010000023.1, read on the forward strand.
ATCGTTACAGTACAAGGTTTATGGTACTCACTTTTTTTTGTTGATCAAGTTTATTTTTTATATAAATCAAAGATTGTAAATTAAGACTTCTATAGTTTTTGTAAGCTTCATTATGCTTGTCGAAATGTTATCATATTTATATTAGAAGACTAGCGAGGTTGTGAGTTTATTTTCATTTTTACCGCACGGTTGTTTTTCGCGATTTCTAACTTTAGTAACAGAAAAACTATGACGCAACATGGCTGATATCTATTTTCTTTCCACATCCTTTGGATACAAAACTGATTTGGATAAAGATTTCCTTGTATACTGATTGTTTTAATTTTTGCTAAAATGTTTTAAAGGTTGTTTGCAATTTACTAAATACCAAATTGTCCTCTATTAAATGGACCTTGACGTTTGGCCTTTATATATATTGAGAGACGTTGTGCCTATACATTACATATAAAAATACGAGGCATGGCATGCCGTAAAAGCGCGATATAGATGTCAGATTTCCCTAAAATGTATGTCAAAGGAAACTAGGGACTGGGCTTCATTAAGGCAGTGGGACATCGGTGATTTAATGCAGAGTTCTCCGCGCTCTTTGATGTCTTGTTTGACGTCTAGTACGACCACGAGGTAGCTGATATCGTGCGGTCTCTCACTGATTCACAAAAACTTCTTGACTGATTACTATGTTTTATATGTGATAAAATCCATCTGATTCCGATTCCTATGGCTTTCTTTCTATCTTTTCGTTTTTTGAAAAATATTTCCTTCTTTGTAATTGAAAGCACATAAAGAAAACTAATTTCGTAAACGGTTTATGTACATATAATTTCTTGACTTTTCCAAATTTCTATTAAAACTTTTGAATATTACATCATCCTTTCATCTTGGAAATATTCGACACTTGATATCGTTGTACATTTAAAGAGATTCTTTGTTTGTTTTGTCTTTTTTTTATGACATGAATAATTGCGACATAAACAAGTGCTTTACGCACAAACCTTTATTTTGAAGCATTTTAGCGTCAAGTCGCATGATACACGCAATTTATCTAAATATATGTAATAACATAAATACATTACTGTCAGCTATACATTACGCATGTTCTAAATCTGTCCTTCAAGGTTATCCTTTGAAACCAATATATTTTGCATAAACGCTGTTTGACACAGATAAGTTTTTTATCATTTATTTTTTATTTTATTTTATTTTACTATTTTTTTTTTTTGTAATGGCGACCTATAACTGACAAGTTAGGTCACGGACAGATGCAGATCTGTTTTTTTTAATTTATTTTATTTTATTGTAATTTTTTTTTTGTTTTTGTTTTTTTTTTTGTTTTTTGTTTTTTGTTGTTGTTTTTTGTTGTTGTTTTTTTGTGTTTTTTTGGTTGTTTTTTTGTTGGTTTTTTTTTTTTGTTTTTGTTTTTTGTTTGTTTGTTTGTTTGTTTTTTGGGGTTTTTTTTTGTTTGTTTGTTTGTTGGTTTTTTTTGTAATGGCTACCTGTTATTGACAAGTTAGGTCACGGAGAGATGCAGATCATTCTTTTAATCTATTTTATTTCTTTTATTTTATTTTATTGTATTGTAATTTTTATTTCTTTTCCTTTTTTTTTTCTTCTATTTTATACATTTAACGTATTAACGTATATGATTTGTTTCAGATAACACTGGTTTTGATGTGTGTTACTTGTGTTTTATGCCAAACAACAAAAACTGCTGAATGTGTAAGTATTGTGTTTAATAGATTATACTTTCTTACTATTTTCCTTTATTTTCGTTTGCTGAGTTTGAGCGCCTCGTGCAGCATTACGGTTAATATTTACAGTGAAAGTATATTTCAGAATGACTAGCTCAGTTATGCTATTAAATGATCTGCTGTCTTTTAGGATCCCCCGTGCAAGGCTGGAACAGAGACATGTGTTCGATTATCGAGGTGCAAAGGAAAAAAATGCAACATGTGTGCTGGTACGTGCCACGGATATGCTCAGTAGTAGTGCAGTTTTAACCACAGTAATGGCAGCTGATTCTCATTGTTACATAAGCTTCGAATAGAATAATTTACCTGAAGTATAGATACGTAGCGGTCTACCAGTGTCTGCAACATATACCTAAAGAGGAGTACCGGGCGGCGTTCCGGAAATGGGTAGATCGGCGTAAAATGTGTGTTGAGGCAGACGGGGCATATTTCGAATGTCTTAGATAAATAAAATTTTGATATTTCAAGCGATTTTAAAAAGACCGCCTAACTCTACGAATTTAAGAAGTGTCCCTCGTATGAAGTAGACCGAATTTCCTTTGATAATTTAGATATTTTTTTCACATTGGTCATTATTTCTGTAACACTTTTACTGCTAGATCTTTTGGACATTTTTATATATACTAACGCTGGGGTAATAAGGTGCAGACCTATACAGAATAAAATAGAGGGTTTTTTCTAAAAAAAAAAAAACAAAAAAACAAACATATTTTATTGATCAAATCAAAAGGATTGGGAACAAGTTCTAACAACACACTAGTCCCTCTCCTGAAAATATTACAAATGTACAAATATGTCTCACAAGACAATAATTAATTCATGAATTAAAGTAGAGGTATGGGATCATATAAGAAATAGAGATAATGTGTTCCTTTAGAAAAGATTAGGAGTAGGGCATCTAAATTAGCACCAAGAGGTACAGTAAGTTCAAAGTATCATGCAATTTACTATACTCTGTCACTGTTGTGAGGTATGATACGATATACGAGAAATGATGTACACCAAATGTGGAATCTTGAAAATTTGAATCACGAAACTTTTCCAAAATCTTACGACTTTTTCTTACTTTAGATACCCTGTTATTCTTCACGATAGATTAAAGACTGGGCTTTCTGACATCATAGACAGCTGGTTATTCAATAAAAATAGAACACGGAAATATTCATGTTTTGTGACCAGTCATCCCAAAAATTACTATGTTAAACATCATTCTGGGTTTACGCATATTTACTCAGAAAGTAATATAAAAAATGATGCTGGAATTCCGTATTGATAATATCTATGTTGTCTTCAGAGATCGGATTTTCCAAAAGTCTAAGTCCAAAATGTGTTCCCTTTGTTAGCTAACCTGTTTTTGAATACCTATAAAGCAAATTTTATTCAAAAACTCTAAATGAGAAGAAAATATATCCTTCTGTCTCTTTCAACTTGACATTTAGGTACATCGATAACGTTTTATCTATTAATTGTATTCATTTTCATTCGTATGTCGAATCAATATATCCTGAACTCGAAATGAAAGAGTCTTTCACATATGCTTCTTTTTTGGATGTTTTACATGAATGGCAATCTAACAACTCCACTTTATGACAAATGGGATATCTTCTTCGTCGTCAGCTTCCCATATTTATACAATGATATTCCCCATGCAAGTGGTGTTTATGTCTCTCAAATGACTCGATACGCGAGAGATGTTTTGCGTATGATCAATTTCTAAACCGAGGCAGGTTACTTACAAATAAATGAATATTACATTGGTTTCAGTGGTCTCATTTAACGTCAGCATTTCGCACCTGATCTCACCTCTGGTGTTTCCCGAGTTCACCCTACGTTTAATTTGTGTAGTCTTTATAGGATTTATGAGATTGATTAGTGTTCTTTGTCTTCACCTTTTCGTCATATGCACATGCAATTTCTTCATTTATGAAATATGTGGAACATAGAGACACATAATTCTTTCTTAATGTTTGATACATTTAACACTAAAATGAGATCTGGGGAACTTTCATTATGGAGAACTTTATATTCAATGGCATTAATGGTGTAGTAAATTATCAAAAATATGAAAACTATTTTCCTCATTTGAAAAATTTGAAAGTACTTCCTGACCTTTGTGCCCAGTCAAACAAAATTGCAGCAAGAAAATATTTTTGACTACGCCATATATGACAAATGTAAGAGACAAAAATGCATACCATCTATCCTCCTGTGTTATTGGGGTCAGTTCAATGGCCCTACACCTAATACTTTTTAGAGGAAAAGTTGAGAAAATAATTTTCTATTTCATATGATCCAATTTTCCCTAATTTATGTCATTATGTTTCTTGTCACCAGTATTGTTTTATATTCTAAAGTAGTAGAGATATAACGGAAATAACGATCAAAATTATCAGGGGAAATTCGGTCTGTCTTTTACCGTATTTAACCTACCCGTGCCCCCCCCCCCCCCCCCCCCCCCCCCCCCCCTCGGGCTTTGCAAACGGACAAAAATATATTCATGGGTGGTGATTGTGCTGCAAATTAAAAGAATTAAGAAAACAAATGAATCGCAGTTATATACGGTTTATGTATGCTCTAACTGAATTCTAAGATAATACATGACGACAAGGTGACTTTGAACTGACCTTGACAAAAAAAAAGCCATATACTCACTATTCTGTGTCTCAAAGGAATCTAACTCACTCACATTTCAACATGTCCAATAAATATGAGAAAATTTGAGATAAATATAAACAAGCAAGAGAACCACGGATGAAAACATACCACCATCAAATATCATTAACAAAGGTGGTTACTGCACAGAAGATTGAAAATAATGTTTGCAATATTGCTTTCAGAGACCCCAAGTATAGAGGCTACCAAGGCCACCGGTTTACAACTTCCTGGAATCGGAGGGTTACAAAAACAACAGCTGCAAATGTTGCTGCAAGCTAAAATGTTACAACAACAGCAGGGCCAAGCCAATGCCGCAACAGACATGAGTATCACTGAACCAGTGACGTCACCACCCACTGACTGGTCGGCTATATTTGGCGGGAATAATGCAAATACAGGAAGAACTTCGGGTACGGCATACGAACAAAACAGAATCAAGTTTTGATATATAGAATTTTATAGAAGTTTACATGTAGATTTTTATATGTACCTTAATATTCTAAATGTATTCTTTGCAGGTTCGAATTCTTTCTCTGTAAATGATTACTTGTAAGTATATTGTGTTTCTAATTGTGCACTGTTCATTTGTCAAAAGGAAGTCGTGTGATAATTTTGATTGGTTTTATTTTTCTTTTCAGTTTATCTGGTTATTTATTTGATGGATTCGGCATGGGATTTGGGATGTGAGATAACACAGAGAAAATGCACCACACAACAATCGTATCAGCTTTTTCAATATTGTTTTCATTTTTATTCATTCAACTTTTTCACAGTAGATTCATATAATTATGATTAAATGTTGTTGCTATCGCCAGTATTTGTTTTTCTTTTCGTGTTTTCCAAACTGTCTACATCTCTGAATCATACAGTTCTAAATAAGATCTTCCTCTGACGTGTTGACCTTCCTACCGGTTAAGTACATGGGCAGTGATAAGTGATTCTGTTCCTTATCAGTCATGACCTTCCTTGCTATTTACTGTTGACAATTATTAAGGATATTTTCCATGCACTATGGTGACTAAATATATTTGCATTTTCTTGGCCCTTTGGAATGCCTGTGGTGAGAAACCATTATTATTCGACATTTGTGGAGAGAGAGAGAGAGGAGGGGGGGGGGGTTTAGTAAGATCGTTGATACTGTATCATCTTACCGTAATACAAAGTACCAAACTGTGGTTGATCATGATCCTTTTAGCAAACATTATGAGATACAGAAAGAGTTGACTTTTGCTGTTACATTTTTGTGAAAACGTACCTGGACAAAGTGACGTAAATTTTACAGCATTTGATTTACAGTTTGTGTCGAAACAGAAGCTAGACAGATTCAGATTTTCGGAATGGATTACGAGTCCCAATGCTTATTCACTGTTTAAAGCAAAGCAACAAGGCATCAAATCAATATACAAATGGCTTATTTGAAAATTATTAGAGAATCCACAGGTCTTAATTAAACTAGAGATCCATGGGCTGCGCCGCTCACCTGAATCACCAGGCTTATAAATGTGACTCTTACGACTGAAACCCACTAATGGCTCAACAGTAACCTGATCTTCTGATAATACATTCTCTACATGTCTCAGAGGGAGGGCTTGTATATTATTTTGACAAATTATAAATACTTCATTTGTTACTTTGTTTGAAAGAATGATATTTCTACAGGAAATTTTCAAATGTCTGCTATTCGCCCACCTCAAGAATCATATTAAATTTTCTTGAACTATTAACATACTACATATTATTTGCTTGAAATACATACAACTCCTTTAACGTAACAGGCTTCTGCATAATCTTTGATTAAATAAAATTCGTACATGATAGAAATATATCTTTTGTAGTAATTTTATTGAATGGATACAATAAAAATCCAGTAGATTATTGATGCAAGAAATTTTATATTTTCAACAAATAATCAATTATTTATATCATAAAAATGTTGTCAAGGACAGTAACTCGTATGCTGGTATTTTCTCTATTGTATTCCTGCCATGATTTTCCTGATATCTAAAGTTAAAGTGTATATATATTTAAAGTAGCAGTCTTTTTTTTTTTTTTTTTTATTTCAAACTGTCAAAATTAAATTGTCCTTGTAACTAGTTTTTATATATATTTATTATACTATTCAACTAATATGTGTGATTTTCTGTTCTTGACACGTGTTTGTATTTCAGTATATCTCTTAAAGCGGTCATAAAATATGCATGTCCAGTTTCTTTGGTTATCAATTAATTATACTATGATTAAGTATACAGTGCCGAAATTAATAGTTTTTGTATTCTGAACCCATATTAGTGTGAATATGGCGTTACCGTAAATTTTCATGGTTTTGTTGATCAAAAGGGGTTTTAAGGAAAAAGATAATGAAATAAAATGATTCCTGCAGCACCCCTGTGTGGTCTCATCCTCTGTTTCTGCATGGCGGAGGAGAGGGACGCATGGCTAAATGTTCTTCAAAAAGAACATTTTTATAGCATTTCTAATCAAGACTTTGTTTGTTTGTTTTTTATTTATAGTCGCCTGAGCAATTTTTCAGCTATCCGGCGAAATCAAGACTTTCAACTACCTGTTATGAATAACTGGGATTTTTGAACAGAGTAGACCATCTGCAAATGCTTTGATAAAATTGTAGAGGTCATTATTGGAACATCATTGCATTTTATTATTCACATATAATTAAAACGTTTGCATATTACTTTGATAAGATGTGGTCCTGTTGTTCCTGAAAATATGATATATAAAACCATCTGAAAAATCTTAATACCCGATAAGAACCTGACTTAAATCTGAGGTCATGATTTAGATCAACATGAATATTTAATACGAGATTTACAAAAACTTGAATATCCAATACATGATTTAAATAAGCTTGAATATTCGTTACATGTAGAACAATTTTAATATTCATTACATGATTTAATTCAATTTGAATGTTCAATGCGTGTTTTTAATAAACTTAGATATTCCATTCATGATTTATAAAGATTGACTTGAATATTAAATACATTATTTAGATCAACCTGAATAATATTCAATGCATGCACATGGTATAGATCAATTTGAGTATTCAATACATTATTTAGATTAACTTGAATATTTAAGCACGTACATGACTTGAATCAACTTCAATATTCAATACATGATTTAGATCAACTTGAATATTCAATATATGACAATGCCTATCTATCATTTGTCGTTTACAATTTGCTAAATATTCCCTTTGCAGTTGGTTCCGAGAATCTGAAGATGAAGTTGAAAAAGTGAAAAACGAATAAACAGGCAATGTAATTTGGATAAGAGTATAAGTCTCTCTTATAAGTAGCCATGAAATATACGATAATTCAAACCGAGGTTTGCTAAAAAGCGGTAAAACACGAGAATTCGGCGAAGAATTTACCACTTTTATGTAACCCTCGGGTGGAATTGTCTATGGCTATAATTATTTAATTGTTCATTATTCCTTGTGCAAAATTAAAAATTATCAAATTAATTCATTTTCGCTATACATTAAAACACCAGAAATCATTCAACGACCTAAATACTGGCAACGACTTTGCTGGCAGTAAAATCAACCGAATAGTGTTGAGTGAAAAATGTTAGAGTTATTCCTCTTTGAATAAAAAACCTAGACCAGTTATTTTACACACCTACACACACAAAATGGTACTTGTAATTTTGTATGGCATGTGAAACGTTGCAATACTTGATCTTTTACATTTGTATTGTATAATTGTTCATTTGAATTGTAGGGTGGGGTCATTTAAAAATCTGCTTTTCAAAACCCACTTGGCCAGTAAAGTTCAAATTTACATGGAAGCTTTCTTACATAGTGCAGATTCAAGTTTGTGAAAATCATGGTCCCCGGGGATAGGGTTGGGCCACACTAAAAATAGGGTATCAAAGTTTTATTTGTGAAAATATTGGAAAAAATCTTTAAAAATCTCCAGAACCATAGTGTCAATTTCAATCAAACTTGGTACAATCATCCATGGGTGAAGGGCATTCAAGTTTGTTCAAATGAAGGGCCATGTCCTCTACAAAGGGGAGATAATCACAAAAATGCAAAAGTAGGATGGGATCATTTAAAATCTTGACAACCACTGGACCAAAAAATTTCAAATTTACATGGAAGCTTTCTAACATAGTGCAGATTCAAGTTTGTTTAATCATGGCCCCAGGGGTACGGTGGGGCCACAATAGGGGATCAAAGTTTTATATGCGGAAATATAAAAAAAATCTTTTAAAATCGTCACCCCCAAGAACCACTAAGCCAGAAAATTCAAATTTATATGACAGCTTTCTGATATAGTGCAGATCCAAAATTGTTAACATCATGACCCTCTGGGACTGGGTGGGGCTACAATAGGGGATCAAAGTTGTACATAATATATATAGTGAAGATCTTTTTAGATATGTGCAAAGATGACGCAAGTGAGCGATGTGGCCCATGGACCTCTTATCTAAAATCTATTTAAAAAAATATAGATATAGTGTAGAAAACTGACACGTGATAAAATGAGACTAATATCGGGATGACTCGTGACGTCCTTTGACCTATATATGGGGAAAGTCACTCAGTGCAGCGAAATGTCATTTGATCTTTTACCAAGTTCCAATTAGGCCTAATCAAAATCGCACGTTTTCTTACCAAAGGAGTATTGATACTGATATTAAATGTACGAGTGTGTAAACAGAGGTTCCATGTGGTTTTGGTTAGTGGGCATGCACATGGAATTACTTTCGTTTTCCAAACCTACATTGGAGACGTTAGTATGATCTACATCGGGCACGTGTGGACGTTGGAAGAAGGAGTACGGAGATAGAACTAGGAGAGCTTCCGAGAAACATGTACATGTACCATAGAATTAGATAAATAAAATAAATAACAAGCTCACGAATTAAATGTGTAGTGAGTAACTATGTCACGTGGTATGAAAGATCATAGCTACGATATCTGTACACATTGCATGCGTGGATATGAGAGAAAAGCTTATATTTAGTCTATAAAAATATACGAGAAAAATAAAAGTTGTATATGACACTTATGTACATATAATTAATTTTAATTAAACAGATTCCAGGCGGCCGTCACTGGATGAACTCTTGGGTCAGCTACAGCGACATCTACGTCAGACATCAGGGTCTTCGTCCTCTTCGGGTATCTAAGGAATCTTTATACCAGCATTATTTGTTTGGAATTCTATAGCAACTTTCACTCATGTCTATGTTTCACTTGATGTACCAAAGATTTAGATATACGCTAGGTACTAAGAGTCATTTTGTGGTGAGGGTGGCACTGGACCATTTTCATTTTTAAAGTCTTACTCGAAAGGCCTGTGACCATCACTTCTACTGTCGAGCAGTTGGTGTGGAAACAGTCGCTTCAGATCTGGCGCAACCAGAATTCGAACCTAAGCCCTTTTGATTACGAAGCAAGCTTGTTAAAATTCGGGCTTTAAAAAGGGCTAGATATAATTGTAGTGGCAATGCGTTCGTTTGAAAGTTTGGAGCAGACATTTTTGCATTGATCTGTTCGTGTACTTGGTCATTATGAAGTATATCATATACACTCCTACACATTTCAAACCGTCATTTCAGAAATACACTACAAAATCAACTTACAAACTAAATAAAGGTTACCTTTTCCAAAATTTACTTACAGCATCCTCAAATTCCTTCACTTCCCTTGCCGGCGGTGGATTCAGTCCTGGCACTCTAACAGGGAGCGGTACTGGCTCGCTAGGAGCAAGCAGCTTCAATCCAAATCAATTCAATGCAATGATGGGACAATCATCGGGTGGTTTTTCTAGTGGATCTTTCGGTAGTTTTGGATCAGGGAATAATATGGGATCTGGATTTGGATCATCAGGAAGTGGAAGTGTGTCTGGTTTTCGTTCTTCGTCAGGATTTGGATCATCCGGAAGTTCCTCTACATCTGGAGGATTTGGATCAAGTTCTTTTGGATCTCGATCATCCATGGGATCAGGATTTAATACAGGGTCTTTTGGAGGTTCTGGTAGTTCATCAAACTTTGGAATGGGATCCGGTACAACTGGGTCTGGTTCATCATCAGCAACTGGATCTGGTTCGTCTACCATGGGATCAGGACTTAATTCGGGATCGCTTAGTAGTTCGGGTTTTGGTGCGGGATCTACTTCAACTGGAACAGGTTCTGCATCAACAACGGGATCTGGGTTTTCATCTGTGGGATCATTTGCAAGTTCAGGCACTGGATCGGGATTTGGAATGGGATCTAACGCTGGGTCGGGTTCACCATCTGCAGCACCAATGGGTTCAGGAACATCAGGTACTGGTGGATTTAATGTGGGGAGTTTTGGTATGGGTTCAAGTACCACGAATACTTCTGCGAGCGGATTTGGAATGGGGAATTTTGGGAGTTCTGCAGGAGGAACGGGGAGTTCAGGTTCATTTGGGTCATCAGGTGGGTTTGGGGGCTCTGGATCCTCATCTACAGGATCCGGAACAGGATCTAGCTCTTCATCATCTAGCTCCGGTTTTGGATCTGCTTCTGGATTTGGATTATCAAGTTCAGGTGGAAGCTCAGGTTCGTTGTCTTCAGGATTTGGGTCGACCTCGGGAAAAACAAACGATACTTTTGGCAAAACCCCTACGTCATATTCTACTAGTAATGGACCAGGAACAGGAAATGGTCGTTTTGATTACAGTAATAATTTTGGGAGTCAAAGTGCTTCTACTGGATTTGATGCATTCAGCAGCAATGCTTTGAGCAAACCTGGAAGTGGGTTTATTAGACCAAGTTTGCTGGATGCGAGTTTTGGATCAGGAATGCCAAAGGGAGGTAGTTTTGCTGACGGAATAAAGGGTTATAGCACGGATGCATCAGTGCCTGGAAGTTCTGCAGGAAGTGGAGGTGCTCTAACAGGAGGAAGTACAGGAGCGACATCTAGCAGCGTCAGTAGTGCTGTAGGCAGTAAAGTGGGTATTTCTAGCTCTGGAAGTAGTGGGGTAGTAAGCAAAGGAGATGATGGATCAACACTTAGTGGATTTGTTGGGAGCTTTACTGGTAATAACCTTGGAAATGTTTCCAATATCGGAGGATTTTCATCATCAGACAAAGGAACTGCTGGAATCAGCGCTGGGGGAGGCTCTAGTTCCGTCACAGGCGGAAGTGCTACGTCTTTCGGAAACAGTGGCAGTGGCTCAGCAGGAGATTCTAGTAGTTCAACAAGCGGTGCTGCGTCGTTTGGAAACAGTGGAAGTGGTGCAGCAAATGCGTTTGGCAGTAGTGGAACGGGTGGATTCGGTTCTGGCGGATTTGGAAGTGGTTCGAGTGGTTTTGGATCTGGTGGAAGTTCAAGTGGTAGCGGTTTTGGATCCGGGGGATTTGGAGGAAGTGGTACCAGCTCAAGCGGGTTCGGGTCTGGTGGGTTCGGTGGAAGCTCAAGTGGAACAGGTGGTTCGGTGGCTGGTTTCGGATCTGGGGGATTCGGTGGAAGCAGCTCAGGATCTACAGCCTTTGGTGGAGGTGGAGACAGTTTTGGAGGAGCATTTGGATCCAATACAGGAGGATTCGAAAGTGGAAGCGGGTTTTCTTACACTGACAACTCAATGAGCAAAGATGTTCATGACACACATGCAGGAGGCGGACCAGTATAAAATATAGAACTGAAACAACTTCCCGTAAACGTGTTCCCTGTTCTATCATTCATGAATACTTATTGCTCTACGTTGACAAGTTTGCATTTTTATTTCACGATCTGAACAAACAAGGCTTGGTATAGAACGATAAATCGTGGTCTGTGGAAAAAGATAACTTAAGAATTTTGCTTGCTATTTAATGTTGCATTAGAGAAATTGTAACTCATATTAGGATGCCAGTAGCTGTTGGTGAAATTTCACAATATTTTGCGTGGACCCTGAAGTCCACACAAAAATATATAAAGGAGGTTGAACCGGATGCTGTGGGGGGGGGGGGGGGGGGGGGGAGTCAGCTTGCGCATGCATAAGTACACGTTTTCACCGGAGCCATTCGGAACTCCGATCGCCCTTTTCCGATAAGTAGAGAAAAACGTCTTCCTGACATGATAGAAAAGACTTGATATCCCGCAATGCACCGGAACATTGGAACCTAACAGGGTAGCTTGCTTGTTTGTCGGAATCAGCAATGTTTTATAAGATTGATTGATTGATTGTTGTTTTCTGCCACACTCAACAATTTTTCAGTTATCTGGTGGCGTCCAGTTTTTGTAGGTGGAGGATAGAACCCAGACACAATGTACCCGGGAAAAGACCACCGACCTTCCGAAAGTAAACTGGCAAACTTTCTCACATACATCGGCGCGAGCGAGAATCGAACCCGCGCCGACTAGAGGTGAGAGGCCTTGTGATTTTGAGCGCAATGCTCTAACCACTCGGCCCCTGTTTTATAAGAGAATCAACAACGTTCAAATAAAGGTTTCCATATCTTAAAACGGACATTATTTGCTAAGTTAGGCTGAGCTATTGAAATGAAAACCGACGATTAAACTTGTGAGTACTAATAATTAATATTTTGTTGTCAAATTTGTATCAATCCTGCAGTGGCGGATCGAGAAAATTTTCAAAAGGAAGGGGTGTATCTACCCAAGTATGTACTTTTTCCGTCCAAGACATGGGGGTGTTGAACTCCGTAAAATGACAAACAAAATTGTTTAAAAATATTCAAACAAAGGGGAAAAAGTTATAACCCCTGTAGATCCGCCATTGTAATTGGATGAAGGTATTTTGTTGACAGATATATATCCCTGGAATTTGAAATTTTAAGGTCAAAATCATATACAAGGACGGCTTTTAATTTTGAGGTTAAAGGTCAAAGTTACAAATATTTCATATCCATTAGGACTATATACATGTATATCATCTAGTTTTTGGCCTGTCTGTCTGTCTGTGGCAAAAACTTAAACCTTGGTCATATTTTTTACACCATAAAAGGAAAAGCTTTAATATTTAGTACGTATATTCCTTTTGGCAAAACCTTTCCAACGACACCAAAATCTTTGACCTGGTGACCTTAACATTGACCTTAAACATAATTTTAAAAATTCGAATATAAGCCATATATTTCAAATAATAAGAGGTACTGTTTTTATATTTAATGTGCATTTCTTGTTAGAAGATCTTTTTAATGATACCAGATTTGTTGATACTGTGACCTTGACCTTTGAACTAGTTTTTTTTAATTTTCAAAACACTTTAACCTTCAGCATATCTTTAACACCATTGGCATATGAGGAAGACTTTTCGTATTTGGTATGTATATTCCTTGTTGCCAGACCTTTCCATGGACACGAAAGAAAATTTTTAACCTTTGACCTACTTTAGAAATAACCATATCACCAAAATATTAACTTCAATGTTTTACAGTTCCACTTTGTTGTAATACGGGGGCATCAGGATTTCACAAACGTATCTTGTTTATCTTTCACTTCAGTTTCAGCCGCCCGCGTGGTTAAAGCGTCGGGCTCAAGGATCTGATGATCCTTGAGTCGGGGGTTCGAATCCCACTGTGGGAAGTGGGTGTCGGTCTTTCGGATGAGACCGTATAAACCGAGGTCCCGTGTCGCAGTAGGTGTGGCACGATAAAGATCCCTCTCTGCTCAAAGGCCCTGAGTGCCGAGCATAGGCCTAAATTTGCAGCCCTGTCACCGGTAATGGTGACAGCCGCCGGATAGCTGAAAAATTGCTCAGGCGGCTATAAACAAACAAACAAACAAACAACTTCAGTATCATAGATTCTTTTTCGCATATTACACAGTGTTTTAGTTACATTAGAGTACATGCATATGTATGAATCGGCAAAATACCTAATTCATATATTTCTCTAAAATTACTTTAAAGACTTTTTATTCAGATATGAAAGGGATTATTGAAACGGTTATACTATATAAATATAAATCGTAAAATTCTACTTTTTATAATACACTCGTATGCGGAACACTCCTATCAACAAGAGCAATGTATCTGTTTGATTTTGTTGATTGATTTATAAACAAATATCATGTCAGGTTACTGTTCAAGTACTCAGTAAAGTAAGATCCGGATATGCGTCGTCAATCCTCATTCCTCGCCCTACACAGGTGGTTACAAGTTCTAATATAATGTATTTATTTTGATTGACGGAAAAATGTCTTCGCTGTTGTCATGTGCAAATATCGATAAGTAGCCATCAACAAACATCACACCTGTATTTCATTATCGGACGCTATATTGCAGATTTTTTAATATTTCAGTTGTTCTGTGTCAAATATCTGTATATCAAACTATAGAAAATCTCCACAGGCTATCTGAAAAATTAGGAGAAAGGGTTTATATAAGCCAAGGTGATAGTCGTGTATAAGTATTGCAAAACTAATCTAAATAATCACCACGATAGAGTTATCATTGTTAAATAAGTCTTTAATCGCCGGGTCAACAGTACATGTACTAGTTTCAGCTAAAATACTGCAGAATTATAGGGATGAATATTATATAACTGATGATTTGAGATACTCTTCTAGTGAGCTTTTTTTAAAGAAAATTTAACGAGATATAGCAAATGTTCCAACCAACACGTTCGAAACAGCATTAACATAATATAATTGACATTCACTGTCGCTAACTCTCGGAAAGTTCGGATCTACGCGTCCTGTCGTGGAATTCCCATCGGTGAACCATTGATCTCCTTACACTCCACTAGACGCGGGCGATACCCGCTATTAAAACCACGAGACGCGGGCGATATTCGCTATTACAATCAAGAGACGCGGGCGATATCCGCTATTAAAACCACGAGACGCGGGCAATATTCGCTATTACAATCACAAGACGCGGACGATATCCGCTATTAGAACCACGAAACGCGGGCGATATCCGTTATTACACCACAAGACGCGTTCGATATTTATTATTACAATTACGAAAAGCTGGCGATATCCGATTTGACAACCGCCAAACTATTCATGTTTTGCGTGGTACACAGTCGAGTGACCGTGAAATGCATGTATTGGATGTTATATGTGGGTACATTAATCACAGATAAGTTCTCCCTCCAACCTTTGCACGCTCACCAATCAGATAACGTACCTGGTCGTACCTCTTGGCTGGTCCCCTATTCTCGTGATTAGTTTTGAAATCAAGTCACTCTTAATTTTTATTTTGTAATTGTCGAAAGGGCATCTGAATCTTCGGGGTGAAAGACATTAACTTGAAAAAACAGATGACTTTATACGGGTGTGCCTAGTAGTAGCGGCGACAGGGGACCAGTAAACACTCATTAAGAATCTCGGACTACCTTAATTATCACCATGACTTTTTCCAAAATTTTGCCTAATCTTGTAACTACTTCCTGTTTTGTGCTATTGTGTTTCCTCAGTACTTCAACAGGTGAGTGCACTCATCAGTCTCAATGTGAGTTTTGTGATTTGTCGGTAAAAATTTAGAATGCTGTAGACTCTTGCATCGGAAATGATGGCGGCGTTGGACAGAAAACAGCTCTATGCTAACAGCTTTTATTAAAAAGTATTTATACTCTTTGATAAGCTGTGTATAAGCATTGAAAATAACGTCTCATGTAATATTCTGTGATGCTTTTATAACCATGAAATCTATTTATATTTTTGAATCGTGATGATAGCTATGATTGCTGGTCCTGCTATGTGTGAAAGTTCTCGGAATGTACCATACTAAATCTAACGGGTAGGGCGAATCGGAATCTATATCCAGATTTTAATGTTAAATCCTCTAGCGATGAAGTCTAGATTTCAAAGTTAGATACAGCAGATCAAGATTCAGACTTAGATGACTCTAACAAATTCTAGATATCGATCTGAACATTACTGTTAAATCCACAAGCAAATGGATCTGAATCCAGATCTCAATGTCATAGGCAATTTGTCTACACCTTCCACTTGTTGGCTGGCTGTATATTGTTTCACTCAAGAATTTTGCACTCATATGGAGACGTCATCATTGCCAGTGAAGAAAAATTTAGACCTGTGCTCAACAACTATTCTGACACGGGACCTCGGTTTTAGCGGTCTCATTCGAAGGACCGTCCCATTTAGTCGCCCCTTAAGACAAGCAAGGAGTAGTGAGGACCTGTTCTAACCCCGTTACCCGCGGGATAAAGCCCGTGGTAAGGTCTGCTCTTTGTAAAGTAGGATTCTGACATGAGCGTTCTCACCGTATTGACTGACCAAATGAAATGAGATTGGTGGGCACAATTAGCACTGTTTTATTCAATAATAAATAACTGCTCACGAGACAACCACTTTCAAGTTTCGCCGAAGTCAAAACTTCCTTCATGTCTACTGCGATGCTGTACATAACTCAGTTCTTCTGTGACATATCTGTAGATATTTTAGATTATTTTATTTTCATGAACATAAAAAACAACAGCCAACTGAAATTCTGCAGAATTTAGTTGATGAAAATTGGACTTGATGTCAAATTCCCAGGAAATGGAACGCATTTTCGAGACTCCTTAAGACACAAATGACATATTTGAAATCTTTTATATAAAAAAATACTTAAAATGATTGATAATGAAAATGAAAATAGCTACTTTCATTTTTGTTTACTTAAGTAACATGTACAATTATTTTTGAAAAACAAGTTGGACATGACTTACACTGATGTTTTAGAAAAATCGTGAATTTCTTGGAAACATGGGAGCTGTTTGCCTGTTCGTTACTCTTAGGGGCGATACGGTAGTGATTGTATAATTGTAAAATACATTCTAAATTAACGATGACAAATACAAATCAGGAAAGACAAACACGAGGAATGAACGGCCACTCCGTGATCTACAGACAAGAATAGACTCATACATGCACGCCAGTTGGCTGCACGCACTTGGGCGATAAACTATAGATAAAGCAATAATTGCTCTCACCTTTTATTTTAAATGAAGTGTTATACTACATTTATATTAATCAATATGCTTGCAAGTGTTATATGCAGTTTTAAAGACTGTTAAGTCATTTGTACGGTACATCAATTTGAGAAATAACGAAGCTAACAGCTGCAATCTCCTTTGCATCACATCATAAGTGTTTATTACCGTAAACAAAACACTGGCCTTAAAAGTATGAGAAGAAAAAAATGCCTTGCTGTAATCGACGATGTTTTATCTATCAATAATACTCATTTTCATCCATGTGTCGATTCGATATATCCCAGTGAACTCGAAATAAAAGCCACCACTGAGTCTTTCACTTTTACATCATAATTGGATATTTTATTGAACGGTAAACTAATAGATCAACTTAAATCGTGACAAACGGGATGACTTCAGCTTCTCCATTGTCAATTTACCATGCCTATGATTGGTTAGTTGGTTCTTTGTTTTACGACCAGTTCAGAATTTTTCACTCATACTGAGACGTCACCAGTTGTAGGTGAAGTACCACAAATTTAGACCTATGTTTAACGCTTACCGTTGTAGGAGTGAGGCTTCTTTAACGTCACAACGCCTGTTTTGAAAGGGAAATCCGTTTTTAAGGAAACATGCAAAAGACCCGTGAATCTTACTTTTAAATATCGAGCGTTTGGCGAAGGCTCAATCACTTCCTATGTTTACGTCTTAGGTTTGACGCGGCACGAACGGGGCTCAAACTTACGACCTCCCGGTTAGGAGGCGAACTCTACCACTGAACTACTGCGACTTGTTTCCATATTCATGTAGCAATATTCTAGTATCGTCCTTGTATGGTGTTTATATCTCTAAATTACTTCGATACGCAAGAACATGTTCTGCATATGATCAGTTTTTAAATCGAGGCAGGCTACTGACAAATAGGTTGATGTTACAGGGGTTTCAACAGTCTTATTTAAAGTCAGCAATTCGCACATTCTTTGATCGTTATAACGATCTAATTTAAGAACACAGCCTGTCATTTGGTGGAATGATGTCTGAAATGTTTCATTACAATTGTTAGGCTGTTCTACATACTAATTTTGACTATGGATTGATACGTTTACCTGATCAAGATATCGGGCACACTCTTAATTTTGTATTCTTTATAGGAATTCTGAGATTGGTCACTGTTTGTTATCTTCACCTTTTCATGCAATAATTTTTTACGAAATTGCGCAGTTCTCAAACACTTTGATCTAAAGTGTTTCACAAGATTTTATACTTTACAAGAGTGTTATAGTTATTTGAACGTACGTTTTGGGATCCAGGGCCTGGTGCACCAATCTATCTCTTAAGAAAACAATATTTCATTGTGAAAGAACTGAAGTAAATTTCAATAATGTACAATATTTAATCAGATGTATTGACAATGTCTCCACCATTGTAAAGGTAAGAACACGACTCGCTTAAAACCGAAAATGGACCCCATGCAGTCCATAACTACCAGGCTCTTCAACTAGATACCGGTCGCGGTAGCTCGGTGCTCCTTCATCAAACGCTCGATATTTAGAAGTGAGCTAAAGAATCACAGGTCTTTCTGATATGATCTTAAAAACGGAGGTCCCGCGTTGGCACTCACTGCTACGGATCTGAACGCTAAGCATAGGTCCCGCGTTGGCACTCACTGCTACGGATCTGAGCGCTAGGCATAGGTCCCGCGTTGGCACTCACTGCTACGGATCTGAGCGCTAAGCATAGGTCTTTCAAAAGTTTTAAAATGTTGTGATACTTCCCCTAAAACTGGTGACGTCTCAGTATGAGTGAAAAATTCTCGACGGGACGTAAAGCAAAACAAAACAAAAAACAAAAAAAAACAAAAAACAAAAAAAAAAAAACAAAAAAAAAAAAACCAAAAAAAACAACCAATATTCATCTAGATTTTGCCTGCTCATTATGTTTTGGTGGTTCGTTTTACATTTATATATCTACCTTGATTTTTATATTTTTATATCGATTTGTACTTAAATACATGTAGTACTTCTTGGTTTTGATTTTACATTATTATTTAAAAGTAGCAATTTTACATTATTATTTAAAACTAGCAATTTTACGTTTATTATTTAAAACTAGCAATTTTACGTTTATTATTCAAATGCAGCAAAGAAAACAATTTGTAGTTTGTTTACATAATATATAGTTTCTTTTGATTCAAGGTTTTGATTGTTAAAGTTAAATACTGTTGAGTTTGTTTTAAATAATTTCGGCCACCCATACAAATCAGCCTCGTTATCATGCTGAACATTTCTTCATTCCATATCAGATAATAAATCAAATACGCTTTACAAGGTTGTACAGTCGTGGATTTTGACAAACGTATAAGATAAAGCGTTATGTGTTATCTTTATATGTATCATTACGATGTATTGAATATGTTTAAATATTTTACTGATACAAGGCACATGACAAAGTTATATTCACTTAAGAAATAATGAACTGCGGTGCTGTAAGCCACCATACCTCACGAAGCACGTTAGTTTTCTGGCGTGAAGCGTTGCTCTCCATGCCCTCATGTGTTTTCAAAGTTGAAATTTTATTTTTTATATTTACATTTTACTTTCTTTTCTGTCGAAATATTCTCAGCTGTTAAATTAGTAAGACCTATATTTATCAAGATTCATACACACATTCTTCACATTCATGAGGAAATGACTGTCATTTCAATTGGTAAAGATATCGAAGGCAAAGACATTGGAAATATAAATATTCATATACAAATAAGGATATAGAAGATCCAAAAAGTCAAGAGAATGTTCTTTTTTCCAATTTGGACCCAATCTGAGATGATAAACGGAATATACAGTAGGAGAATATCCAAAGGGTAGAGTTAGAGAGAATGAGTGACGGGTACAAAGACACTCTAGGTGTGTTGGAGTCTCCGAGATATGGACTTCTTATTCCAATAAAGAAGTCTTCGCCGGTTGATACTACTGGTAGTACCTGAGCAATGAACTGTTGGTTTGTTGTCGTTATTGGGATATGACGGTCGTCAGCATTTGACAGTGTACACTTATTTACAGGGCTGACTACCGTCCCTCTCCCTGGAATAACCACATATCATCTCCCCCACCAATGACAGCAAAACCACACATCATCTCCCCCACCAATGACAGCAAAACCACACATCATCTCCCCCACCAATGACAGCAAAACCACACATCATCTCCCCCACCAATGACAGCAAAACCGCACATCATCTCCCCCACCAATGACAGCAAAACCACACATCATCTCCACCCTAGAATGACAGCAAAACCACACATCATCTCCCCCACCAATGACAGCAAAACCACACATCATCTCCCCCACCAATGACAGCAAAACCACACATCATCTCCCCCACCAATGACAGCAAAACCACACATCATCTCCCCCACCAATGACAGCAAAACCACACATCATCTCCACCCTAGAATGACAGCAAAAACACAAATCATCTCTCCTTCGAATGACAGAAACACAACACATCATCTACCCCTAGAATGGCAGCAAAACCCCACATCTTCTGCCCTAGAATGACAGTAAAACCACACACCATCTCCACCCTAAAATGACAGCAAAACCACACATCATTGTATTGTTTACATTTACATCAACACCAACTGAATTGACTGCATATAGAACGCGTTTTAAATAGTTAATGTACACTTCAGTAACTCAGGAAAATTTCCAAGTCGATGCGCCATTATTTAAGACTTGAAAATACTGGAGGATATGAACTGCGACGCTTCACGTCGGCCTTCTTCTTGAAGCGCGCTTTATGAAAAGTATGCTGGCGTAAAGCGTTGTAGATCATAACCTCATATCTTTCCGAAAATGTTTATTTCTTATATTTACATTCTACTTTCCTTTCTGTCAAAATTACCAGCCGTTGAAATAGACGTACTACATTTATCAAGATTCATACGCGCATTGTTCACAACTGCAATGCATTCAGGAGGAAATGGCTATCATTACACTTTGTAGACATTAAAGGGAAAACATTGGAAATGTTAATATTTAAACATATATTTCAAATTATCAAAGTGAAAAAGGAAATCTAGCTAGTTCAGAGTATTTAGCCACATTAGTTTTTCTTTAGGATACACCTAACATATACAATTTTATTTCTCTGAAGATGTGGGAATGGTTTGTTAGTTGGTTGTATACTCTCTAACGTCCCGCTCGAGAACTTTTCACCCATACGGAGACTTCACTCTTACGGATACGTCACCATTGCAGGTGAAGAGCTGCAAAATTTAGGCCTATGCTCCGCGCTTACTGCTTTTGGGCAGGGGGGGGGGGGGGGGGATCTTTATTTTCTTATTTCGACTGTATGGTTAATCATGTAAGGTGGTTTTAATAGAAGGTGAAAGATTTTCAGCATTCTGTCTACTACTTTAAACTTATTTTCAGGTTTTTACTATAGATGTTTTATTCGACTTCCAAAATTTTCCATGAGTAGTGATCTAGCGATTCCTCGCAATACAAGTAGATTTTTATAGACGCGCTGACATGGGTACCAAATTTCAGTTTCTTTGAATTATCATTAATCTTCATTTCATATCAAAAAATATTACTTGACACATTTTTCACGATACAGATTGATTGATAGATTGATTGGGGTTTTACGCCGAGTTGGCAATATTTCAGCCATTTTATTTTCCAGTTCATATGTAAGTTGCTCTCTGATAATAAAGCTAAATCACCTGGATATAATAATTTTAACATAAAGCATGGCCATCTACAATGAATTACAAAACATTTATACTGAATCTCCAAGTAAGTCAATAAATATATTTGGGCTTAAGATATCGCCTTGGTGTACCCCATACTTCAGATATAGCTACATTTGACATTTCATTATCCGGTTTGACACAAAGTACTTCGTTATTATACATCGCATCGACCATAAAAGTAACCACTAATATTGTACTTTGTATTTTTGAAAAATAAGGAAATAGCTGATTACACAACCGTTTCAAACGTACGTGTGACCAGGATCTGTAAATCGCCTAAAGAACGCCCCAGAGCCCGAGGATACAGTAATAAATTAATGTAGTTCAATGCGGTCAAATTATTTTGTAAGCTTACTTTTTAAGGTTTACATAAGTGGTTTGAAAAAGAGGGGGAGGGGGCGTGTGTCCCTCTGCAACCTGATTAGCACAGCCAGTCACGATGACCTTTTCTAACTTGGATGATCACTAACCGGAATAACTGAGATAAAAGTAACACATGCACATACATGACCCTGATACAGGATGTGTTCAGGTCGATTGGTTCATTGATAAATGCTCTGACTGATTTTAGGTTAAAGAATAAAAATTTAGAAATTAAATGTAGTCTTGATATCAATTCGGAAATAAGTTCCCTTCCTCTAAAATTTATTATTGTCTTTTCTAATAATTATTTCCGTTGAAAGGATGGGAGGAAATTAGGATCCCCCCCACCCCCCTTCCAAAACATCAAGGTTTGAAATCATTATCATTTCAAAGAAATTTTTCAAAATGTTCCCACCATAATTTTGATAATGCAAGAAACATCAGAAGCATTAATAAATCCTTTTCCACCACCATTGTCGAAAGCATAGGTCTTGTTTTCGGGGTTTAACAAAGATACTATTATTATAACACACCTCTAGTCTCAGTTTTTAGATGTGTAATCACGGGGACTCGTCACGAATTGACCCTCTCTATTCTATATTTACGTTGCAAACAGCCATTAGGTATTTTTACAATTTATGATCTTTCCCCGATCGACCGAGACCGGGATTGTAAAATTTAACGTCTGTAAATTATAAAAACGAGACGAATGAAAATTTGAAGTAGCGATTTTTTAGACTCTGGATTCCTCCCTTGTATAATTATAGATATAGATGGTGATAATTTTGATAAGACAAAAGTTCGTGACGAGGCCCTTTGGTGTAATATTGACGGGTGAGTTTGGTTTTTTTTTTAACTTTCAGCTCAGCTACAAAATGTCCGGTTAGTAAGTAAATCGGGGGCTGCGGGTGGTATCCGAGGAAGGCTGGAAATACGTCATAACAACACCTGGGGGACGATCTGTGATGATCACTTTGACAGAAATGCAGCTGTTGTGGCCTGTAAGATGTTGGGCTTGTACAGCAGGTAAGAGAATGGATCATATTGTTTACATCTGCATTACATTCATGAGAAAATGGCAATCATTACTATTGGTAAAGAGATGAAAGGCAAAATCACTGGAAATGTGATGAATTTATGTCCATATTTCAAGAAAGGATGTGCCTGAGTAATTTCTGTAATTACTGAAGTACTATACAAAGTGATCTTGTAAATTCAGTAACAACTTTGTGGTGGCCCGTTCTTCGGCTTACTATGGACAAGGACATGGGCCGATTTGGTTGGATGATGTGACATGCACGGGTAATGAGAATTCTCTACTGAACTGCCGGATAAAACCATGGGGTGTACAAAACTGCATGCATAATGAGGATGTAGGGGTAGATTGCAACGCAGGTATTTTATTGGCTCTTTTCAACAAATTTAAGAAATAATTTAAGTTTTTATTATATATTTGTACAAACTGTGATGGTATATTACACCTATATATATACTTTATGAAGGGTGTTAGTGTTTCATGAAAAGTATGCCAACGTGAAGTGTGCAGTGTTTGAAATTCAAAATTATTTCCTATAGGACCAAAGGACCCACAGCAATAGGGTCTACATGAGTCCTTCCAAGGCAATGTAGGTCCAAAGATTACCCATCAGAGTTTTTTTGTTTTTTGAAAAATAAAGACTTGAAATTGATATCCGACTTTTATTCTAACATGCTCATGATACGTGGTTTAAGTAAGGTATTCTGTAAATAACTATCCACTGAGATCATCCGCTGCAGATATAATATCTACATCAGAATGATCAGACTTGGAGCATGAAACAAAGTACCACATTGTTTTTCCCGACTGGATTGGGTATAATAAGTTCATTTCATGAAGGGTGTCTGTCACAACTCATAAGCATTTACAGTATGAAGCAGTTAACGTTATAAGAGACATAGCATATGTACAGTTTTAAATGATCATTTGTATTTAAATATTGATTAGATTTTAATTTGAAATGCTGTTTAAAGACGTATGAAAAATATGATTGATTATATCATGACACAATAGCTAGTTTTACCAATATCATACGTAATATCTTTTAAAGACGCTCATTATTCATTCATTTCAACAAATCCAATCAAAATGTCGGATAGATATAAACAAGGTAATCGAAATGCATAAACCAATGCACATTGTAAATTTTTTTTCCCGGCAACCGCGTCAGCCCAAAATTATGTGAAGGACCCATATATTCACACTATTTGTGAGCCCTTTGATGTATACGTCGGCGAAGGGCCGACGAATCAACACTAATTTTGAACACTGGAAGCGTGGCTGTTTATTCATTTGTTTCTTATTATGTGTGTATATTGTTACTTCTGTCAGAAAATTCCCAGCTATTAAAATAGTCATGCTATATTTATCAAGATTCATAGGGACATCATTCTCATTCATTAGGAGATAGCTGTTATTTCATATTAGTAACGATATTGAAGGCGAAAACATTGGAAATGTAAATCTTTGTGTATGATGTTTTGCACAGGGTTTTACACTATTTGAGCAGAGTAAAACTCTGTGATGCTGTACGTGTGCATCTTAATTTCAATGCCATGAACGTAAAGAAAATATTGAATTTTACTGTAAAATGTTGATATGCTTTTGATTTTCACAGTAATGTTCTACATACTATACTCTTTATCTCTTTGAAAAATTGCCGTTTAACAGGTCAGGTTGCCAATATTCCGTTACGGCTAGTGAATGGTTCAGATGCGAACAGTGGTCGAGTTGAAATCCAGGTAAACAACACTTGGGGGACGATATGTGATGATGAATGGAATGAGAAAGCTGCCCGAGTTGTTTGTAACATTAAAGGACAAACAAGGTATAATGTTTATAGTAGGAATCACAAAGTTTGTTAATTTGGATCATAATTTTACATCAGTACTTTGCCTGTGTGAGCAAATGTTTGAAATGTTAGAGGTTTTCTTCAATAGGACATTCTTACAACTGACCTTACACATGTAGAACATTCTTACAACTGAACTCATAGAACATTCTTACAACTGAACTCATAGAACATTCTTACAACAGAACGTACACAGAAATGGATGACTGGAAGTTTCAGTGTATATTGTACATGTAGTGTCCATAATCTAGTACAAAAGTCAATACAGATCTATCATATGTTCTCAGTGCTACAGCAGTGCCGGTTGGAAATGCCCTGTTTGGTTCTGGAACTGGTCCGATTTTGTTGGATGATGTAAAGTGTCTTGGGAATGAAACAGGGCTTGGAGCCTGTGATCATAAACCCTTTGGAACCAATAACTGTGACCACTCCGAGGATGCAGGAGTCCTATGTCTCTCTGGTCGTAAGTAATACGCTGACAATTAGACAATAGTATTAGCATCATATATGGAGAGGAGTCCTATGTCTCTCCTGTCATAAGTAATATGCTGACAATTAGGCAATAGTATTAGAATCATATATGGAATACATTAGGTTCAAATTTCAATTTAAACTGAAAATTGTATATTGAAAGATGTATGGTGGGATTTTAAGTGTGTTAAGGAAAGAAATTAATCAAGGAAACATTATTTCAGCATCCAATGTTCAAGTACGACTGAGTGGAGGATTGAATCAGTATCAGGGACGTGTAGAAATTCAGGTGTTTGGACACTGGGGCACAGTCTGTGATGACGGTTTTGATAGAAGAGAAGCTAATGTCATTTGTCGTCAGCTTGGACATCAAAGGCTAGTTTTAATTAAGGAATATGTGTCTAGTTCGGGTATATATATAATGGAAACGTAATATAATTATATCAGATGTGCCGAATGTTTATTTACCGCCATAATACAAACAACCTAGACAGTTATTCCATATGTTTTGTAAGATATTACAGGTTTTATATGAAGTTGAAATTACAGTGCTTTCATCAAGAATGAAATACCAGTACATTTAAACACTATAGGGGTTTGTTATTGGCAAAGCATATAAA
Organism: Ostrea denselamellosa; assembly: GCA_024699665.1. NCBI lineage: Eukaryota > Metazoa > Mollusca > Bivalvia > Ostreida > Ostreidae > Ostrea > Ostrea denselamellosa. Next base: position 18,668,591 of record JAMZEH010000023.1, read on the forward strand.
CATAATGCTTTGGAGAATGATTTCATGTAATTGAATTCGCTTAAAAATGTTTTTTGGATTGTGTGTATGTTTTATCAACTATGTTGTGTGTGTGTGTGTGTGTGTGTGTGTGTGTGTGTGTGTGTGTGTGCGCGTGCGTGCGTGCGAGTGTGTGTGTGTATTTGTTTTAACATTAACCTTTATATTTAAATATTTGACCCCTGACCTGGTTCTGTTTTTCTTTTATTGTATAGTCAAGGTTAAAGTTTAATGTTTTCAGCATAGAAAACCATCAAGTTCATTATTAGAAGTAGCTAGGTACAAAAAACTGAAATTCTAGCTTGTTTGATAGGAATTATTTTAATAATTAGGGGAGGAAACGTATTAAGGGGAGCAACGTACGGAGGTGGAAATGGGCCTATATGGATGGACGATCTGGAATGTTCTGGAAATGAGACTGCCCTTCAGACGTGTACCCGCAAACCCTGGGGGGTTAACAACTGTGGACATGATGAGGATGTCGCTGTGTCATGTATCCCAGGTATCAGCAGGTGTAATTCAAGGCAAGGGGGCGGGGGAGGTGAATAGTGAAGATACTGAGATAGGGGTGATGTGTAGATTTACTATGCAATCTTTTTTTCATTGAAAAGTTTGCATTTTCTGTCATACAGAAATGATTATACCTGTATATATTCATACATTAAAGATATCATATTAATACAAATCATTCTTGATTGATTGATTGTTCTTTTCTGCCACACTCAACAATTTTTCAGTTATCTGGTGGCGTCCAGTTTTTATTGGTGGAGGAGAGAACCCAGATACAATGTACCTGGGAAGAGACCACCGACCTTCCGAAAGTAAACTGGCAAACTTTCTCACATATATCGGCGCGAGCGAGATTCGAACCCACGCCGACTAGAGGTGAGAGGCCTTGTGATTTTGAGCATGATGCTCTAACCACTCGTCCATGGATGGAGGCCCCTAAAAATAAAGGCAACTTAAATTGCTTTCAGCAAAGTGTTTAGTATAAATCGATGCACCAAGATTTGAATACTTTGCAGACAATGTTCCTCCCATACAAATTCGTCTCGCTGGTGGTTCTACAAATAGGGAGGGACGTGTGGAAATACAGTACAATGGTCAATGGGGGACGGTGTGTGATGACCTGTGGTCTAATGCTGATGCCGCAGTGGCCTGCAGGATGTTAAACCTTCCATTGTAGGTAGATTCTGATATTTCACTGGATACATTCACAGTATCTTAATCAGAAATAAAGGCTTCTCAGTACTGAAGGTGTTGGCCACAAAGTTAAAGATGATATTATAAAAAAATTTTTTCTTTTCCTTTCAAAATTACACAGAATACAAAACTACAATGTTGCAGTTTCTAGTAAGTCACTGAATCCTTGCCACAGACTCAATGTTACGTAGATTCATTCAGTAGACAGCATTCTGTTCCTTTTGCAATATTGAGTGTGAGACCATGAAACACTTATGGGAATGTAAAAAAGTACTGGACTTGCTAAACAAATTTGAAACCTATTGTCTAAAAAATTTCAGATACATGTTGCTCTTTTTTTTTTAAAAAAAAATATCATTTTAGAGTCGGATGATGCACCTAATAGGAAGAAATTGGTCAGCCTCCTCAAACAAAATATTAATACATGAATATGTAGTGAAAGTAAGAGTCTGTCTATTAGAACTATGTATGAAATAAATCCCGCCTATCAGATAAAAAGAAATGTTGGCTTTTCTTTGTTTGGAGGATGTGGAAAATTTGCCAAAAGTGAAATCGTCAAAATTTCTATTCAAATAAATGATTCTCTTAAATGTTAAGGGAAATTGCACCATAAATGAAAGTATCGTATATTGCTTATAAAAAAGTTATCAGGTAATTTTGGCATGCTGGAATTGTGGCCGTATTTTGGAGGATGTGGCAAATTTGTAAAAGAGTCAAAATTTCTCTCTCTCTCTCTCTCTCTCTCTCTCTCTCTCTCTCTCTCTCTCTCTCTCTCTCTGTGTATATTGTTGTAAAAATCATTTACAAGCAATGTAAATATAGAGTTTGGTACATTATTCATTTGATTTATTTATGGAAGCAAGCCTTTGTTTGTGTAAATAAAGCTGTCTACAACTACATCTTATTACTTATCATTTATTCTGTAAACATACACAAACTTGGATTGAGCTAGCCATCTTTGATACATGTTATAGCTCTGGTGCAGTGGGTATGGTGAAATCGCCTTATGGTGCTGGTGTTGGCCAAATCCTCATGGACGATGTGAAATGTGTGGGGACAGAAACTACCCTGGCTAATTGTCCATTCGGAGGCTGGGGAATGAACAACTGTGGACACAACGAAGACGCTGGAGTGATATGCCAGGACAGTAAGTATTGCAGAGTGGTATGGCTTCTGATAAGGTTCAAAGAAATGTGTCATTATCCATACAAGGCCATTCTCACTGTGAACAGGTGGTATTTTATGTATTTCCTTTCTACACGTTATTTAAGCATCAGCACAGATGCAGATTCGCTTAGTGGATGCTAGCGGACAAAGTGGAGGCTACCAGGGTCGTCTGGAAGTTAACATTAACAACACGTGGGGTACTGTTTGTGACGATGCTTTTGGACTTCCTGAAGCAGCAGTTGTGTGTAAACAACTGCATTTTAGCGGGTATGCATTCTAAACTAAGGAACTGTTGGCATCCTAAAATGACTTTCAATTTTTGAAGAAGAAAAAATATTTACTATTATGATGAAAACTGTATGTGCAGTCTTCTGGTATTATAATAGTTAAAGACTGCTGATTCTGAGATTTGACATCATATATGTATGACTTTTCAAAGATTTATTTTTTAAAGTTTTGATGGAAAAGTTTACAGATTTGTACCTTTTCTTTTCTGCAAACAATTCTTGCACTGGAGAACATGGTTTATATTTGTAACTGGACGTGTATCTCTCCAAAAAATGTCAGTCATGTTCTCTATTCACAGTGCTTCATGTGTCTGAAATTAAAAAAAAAAATATTTACTGCATGTGATGAGTTTTGTGAGAAAAATTTTATAGGCTGTTAAATATCCCCCCGCCCCCTTCAAGAAAATATTTTTATTAAATTTGTATTCTATTGAATTTCATTTACAAATAATGCTTTTAGTTTCATTGGAAATGTTTAGTCGTTTTTAGTCAAACTCTATATCCATGGCAACACATATTTCATCTATGTATTGTGTATTTGTACAGATGCTCATTTTATTCTTGTGTAGGGCAAATGCAACGGCCAAAGGCAGAGCCTTCTTTGGACAAGGCACAGGACCGATCTTCCTGGACGATGTGAATTGTGCTGGAACAGAAACGGGCCTCCAGTTTTGTGGACACCGGGGCTACGGACACAATAACTGTGACCACACTGAGGATGTATCTGTCATATGCAAATGTGAGAATATCGGGAGTTTTTTATTTACAGTTACGTGCATAATGTATGAGAAAGCTGTCAAATTTGAATCACAATTGAAATATATTTTTGAAATGGATGCCTTTTTATTACTTCTGTAGCTGGCATTGCTGAGCCAACAAGAGTGCGGCTGGTGGGAGGTACAACAAGCAGTGAAGGTCGACTAGAGGTTTACCACCAGGGGGCGTGGGGAACAGTCTGTGATGACTACTTTGACACTGTGGCCGCTCAAGTGGCCTGTAAAATGCTGGGTCTACCTTGGTAAGTACATGTTATACAAACTATACAGTAAAACATGGTTAGGCCAAAATAAAATATATGTGTGTTTCCGGTTTCCCAAACCTACCTCCATGATTGCTACCGACCTTAAGTATTTTATTGATGATGTGCATAAGTAAAATAAAAATCTGCAAATTTCAAAGTGGAATGTTTTTCTTTTCGTGTTCAAGTTTTTCTGCTTTACATTTTGACTACCACTGATTTTTAAAATGTTTAAAAAAGTATTTGTAATGTATATTTACTTGTATTCAAAGCATATCAAATACTATAAAACATTAATATGAGATGAAATTCAAATATTATAATAAAATAAAATGTTTTGCAAATCCACCATACCTAATTTTTTTGGGGGGAGGGGGGGGGGGCGTGAATTAGGAAACACACACACATATTTTATTTCAATCTGATTAAAATCAGATTTTTGATCCACTCCTGCAATGTTAGGTAGCAACATAACATTACAGGTGCAGATCAGAGATCTGATTTTAATCAGACTTATTTTATTTTGGCCTTATAACAAAACTTCATGACCTGCAATAAACAGTTCATTATAACCAAACTTTCCTATATCGGAGAAAATTTTCATTATTTTCCTCTCATAGGGGAATAAATATCACTTCACAATAAATGTGAATTTGTTTTAAGCATGTTCACTATAAGCATGTTTTGCACTACCAAATAAGAATATATTTTCATACTTTCAATAAAATTATGATTAAACATGAATTTAAACAAGGTGGGGATATGGATAGATGTGCAGAGCAGTGTGTGGATTTGTAATTTCAAGCATGGTGCAATCTTGATAGATTCCAAAACAAGGAATTTAGCTAGAATTTGTCAATCAGCCATATTGTGCCATCAGCTACTGCCACATAGTCTTTCTCTTTCTCTCGATAATGTTTAGCCGTTCTGAAAGTAAAATATAAGCCTGATATCGACTGTTCTGTCTTGTAACAATGATGGTCGACTTACATGAAGTAAAGTTTAGGACAGATTAAGAGAAGAACTTGGTACATGTGAGTGTTAATTGATCAGATTTAACATTCTTAGAATTTCTCTGTTTTTATGCAGTGGGGATATTTAGCTTACCTGAAGAGAAGTCTTAATTTCAGAGGATATTTGATGATAAATGACATGATCTTATGATGTTATTACTATCTTAGTTTGAGAGTTGCCAAGCAATCCATTTTCGTCAAGTTAAAATGTGGCCAACGATTTATCAAATTGGCACTATCACTATGCCTGAGTGTGTACACATGGAACTACCACCGGCATAGACAACTCAGAGCCAAGACATATTCATGTGGAGTACACATTTTTTAATAAATTCAGATATGTAAATTGGACCTAGCTTTTATGTGTATCACCTTGAAAACAAATAATAGACGTTCGTATTGTAAAAAAACTCAACCATAAGCCAGTACAAGTGAATCAGGATGGGGATGATATGTTCGTAGTTTTTTGTTTTTATGACAAGATGGGCTGAAATATTTGTGCCTGCTGGAGTTTTTGCCAAAAACTACCAAAAATTGACCGATTTTAAATAATCTTCTTTTCTAGAACCATAAATGTGTAAGAAAAACTAAATGCATAGTGATGTAGAGCAGGAAGCCCTCACCCATTAGCATAAATTTTATGATCCATGGGGTAGAGGTTCTGACTCCAGGGTGGGGGCAATCTTGGTATATAGTATTTATGTGTAAACATTTTTGAAAAATCCTCTTTAATATTATTGATGCTAAATTGAAACTAAATAGATATTTAGAATGAGTAGGTGGTTCTTGACCAACATTGTAAGTTTCCTGATCCCAGAGGTAGGGTTTATGGTATTAGGATGGGGGCAAAATAGTCAGCTTTTAAAAGTGTTGACAACTGAACATTTTTAGATTCGTCTTCATAACTATTATTCCAATTCTTTTCAGATTTAGTATGAAGCATCTTTGAGACCAGGGAGGGGGGCTTAAATTGTAAATATCAAGGCACCTGCACCCCTGGGGCTTAAAGGCAGGGCAACAACAGCCAGAAATTGACCATCTTTAAAACATTTTCTTCTTTACAACTGCACATGTGTAAGAAATCTAAATGCAGAGTGATGTAGAGCAGGAAAGCCTTTACCAAAATTGTAAATTTCATGATCCTCAGGATAGAAGTTCTAACTTGAAGGTGGGGCTGAACTTGGTATTATAGTGTATATGGGTAAAACACCCATGCAGAAAAGGATGTACTGAAATTGTGAATTTTGCAACCCCAGGATTTTGACTCTTTTGACAGGTCAAAATTAAGCATTTTGCATTAATGTTGCATGTATTATATTATGTAAAGCCTTTCATCAATATAAGCACTTTCAATGCATTTAAGTTTTCTTGTTTTACAATTGTATTTTTGCTGAATATTAGTATTCAGAACAGGAATTTTTCTTCTATATTTTGTAGCCATTAGGACAAGTGATACTTTTAACTAATACTCAGATGACTGATAAGGTCTATGAGCCCATTGTTTTCAAATTTCATGCAAATCTTTAGTTACTGAAATATTATTCATTACAGCAAATTTTTTATTTTATACTTTAGGAAAGGAGCCCAACCAAGATCCAAAGCATTTTTTGGACAAGGAACAGGTCAAATATTGTTGGACAATGTTGTCTGTAGAGGAAATGAGACGAATATTGCTTTCTGTAGACATCGACCTTGGGGTACATCAAACTGTCAACACAGTGAAGATGTGGGCGTAGTCTGTGGATCTGGTGAGCCTACCTGCCAGTTATAAATTTATTGATATACAAAAATATAATTCACATAACTATATCGCGCTTATGAGCTCTTTTCTTTCTTAGTGACTCGGGTACCAGTCCGCCTTGTGAATGGTTCCTCCACTGCAAACGGTCGATTAGAAATCTTTTACAACAACACCTGGGGTACTGTATGTGATGATTCCTTTGACAACCATGCTGCTGCAGTAGTCTGCAGTATGCTGGGTTTACAAAGGTAAGACATGCTGCTGCAGTAGTCTGCAGTATGCTGGGTGAAACATGCTGCTGCAGTAGTTTGCAGTATGCTGGGTGAAACATGCTGCAGCAATAGTCTGCAGTATGTTGGGTGAGACATGCTACTGCAGTATGCTGGGTGAGACATGCTGCAGCAGTAGTCTGCAGTATGTTGGGTGAGACATGCTACTGCAGTATGCTGGGTGAGACATGCTGCAGCAGTAGTCTGCAGTATGTTGGGTGAGACATGCTGCAGCAGTAGTCTGCAATATGTTGGGTGAGACATGCTGCAGCAGTAGTCTGCACAGTATGCTGGGTGAGACATGCTGCTGCAGTATGTTGGGTGAGACATGCTGCAGCAGTAGTCTGCAGTATGCTGGGTGAGACATGCTGATGCAGTAGTCTGCAGTATGCTGGATGAGACATGCTGCTGCAGTAGTCTGCACAGTATGCTGGGTGAGACATGCTGCTGCAGTATGTTGGGTGAGACATGCTGCTGCAGTATGTTGGGTGAGACATGCTGCAGCAGTAGTCTGCAGTATGTTGGGTGAGACATGCTGCAGCAGTAGTCTGCAGTATGTTGGGTGAGACATGCTGCAGCAGTAGTCTGCACAGTATGCTGGGTGAGACATGCTGCTGCAGTATGTTGGGTGAGACATGCTGCAGCAGTAGTCTGCAGTATGTTGGGTGAGACATGCTGTAGCAGTAGTCTGCACAGTATGCTGGGTGAGACATGCTGCTGCAGTATGTTGGGTGAGACATGCTGCAGCAGTAGTCTGCAGTATGCTGGGTGAGACATGCTGCTGCAGTAGTCTGCACAGTATACTGGGTGAGACATGCTGCAGCAGTAATCTGCAGTATACTGGGTGAGACATGCTGCAGCAGTAATCTGCAGTATACTGGGTGAGACATGCTGCTGCAGTATGCTGGGTGAGACATGCTGCAGCAGTAGTCTGCAGTATGTTGGGTGAGACATGCTGCTGCAGTAGTCTGCAGTATGCTGGGTGAGACATGCTGCAGCAGTAGTCTGCAGTATGTTGGGTGAGACATGCTGCAGCAGTAGTCTGCACAGTATACTGGGTGAGACATGCTGCAGCAGTAATCTGCAGTATACTGGGTGAGACATGCTGCAGCAGTAGTCTGCAGTATACTGGGTGAGACATGCTGCTGCAGTAGTCTGCAGTATGCTGGGTGAGACATGCTGCAGCAGTAGTCTGCAGTATGCTGGGTGAGACATGCTGCTGCAGTAGTCTGAAGTATGTTGGATGAGACATGCTGCAGCAGTAGTCTGCAGTATGTTGGGTGAGACATGCTGCAGCAGTAGTCTGCAGTATGCTGGGTTTACAGAGGTGAGATGGATACCTAAGATTTAGGAATATGTGATCCAGTTTTGAACAGATCAGTGAGATTCTAAGACTGAGCATCAGATGAGGAAGTTTTAAATGTTCCATTTTGAAATTTTGATGTTCTGCCAATAGAAATGTTTAAAGGACTTTAAACCCATGTCTTACAAGCGATCCATATCCCTAATAAAATGGCATGTAAATGTAGGTATTTAAGTTTCATGTCACATATTTTATGACAGAGTAAGTAACTATTCTTTGTTATGTCAGCATCGGTATATATATATATATATATATATATATATATATATATATATATATATATATAGGTATAAAGGAGTAGATCAATGCTTAATGTACTGTGAAGTTCAGTTATTGTCAGATTTGAGGGCCATTGAACATTTTAAATTTTTAGATTTTTATCCTGCAAATATAACCTTTTCTACAAATTGCATAAAATCTTTCGACGGTATAAGATATTCTTGTTATATATAAATGAATTCTGGCCGTTGTGATGAATCACCTTAATATAATAATTTTTGCAGAGGCCGTAGTACAGCTGTATCCAGGGCCAAGTTTGGCCAGGGCTCAGGGCCTATATTGCTGGATGACGTTCTCTGTAAGGGGACAGAGACCAATATATTGCAGTGTCGCAGTAAAGGCTGGTACACAAACAACTGCGACCATTCAGAGGATGTGGGGGTTATCTGTAATGCAGGTAATGCTAGAAAGATCAAGGGTAGACAAATTGATTTTTTAAGCACTTGCTCAAGGACAAGCGAGACCAACCAATTCATTGCCCTACCACAAAATTTACCTGCCTTAATATAACTTAAAAAGATTTGAAATAAAACTATTTTAAAATTTTTTTTAAATAGTGACCAGTGTTGTATTTAATCAATTCTTTTCAAATACATGAACAATAAAATCTCATTTCTGTACAGAAACACGGACATTTTTGTCCTCCGCTTCATCACTGTCTACATGCTAAGGCTAGCTCTTACGGCCTGCAATGTGATAACCCTTTCTAGCATTGACAGTAAGAACAAAACATCACATGTTGTTCTTCATCGTAGTACAACCATGGTCAAATATTTTCCTGTGACTGAAGATACCCTCTAGTTCTCTTGCTTTGGTCGTATTTTTTATGCTTTGGTGGTATTTTTTATGCTTTGGTCATATTTTTTATGCTTTGGTCGTATTTTTTATGCTTTGGTCATATTTTTTATGCTTTGGTGGTATTTTGTATGCTTTGGTGGTATTTTTTATGCTTTGGTCATATTTTTTATGCTTTGGCGGTATTTTGTATGCTTTGGTGGTATTTTTTATGCTTTGGTCATATTTTTTATGCTTTGGTGGTATTTTGTATGCTTTGGTGGTATTTTGTATGCTTTAGTGGTATTTTGTATGCTTTGGTGGTATTTTGTATGCTTTAGTGGTATTTTGTATGCTTTGGTGGAATTTTATATGCTTTGGTCATATTTTTTATGCTTTGGTGGTATTTTGTATGGTTTGGTGGTATTTTGAATGCTTTAGTGGTATTTTGTATTCTTTGGTCGTATTTTTTATGCTTTGGTGGTATTTTTTATGCTTTGGTCATATTTTTGATGCTTTGGTGGTATTTTGTATGCTTTGGTGGTATTTTGAATGCTTTAGTGGTATTTTATATGCTTTGGTGGTATTTTGTATGCTTTGGTGGAATTTTGTATGCTTTAGTGGTATTTTGTATGCTTTGGTGTAGATGCAGTCTCCACTGTAGATTGATGGTTTTTATTAACGGAGTCTATCGCTGTGTTTTTCCTTTTTCTGTTAAACGTCACAAAACTTGTCAATGCTTGTGTGCTAACCTTGATATTGCATTGCATCCACGTAGATTCAGCGCTTCACGATCAATTCAAATTCACTCTTTGTGTTTAAGTGTTTTACCGATTCTTATAATTTTTCCTAGAGGATTTTGCGTATTGCTATTCAGTTGTCGGTCAAATGTACTTTCAGTTTATCAACAATCATCAAACGCATTTAAATTACATTTTTTTTAAGATATGATTTTTTTTTTATAATTCACTTGCCAGATGGACAAGTTCCCCTTTAAATTCCACCTGCTCAACTCAAAAAGGTGGTTGTCCTGGGCATCAAGCAAGCTATTTGTATACCCCTTGAAGATGACCTAAGGCAGAATAGACTATTATTTCTCAGATAGTCTAGGCTCCATATGTCTGAGACAGACTAGGCCCCATGTTTCAGAGACAGACAAGGCCCCATATTTCTGAGACAAACAAGGCTCTGTGTTTCTACAACAGACTAGGCTCTGTGTTTCTACAACAGACTAGGCTCTGTGTTTCTACAACAGACTAGGCTCTGTGTTTCTACAACAGACTAGGCTCTGTGTTTCTACAACAGACTAGGCCCCATGTTTCAGAGACAGACTAGGCTCTGTGTTTCTACAACAGACTAGGCTCTGTGTTTCTACAACAGACTAGGCTCTGTGTTTCTACAACAGACTAGGCCCCATGTTTCAGAGACAGACTAGGCTCTGTGTTTCTACAACAGACTAGGCTCTGTGTTTCTACAACAGACTAGGCTCTGTGTTTCTACAACAGACTAGGCTCTGTGTTTCTACAACAGACTAGGCTCTGTGTTTCTACAACAGACTAGGCCCCATGTTTCAGAGACAGACTAGGCTCTGTGTTTCTACAACAGACTAGGCTCTGTGTTTCTACAACAGACTAGGCTCTGTGTTTCTACAACAGACTAGGCTCTGTGTTTCTACAACAGACTAGGCTCTGTGTTTCTACAGCAGACTAGGCTCTGTGTTTCTGAGACAGACTAGGCTCTGTGTTTCTACAACAGACTAGGCTCTGTGTTTCTACAACAGACTAGGCCCCATGTTTCAGAGACAGACTAGGCTCTGTGTTTCTACAACAGACTAGGCTCTGTGTTTCTACAACAGACTAGGCTCTGTGTTTCTACAACAGACTAGGCTCTGTGTTTCTACAACAGACTAGGCTCTGTGTTTCTGAGACAGACTAGGCTCAGTGTTTCTAAGACAGACTTAGCTACAACAGCTATTACACTTATGCTGGAAATTGTGCTAAACATTGATAGCACTATCTACAATATATGTGCAATATTTAGCTCATGTATAAATGATGAGATATCATTCTTAATTGTTTATTGTTTGTACAGCACAACCACGACTGCGCTTGGTGAACGGAGGCAGTCGTTACCAAGGACGAGTGGAGATCAATATTGCAGGCAGTTGGGGGACGATTTGTGATGACTTGTTTGATGCTAATGCTGCCAAAGTTGTGTGCAAGACCTTAGGACTTCCATAGTGAGTGTACCAAGTTTTGATGTACGATAAACTCTGTATTAAGTGATCAATGACTGACTGTATTGAAATTACTGTAAGTTTAAAACTATGTGGAGTTGGCGGCTCATGTTTATACCATTGGAAAGATATTGAATAGAGCTATTCAAGAACATCATCATCCATGAAATCGTGCAAAGCGTTATCGTGCTGTGGTACAATACACATTACATATAGAACAGCCCTCTTATATTCAATTATGCCCTGACTGCTCACTACTGTAACTGCACATCATTATGATATATAATACGTACGTTGTATTTGTCGATTTTGAATATTTTAAAGTCCAAAGAACTTTAAATAAAATTCAGTACTGTTCATTTGATCAAAGTCAAAGTTGACCATTGGTAAAGAAATTCACTAAAAACCAAAACTAAAAATTAACACACAAACACACACACACTTTTTATACCCCCACAAACAAAATTTGGGGGGTATATGGAAACACTTTGTCCATGTGATCATCCTGTCTGTCTGTAGACAGCATTTTTCCAGAGGATAATCTTTAGCACCAATGAACAGATTTGATTACAAGTTTATGTAGATCTTATATGAATAATGAAGATGTGCACCTGCTATTTTGACTGAGATGCCTTAGAATTCAAAAAGATGTTATGGGTATTTTCCACCATTTTGACCATATGTTTCCACTGCTTCATATTCACAGTCAGATATGGAGTTCCAAATTAACATAAACTCAAATAATTGATTTTTGTTTGTTTGTTTGTTTATAGCCGGCGGCTGTCACCATTACCGGTGACAGGGCTGCAAATTTAGGCCTATGCTCGGCACTCAGGGCCCTTGAGCAGGGAGGGATCTTTATCGTGCCACACCTACTGCGACACGGGACCTCGGTTTATACAGTCTCATCCGAAAGACCGGCACCCACATCCCACAGTGGGACAAATAATTGAAGAAATATTTTAATTATTTGAAGATATGTTCTTTTCATTTGATGCACACAACAATTCAAGTAAAGATCATTTTAAATAATGAATGATATCTTCAATTCTGAATTATTGTGCGCATTAATTGAAATGGTAATAGCATTAATTATTTTGCTGAATTGATGCATGCTATAATTGAATTGCTGCTCTCTTCAAATGAATTGATGAATTATTGAATGGATGTGCACTACAACTCAGTTGAAGAGAGCAATAATTCAATTAATGCGAGCATCAATTCAATTTGCACAATAAATGAATTATTGCTCTTCTCAGTTGAATTAATGATATCATTAATTCAATTGATGTACACAGTAATTGAATTGTTGCTCTCTTCAACTGAATTAATGATATCATTAATTCATTTGAAGCATGCAATAATTCTTTTAGAGAGCAATTATATAATTAGAGATATCTTCAATTCAACTTATCCACAATTGAATGAATGATCTCTTGAAATGAATTGTTGCTCTCTTTAAAAGAATTGATGCGCACATTAATTAACGCAAGCATCAATTCCTTATACAAAAGCATTGTAAATTAATTAAAGATATCTTAAATTAAATTAAAGAGATCATCAAATCATTTATACCGAGCTCAAAATTAATTTGTGCGAGGAATATTTCCACCACATTAAACATTAATGCTTTCATCAATTGAATTAAAGTGTGCATTAAATCAATTATTGCTGTCATTAATTGAATTAATGCGTGCATCAACTGAATTGATGAGAGCAATAATTGAATTGAAGTGTGCATTAAATCAATTATTGCTGTCATGAATTGAATTAATGCATGCATCAATTGAATTGATGAGAGCATTAATTGAATTGATGTGCACATTGAATTAATTATTGCTCTCATCAGTTCTGTTGATGCATGCATTAATTCACTTAACAAGAGTAATAATTGAATTGAAGTGTGCATGAATTCAGTTGATGAGAGTAATAATGAATTTGATGCACACATTAATTCAATTGATAATAGCAATAATTGAGTCAATGATATCTTAGAATGATTTAAAATATCTTTGAGTTTATGTTAATTTGGCACTCCATAGTCAGAATGCTTGGTTAACATTTGTTTATGTTTTACTTTCGCAATGTTTTACTTTCGCAGTCAGAATACCTGTTTAACATTTGTTTGTATGGTATATCAAACGGATAACATTTGTTTATGTTTTACTTTCACAGTCAGAATGCCTTCTTAACATTTGTTTGTATGGTATATCAAACGGATAACATTTGTTTATATTTTACGTTGACAGTCAGAACATTAGTTTGTTTGTATTTTACTTTCACAGTGAAATGCTTGGTTAATATTTGTTTATATTTTACTTTCAGTCAGAATGCTTTACCTGCTACAGCTGCAGCCTTTGGACAGGGCTCCGGAAGTATCATGTTAGATAACGTCATGTGTCAGGGCAATGAATCCTCCATATTGGATTGTCGGACAAATCCGATCGGAACCAATGACTGTGAACACACTGAGGATGTTGGTGTCATATGTAGGAACTGTGAGTGTCAAATTTAGAATTCTGGTAGCTGTATGTATTTACATGGATTTAAATTGGGTTTTGCCAAATTCGTGGAGCATTCTATGAGATAAATATTATTAACAGCATGACAACCTGGAGAACACCGCTGTACTTTTACTCCTCATATCTAGACACATAGCACAAACAGTGAAAATAAGCACTTCATGTTAAAGTGCAATACTCTAAATCACATTTTATGTATGAGAACTTCATTTACGTGTAATTTTATGAGACTAGTCATTTGTGAAAATTTAATTCTCTAAAAATGTACATAAGTAATGGTTGGCTTGTATTTAAGTATTAAGTCCCATAAGTAAATACATCATTGTATCCTCGCACAAATTCAGCCTCACAAAATAAAAGTCATTCATAGTAGTGAAATCCGTCGATGCAGACTAAGGAAAGTTAGGTCCTTTTGTCTGTGCCCTTGTTTGTATGTGGATAAATTAGGTCCTAGGAGATATAGTGTGTCCTTGATTGTAAATGGTTTAGTAAAATGACAGGGAATGTTGTGTGTCCTTGATTGTAAATGGTTTAGTAAAATGACAGGGAATGTTGTGTGTCCTTGATTGTAAATGGTTTAGTAAAATGACAGGGAATGCTGTGTGTCCTTGATTGTAAATGGTTTAGTAAAATGACAGGGAATGTTGGCATACATGCATTGTTGTTTTGTAGCTCAACAAAGTAGCAATGTGCAGGTTAGGTTGGCGGGAGGTCCATCACGCCAGGAAGGACTTCTTCAGGTGAACTATGGAGGCAAGTGGGGCACAGTGTGTGACGATGACTTCACTAACAATGCTGCTAATGTTGTGTGTCATGCTCTAGGATTAAGTTAGTAAGTATAGTGATATATAGAAAAACTTAATTCCTCACATAGGATTAACTCGGTAAGACTAGTCTGATATAGAGACAAAACTTTCTCACACAGGATTAACTCGGGTAAGTATAGTGATACAGAGACAAAACATAGATAATGAATAGAAACTCAGCAGGTGTGAATTTTTAACAGTGGTTCTGGTTTAGAACAGTATGGAACTCCACAAAAAAATTTCAATTTTCATTCCTTTTGAATAAATTTCTTTTATTTGAACAAATGACAGTTGAAAATTTTGTTTTGCAGCGTAAAGGCTGTGGCAGTCCCCGGGGCATCATACAAATCCTCCAATACAAATTATGGTCCTATCTGGCTGGATGGGACAAATTGCACTGGTACAGAGACTTCCATTGGTCTGTGTGGCCACAATCCGTGGGGGACAAATGATTGTGACCACACTGAAGACATCGGAGTGGCTTGTCAGACTTGTGAGTGGCTTGTAGAAACAAAATCAATTTCAATTTATGAGAGCAATTTTATGCTGGAAATTTTAATGTAAAATGTGAATTCTTTAATTTTATTCTTAAAGCCAAAGTGAACAGGAAATTATTAAGAATTCAAAACATTGTTTGTGATGACTGATAATCAACAGATCTTCAATGATAATCAATGATGGAAACATAATGTTGATAGCAACATGACCAGGTTTGTTAATAACTACATTGAACCTGTGTGTGTTGCAGCCCAGATGTTGAGTATGCAAGTGCGCATTGTGAATGGTACCTCCAATTCTGGTCGGGTAGAGGTATTTCATAACAACCAGTGGGGAACTGTTTGTGATGACGGATGGGGAATTGCGGAAGCCACTGTTGTCTGTAGAATGCTGGGAAAACCCACGTAATGGCTCCTAAAAATAGATTTTTTTTAAAGCTTGATGTAGAAACTGTTTTGGTTAAGGCTGAAATAACGAACACTTTTATCTAAGTCTGGAAATTGCTGACATGTTCTTAATTATTCAGACATAATTATAAAATGGGAGAGTAATTATGGGTGTTACGAATACATGTATCCGTGTGGATTTGTAAACCATACAATGAGTATTTTCTGTGGTCGGAAATTTTTACAATTTGATTTCTAAAAGGTAGCAAATTCTATTCTGCATTTGTAATATCTGCGGTTGCATTATACCTAAATAATTTAATTCTAACTGTACGTATTCTAATCTTTGATTGGTCAAATACAAAGTAATGCAATTTATTTTGTATAATATGAATTAGTATGGGGACACCCCCCCCCCCCCCCCCCCCCCCTAAACAACCAGCATCTGGAGCTACTTTTTTTTCTTTCTTTTTAATTCACATCATAGCACTGTACAGTTGTAGACCTATGAAATAGAAAGTCATTGTCTACTATGAGATATTTCTGTGCAATACACAGGTTGTTTTCTCAATGTCAAGCAAGACATACAGAACTTATTCGTATGTAAATATCACAACAACAAAATATATATATATATATATATATATTCTCTGTATGATATTTGAATAATAAAACAAAAATATTATATTTAAATTAATGATGTATCAAGTATTTATAAATCTTGCCCAGTTCATTTTGAAAGACATTTCTCACTTGGGAGGGGGTCTGCCTCTCAAGACAAAAAAAAAAACAAAAGAAATTATGTGTCACATTTTTTATATGATGCAGCATACCTCATTGACTTGTGGATACTTGATGTATTCCCATGTCGGACTTAATATTGACGACAATGTCGGATTTAATATTGACGACAATGTCGGATTTAATGTTGACGACAATGTCAGATTTAATATTGACAGCAATGATGCATGCAAGGATAAGTATTGACACAGTAAAAAAAACTTTCTTAAAATTAAAAGTTGCAAATTATTACATTTTCTTATTTTTGAAGACTTGTTTTTTGTGGTGTCAAAGACTAAACAATTTCGTGTATTTTTTCAGTCTCTGAAATCTGCATTGCATGTGTAGGCTGGACATATTTTCTGTTATGACTTTCATAGCAAACATCACCTTCTATAACTACATTTGAAATTTTAATAAATAGGCTTGTAGAACTTAAGATGACTTCACAGCTTTACACTTTGATGTGGTTGCTAAGTGAATGATTACGTGGCACAAGTGATTTGTATTTTTCAGTATTTATGTACATTTTGATTAAATGCAGATTAGTATTTTTGTCTTTTTTGCATTAAATTATAAGGAATGAAGCAGATTATAAAAATGCATAAACTGACCCATACAAAGTTATATAACATAATATTCCCAAAATTAAATTCAATCATTATATATATATATCAATGTATATCAATACTTATATTTGGTGATTGTAATTTTTGTGAATGTTTCATATCAACAAAATTTCACAAAAATGGACAACTGCAGAAAATATGTGTTATACTTAATGAATACTTGCATATCTTCTTCAGCATGTGGGCTATTGGGTTTTAATTTTTCAGTGGTATAGTAGTACCTCTGGCTAACTCTTACTATGGTGCTGGGTCCAGCCAGATCTGGGTGGATGACCTAGATTGTACAGGAAATGAGACCAACATTGGATTATGCAATCACAAGCCATGGGGGGTTAATGACTGTGACCACACAGAGGATGCGTCTGTCATGTGCATGAGTATGTACGAAGTGTCAATTTTATAATCACATAACCAGATTAGAGATTGTGCCAAGCTTACTGGTTTTGATCTGTCTATATGTTTGTCTGCCCACAATTGTAAACTATTTCATGACTTGAATTACACAGATTAAAAAGTTTATACGTGGTGAATGTCAAGGTCAGTTATGTAATTGGTTAGGAACATAGGTCAAAGGTTGTCACAAATATACTTGTCCATGGACTTGGTCATGGATTTTGAAAGTGTTGAAAATATGTAAGACTTTTATAAGAAATGTTTTGTACACATACATGTATATTGTTACCATAGAAATCTGTGGATAGGTATTACCTACAGCTGTTGACCTTTTGACCTATTACAGATGCAAACTCTAATCCTCCCCCTGTGACGGTAAGGCTTGTGGGTGGACTGACTCGAAGCCAAGGGAGGGTACAAGTGTTTTATAATGGGATTTACGGCACAATTTGTGATGATTCATGGGACAACAGGGACGCCCAGGTGATCTGTAATATGCTGGGTTACACAGCCAGGTAACAAAATATGTGGCAAGGCTAACCGAAGTAGAAATCAGAAGTCAAAATACACAAGTAGACTCACTTTATTGTATACACAAGTAGACTCACTTTATTGTATACAGAAGGAGAAATCAGAGATTAAAAAATGATATTTTGCTAACCTTTTTGTAGAGAAGGAGAAATTGGAAGTCAGTATATTTTTATTTTAATTTGTGTAAAAATTTATAAGGGTATTTATCTTTACATCATATATCTTCAGTGGAGCACGTGCAATCAACCACATTGGGACAGGAAGTGGTCCAATTTGGATGGATGACGTAGAGTGTCGTGGAAGCGAGACTAACATTGGCCAGTGTGTCTTCAAAGGATGGGGGGAACACAACTGTGATCACTCGGAGGATGCAGGAGTAGTCTGTGTGGATTGTATGTGGATTTCTTAACCACACATTTTTTTCTCTTCAAAGATTGTTTAGCTAATATAGATGAAACTTGACCATTTAAAAATTTATTTTTTAATGATTTTCTTTCCCCACAGAGCAATCAACTTCTCAGCAAGTCACAAGCTATTTATAGTAACTAAAATTTTAATATGATGAAATTCTCCACAAAGTAAGGTGTCCGGGAATCAAGTTAGCATATCTAAGTTCATTCATGACAGTGAATCACAGGAACATGTATTTGAATCAGAAAAGTGAAAAATATATATTTTCTAATCAGTTTTTAAAAAAAAAATTATGTTTTATTTCAATGTTCGTAACCGATTGAAATTTCAGTAGTTTTGTTTTTCTGTTTTATTGATATTTAATAAATTAATGGCTATGTAAGTAGATGAACTTGTTTGAGATTCCTTGATATTAAAACCTTGAGGCAGCAAAGTGAAAGTACAGATGTACTGAGATATAACATCTGAATAGTGGGCGGAAAAAGCAACATTGTAAATCTAACATTTTCATAACACAGGGCACTTTATCTCCTAAGTCATCTACGTATTCAAAGCTTTCAGACCTAGAAGTCTACAGTATGGCTAAAGACTTTCAAATATTTGTTCCATTTTCACCTTTATGAAATCACAGCTTGTCATGATTACAACATGCCTTATATTCGGTGCATGGTCTTGTGAAGCTTTTCATTGACATGCATAAAATGATAAGATAACTTGTTCTTAGTGAGTGGGTAAGTTATTCTTGGTTGTGATTGGTAATTTGGTTGATAATGAAGTGGCTCAGTGGACGCTGAACGCTTTTTACATTGTGCCATTTCAAAATGTGTCAGTAGTGCAAGGGCATGTCCTAGATCAAACAGGTCTTAGAAAATGAATTTTGATGTCTGAAAATATTAGCATGCAGTTAGCTCTGTTTGTTTTGTGTGTTTGACAACCCAACAAATTTATTAAGAATTTATCCATGTGTGTCAGAATTAAACCCAGGTTTGAAAAAAAATTTCATTCATTTTCAATATCACTGCACTACCAATACAGATTTTCATTTAGTGATTTATTCTAGAAATAACAGGCTTTTCATTTTCTTGACAGCATCAATACAACCCCTCAATGTTCGACTAGTGAGTGGGCCTTCTAGTATGGAAGGCAGGGTGGAGGTGAGCTACAGAGGCACATGGGGGACAATCTGTGATGACAGGTGGTCTAACGCTGATGCACAAGTTGTGTGTAGAATGTTGGGATATTCCACGTAAGTTTTTTAAGATATTTACTGCAAAATTGAAAAATACTGATTTATTTCAAAGACAATGAAAAGAGATGATTACTGCTTCTTCATCAATAACAACATTGTAATGTTTATAAAAAAAAATGTAGTTACTGAATCCAGTGATATGGAATATTTTACAGGGATGGTGCTACAGCCTACTCCAATGCTAGATATGGACAGGGTGCAGCCAGCCAGAAAATTATCCTGGATGATGTGAGCTGTATTGGTACTGAGACTAATCTGGGTCAGTGTAACTACACAGCCATAGGAATGAACAACTGTGACCACACAGAAGATGCTGGAGTCAGGTGTTATCCAGGTATTGTACAGATCAGATTAAGTTTCTGGAATCGGGTGTAATCTGGATCAATGTACAAATATATGTACATGTCAGCTTTAAACACTGGATCAGGTGTAATCCTGATAAACGTACAGATCAGCTTTGGGCCCTGGAATTGGGTGTAATCCAGATGAATGATGTACATTTTAGCTTAAGTTTCTGGAATTAGACTCAAGTTTCTGAAATTGGGTGTAATCCAGATAAATGAACATTTCAGCATTAGACCCTGGAATCGGGTTAATTCAAATAAATGTACATGTCAGTTTAAATTCATGAAATCAGGTGTAATCCAGATGAATTGATATTAGATGAATACTAGAATTGGGTGTAATCCAGGTGGGTTTGAACAGATTAAAACTCCAGAGTTGGGTATGATCCAAGTGGGGTAATGGGTTAGATTGAATCATTGAAATCGAGGCCAATCCAGGTAGGTTTATATGTCAGTCCAGCTGGATTTACAGATCTAACAGAATGATATTCTGGATTTGAGTGTAATTCTAGATGAATGTACATATCGGATTGATTTATTTGAAATTTACATGTCAAACTTGTACTTCACTGGAGGTTTGTGTAATTCAGATGAGTGCATATGTTAAATTAGCAACACTGGATTTTGCTGTAATTCAGATAGATTGAAAGACTGGAGTCATGCCATGTTCTGCTGACAAACTTCACAGTCGTTCTTCTTAAGTTACACAAAGTTAACGTTATGTTCAATACGTAATGAATATTGAGTAGTGTTGTAAAAAACCCACTTGCTTCTATTGAATTTTATAGATTGACTCTGCAGTTGATGTAATTTAGTTGGGTCTATTTTAAAAGTGATACTTTAAGATATTCACATAATAATAAATTTGTTAATACAATCTTTCACATTATAATTTATCTGTTAATACAACCTATTTCATAAAACAAAACAATTTTTATTTTAAGCTGGAACGGTTATTACCAATAACATTCAGATTCGGCTGCGTGGTGGAAGTAACAACCAGACAGAGGGACGCGTGGAGATTTTCTACAACAACACATGGGGAACGATCTGTGACGATTATTTTGGGGCACAGGAAGCATCCGTACTCTGTAGGATGCTTGGAAAATCTCCGTAAGGACAAAACTTTTATTCAGTTGCAAGAAACAAGTAAATGATAAAGCAAAAATGCATATGACTGTGTAGAATCTAGTTTTCATTCAATGAATTTTTATTCACTGTTAGCAAAATTTTCCAAGAGAATCATTTTAATTTAAAACAGTTTGATTTGTATTTGCACCTGAAGTAGTTAGTAAGAACCTGTGGACCAGAAAAGCCATTATTTGTGATTTATGTGCAGTTTCCTTTTTATGGTAAAAATTTAAGTTTGTACATTTTATGCACAGAGGTCCCTGGAGTTGGGGCAGTCTTCCGTGGGTATGGTTTTACATGGGTAGGAATATAATATAGGAAAAATCTGTGTAGATTCTTCTCAAGAAACACTTAGTACAGTTTGTCATATCAATCTTCAAGCATCTGTTTGTCGTAAAGTTTGATCAGCTGATTGTGAAAGTAGTGTTACATACACTGGATCTTTAGAAACTAAAATATTTACCATTATTCACTACGGCCAACATTTATTTCTGTGTTGCCAAATTTCCTGTGAATCCAATTAGTGATGTCAATACCCAAGAAAGTAGTGAAACCACCTCAAGGGAAGATTGATTGATTGATTATTTCCTGTTTTCCGCCACACTCAACAATTTTTCAGTTATCTGGTGGCGTCCAGTTTTTATTGGTGGAGGAGAGAACCCAGATACAATGTACCCAGGAAGAGACCACTGACCTTCTGAAAGCAAACTGGCAAACTTTCTCACATATACCAGCACAAGCAAGAATCTAACCTGCTCCGACTCCCAAGATCTGAAGAAATATTCAGCAAAATAAATAAGGGAATATTGTTTGAAAGCATACCTACAATGAGTGTTTCATATAAACCACCATTACACCATATACACTGACATGCTAATGATGACTTCTGAACATAATCGGGTTGCACTGAGACCAAGTCGTACAAAGATTGAGACTGACGTGAGTAACTACACATTGTGTTTGTTTTAAAATATTGCATCATATCATGAATGACTTTAAATATTGTAACTGCAAGAAAGTAATTAAATTACGCAAATGTGTCGCTCAAGTGGAATTTAATATTAAATTTCATATAAATATGAATATTAAATTGTTTGTAAATTTGACAGGTGCGCAGTGCCTTGACTTCGCGTTTTTCCGTGCTGGTGACTTCCAAGGTCAATACACATTGGAGATAACACTAATGGGCTGACAATGATTCATGAATTGATATTTTTTGCTTATTTGACAGATTCACCCTGATTCTATCAAATTATATATATTCAATCACAAATATACACTGAGTCAAAAAAAAAACTTCACAAAATTAATTTTGTAAAATATTGAATACTTTCGCCCTGATGATACACCTGTGTAGCCAATATGGGATCCCTATCTGTCGACTCTGGAAAACCGTTAGCCAAACCCACTCATAGCCATCCATTTCTTGTGTAAATGCCTTTCGTGCCAAATCAGGTTTTGCACGTGCATTCAATGTTGTGAACTCCACATCGAAGTTGGATTCATTTGCACATGTTTGCCATGGCCTCAAACATTAAAAAAACACTTTTAAGCCACATTTGTACAGTACTTGAAATGCCGCGATTGTCAAATGTGCAACGTGAATGTGCCGTTGGCATGTTGCAAGCGGGGCGATCAGTTATTGACATCGCAACAGCAATGGGATGCAGCCGTCGTACTGTGTATGACTTGCGACATCGTCTAACAAACTGGCACCACTGCTGATCGCCCAAGGTCGGGTCGTCCACGTGTAACGTCACGAGTTGAAGACCGGAACGTCGTCCTACGTCACCTTCGTAACCGATTTCTGCCGGCTGCACGAACCAGAGCTGAGATGTTTCAAGGTCAGCTGTCCGCACAGACCATCCGAAATCGGTTGCAGTCTGCCAATCTCCATGCTCGACGTCCGTCTCGTGGGCCAATTTTGACGCCATTTCATCGACGTCAGCGTCTGCTGTGGGCCCAACGTCACCTCCGATGGACCCAGAGAGACTGGAATCGAGTCGTCTCTAGTGATGAATGGCAGTTTACCCTCAGATTTGCGGACGGCAGGCTAAGAGTCTGGAGACGACCTAATGAACGGTATGCCCAGTGTTGTGTGCAGGAAGTGGACAGATTCGGGGACGGAAGTTGCATGGCATGGGGTGCTTTCTGTGGGAACAACCGTTCCAGACTTCTGGTCATCCATGGAAACCTCACAGCTGCTGCTTATCGCGATCAGGTACTCATTCCCTTCATGGTCCAGGTCTACAGTTCCAGCATGATAATGCACGGCCGCACACCGCGTTGTTGACACGAAATTTCCTTCAAAATGCTGGCATCAACGTCATGGACTGGCCATCGAGGTCCCCTGACCTTAATCCCATCGAGCACGTTTGGGATGCACTAGGGAGAGGGCTTCGTGAACTTAGGAACCAACCGCAGAATTTGCAGGAACTTGGCGCTGCCTTGCAAGATCAATGGCGCCGAATCCCCAACCATGTGTTCACAAACATCAGGCAGTCGATGAGGAGACGGTGCATGGCTGTGGTGAATGCGCGAGGCGGCCATACTCAATATTGAACTGAGACATTTCGACGTTTCATTCTTGTGACTTGACATTCTGTGTACAAATGTTTTGGAACGGCGTGTAGCCTAACTGAACAGATCTGTGGCACTGTCAGTGTATTGATTACATCACACACATCTCAGCAATGAAATAAAATTGCTGGCACCATCCTATTATCTCTTGTTCGTTTTAAGTGCCTTGACAAGAGAATGTGAAGTTTCTTTTTTGACTCAGTGTATTATTATATTCGTTCTTTTATTTTTCAATTTATATACAATCAGTTGTAGCTTGTATTGCTTCAAATAAAAAAATATA
Source organism: Ostrea denselamellosa (assembly GCA_024699665.1). Taxonomy (NCBI): domain Eukaryota; kingdom Metazoa; phylum Mollusca; class Bivalvia; order Ostreida; family Ostreidae; genus Ostrea; species Ostrea denselamellosa. The sequence goes on from JAMZEH010000023.1 coordinate 18,692,502, forward strand.
ATAGCAAAAAAACTTTAAAATTGTCTTCTTAAATACCACAGAAGTAAAATGTGTCAATATATTATTAATTTCCTCATGTGTAAATGTTGTTGTTCACAACATGACCCCTAAGGAGCAGGTGGGGGCATGATAGGGACTTGGAAGTTTTACATTGGAATACATTGAAGAAATAGTTAGATAATTTCTTCACAAGAAAAATAGGAGTGCAGTTTATCCAAAAATATACAACATTTTCATATAGAGATTCAGGCTTATGCCAGAGAGAGTTCGCAATAAAGGTTTAAAGTTTTACTTAGGAATATAGGGGAGATTTTTAAAAAGCTTCTCATAAACTAAGATAAAATTTATCAATTTCGTATGCATGTATCTCCATGTAGTGTATAAGGTTGCTCAGTCAATTTCCCCAGACAGGACCATAGAATTGCTGTTTTACAAGGAATATATATGATTTTTTTATGAAATCTTTCCTTTAAAACTACAAGAATGCTGTTAAGTCTTATTGATATGGAAGTGTCCTCATGTAGTGTAGATTCCGTGACCCTGAAACCAGAGCAGGTCTTATCCCAAACTTGTGAGTCATCATCTCTAAGAACAGGGCAACTCAGGTGAACATTGTGGCCCATGGGCCTCTTATGTTGCTGATTACAAATTTCTTTGTATCATTTTTTTTGGTTACATGTAGAATCCACCTTCAAGTTTTTGTTGTTGTTTTTTTTTCAGTGTTGGAGCTCGAGCTAAAACCTCAGCCTTTTTTGGGCAGGGTACAGGCCCTATCTGGCTGGACAATTTGAACTGCTTTGGAAATGAGACCAGTATTGCCCTGTGTGGGAGTAGGGGCTGGGGTGTGAACAACTGTCGACATAGAGAAGATGCTGGAATTGTCTGTGCAGGTAGAATTAAAATGAGTAGGAAAACCAACCTCAATAATACATGTACTTTGTTTAGTTGCTGTCCAAATGAAGTTTTTGAAAACAGGGTACTGCTTGCAGTAACTTGTAGGAGATTCATGTTATTGCTTAGTGTAGTGCAATAAAAACCACTTCCCATATCATTGTAAATAACTGTCAATTTGTTTCCATCATTTATTTCATTCATCCCACAGCAGTTATTGGCACATTAAAGAACCCTCACTGCTATGGCCCAAAGCATAGGTCTAAATTTGTGGTACTTCACCTACAGCTGGTGATGTCTCAGTATGAGTGAAAAATTCTCGACGGGACATAAAACAAACAAACAATCAATCAATCCATCATTTATTTCTAGGAGAAAAGATGACTACATTAAAGAAGGAAAATAACAGAACTTGATGCTTTACATTATTTAAGGAATGAAGCTAATTTTGACCTATATTATATGATATAATCTAACTTGGTGCAGTTTACACTTTAGAATTCACGTAGCGGATTATAATAAGCGTAAACTGCACCAAGTTAGATTATATCGTATAACATAGGTCAAAATTGGCTTCATTCCTTATAATTTAATTTAGGAAGACAAAACTCCATTGTGCAAGTCTTAGTTTATAATTTAAATGTAAAATAGAAAATGCTTGCACAGCACATTGATTCGCATAGCAACATGCCAACAAAGTTTTGAATGTGAAAGAAGCCATCTTGGTTCTTCGCATCACTGGAACATGTACTTTGTTCATGAAATTTGAAAACGTAAGATGGAGTTTGCAACGAATCTTAATTACAGAAGATATGCCAGGATACACATGAAGACCTAATGTTTACTTCGCAGCCAAAGATTGACTTTGGATGTGCTCTGACAGAAAGCGAACGTTTAGATCTATTATCACACAAAATACATCATGTAAAAAACCAGAAAATGCAATATAATTTGCGATTTAAACATTTTTGATTTTATACAAGTTGTAAACTACGTTATAACTCACCAAAGCATGCAATGAAATCCAACACAGTAGAATATGTAAATATCCGCAGTTCTGTGTTAATTGATGGGACATGACATCATGAAATACACATTTTGCAAAACATGACACATTGTTGTGCTTTAATAGGCAGATTAAGCAATATATTGGATTATCCCCCCACCTCCCGAATAAAATTATATTTATAATGAAAGCACAAACTTTGCAAATACTTGATATATGCCATTTTTTCGCATATGATATTGTTGTTTCAGAATTTGTATAGAATTTTTATCATTAATTAGTATTTTTGGTAATTTTACCTGTAAGAAATATTCATTTTGTTTGACATCATGAAAATAAAAGATGAATTTAAACAAAATGTATTTTATTGTGCACATTTAATTCCATTGATTTTCAATTCATAAAAGCCTTACAACTTAACAGAGCTAGAACTGTAAAAAGTAGTGCCATCTTTGTTATCAAGGGGCGTTTCCCCATACCAAGGTACATCATACAATATAAACTAAATTTTTTCAGTGTGCTCAGCCAATCAAATTGCGTGTTACAAGTAAAATTAAATTATATAAATGTAACTGAAAAATCTGAACACCAATAAACTTACCTAATGATATTGAGTATGACTATAATATACAGTCAAACCTCGTTGTCTTGAACTCGATGGGACCTAGAAAAAATTTTGAGATATACAAGGATTCAAGGGTAAAATACTTAAAGAATAAGTGGTTGGGACTTCTGAATTACTTAGACATATCCATGGTATTTGAGGTATCGGTGTTCGTGATGCTGAACTTCAACTGTACTTTATGTAATAAACAAGTACGATGCATGTATGTGAACGATAGTTTGCATCATAACTTAAAACTTATGATTATCCTTGTTACTGTGAAAATACAATATGCAGAAATATAATAGAGGTAAAACTGTATTTCCGACAACTATAAGATGGATAATTATCAGGAACATTTTCCAGTGCATCTCTAGTGTAAGATAAAACAGCTCAATTTACTACAGTTTTGGTTAAACATTGGGAAATTGTGCAAATATGGTGGGGTTACATGTCAGATGACCAAAATTCAATTTCTGACAAAATTGGATAGATATATTAATTGAAAAATGATCTGGATAAATTTGGACAATGCAAATAGGGTGTGGATATTGCACTCGTATGAAGCTGGTCCCAATTCTATTTTAATGAGCAGCTCTTGAACAATTCGTCTTTATCCAATAGAATTTGCTATGACTGTGTGTTTGTTACTACAGGCAGGCAGCGTGTGACCCCTGTACGTTTAGTGGGTGGATCCAATCGATATGAGGGGCGAGTAGAGGTATTTCATGGAGGAAGTTGGGGCACAGTTTGTGATGATACCACTGATTATCGAGTAGCTCAGGTTATCTGTAACCAGCTAGGATTTAATAGGTAGGCTATCATATTTCTCATTAATTTTGTTCATAATCCAGTTGTCGGTAACAAATTTCTCTATCTGTCTGTCTATTCCTTAATTCATTAACATTAAATATTGTGTGACTCTGTATTCCTTCATTTACAACTTAAGCAATATGTATAATTAATGCTTAGGGCTATTCCTACAAATACTTGGAAGGGGGTTGCCACTTTTTTTTTTTTTTTTTCTCTTGGAGATGTGAATGAGATTGTTGGGGGAGGGGTTAGAAATTTCTTTCTGTTGTTGGGTGTGGTGTGTATTTAGTGTTGCATTATCATTTTCAATTATTTTACTTCTTGATATTCACTGTAGCACTACCGCTGCTGTTAAAGGTTCTGCCTACTTTGGAGCTGGAACTGGTCACATCTGGATGGATGATCTTCACTGTGATGGAACTGAGCTCTCACTGGACAATTGTGCCTTCCGCCCATGGGGCTCTAACAATTGTGGTCACAATGAAGATCTCAGTGTCATATGTTCAGGTGAGTGGCAGATGCTGCTTGCTCCGGGTAATATATTATCTTTGTAATTTCTTCACAAAAGAAGGTCTTCCTTAACAAAAATGGGAATATTACAAATTTGTAGGCCCCTCCCATTGAAAATAGGGGCGGCTATAGTTTTATTTTTGTTGGTTCAGCTATCCTGCCTTAAGAGTTGGTTTTCAACCCGTGAGCTACTTTGAATGTGTTTTGCAGTATGTTAAGTGTTCAACATTTGTCATTCAGACTTGTCTAGTTGATACTAATAAGTCAAATACTGAAAAGCAAAACCTATAGAAATACGAAATAATCGTCATCATTGAAAATAATCCGTGGCTTAATTCAAGTTTTAGTAAGATCGTAGGGGCTTATTTTCAAATCTCTCTTATTTCCAAAGGGTGGCTAATTATCATAGCCTGAGAATCTGCAATCTGTAACTGAATTGAAAGAAATACTATGTTGAATTTATTGTGCAGCTATGAAATAAGAAAAAATAAGATGTAAATCCTTATTAGAAAATAGATTTTATATATATAGAAAAAAAAAGAAATGAGTAACTGCTTTTAAATGAACTAATTATAAAACTGAATTTCAAGGATTTAGGGTTTTTAAAATCAGTTTAGAATGACAAAGATCTTTGTTTCAGCTCCCTCTGTGCCCATCCGTCTTGTGGACCCAAATGGTAACCCAAATCAGGGTCGTGTAGAAATTCAGGTCAACGGAACCTGGGGCACTGTTTGTGATGACATGTTTGACTCTAAAGCTGCGGGCGTGGTATGTGCCATGGCAGGATTCAGGAGGTAATATAAAAATGGCTGTCATCATGTAATGTTGAAATTCTTTTTTCAGGATTTTTTTTTGTATAGATACATGTATATTAAATTAATTTTATTAATCTTATGAATCCTATTTTCCAAAATGGACTGTCATGAATTGAATTTGATTGACAGGTGTATTGAATGGAGTATATCTAGTAATTATTGTGTCAGTATTGATTGAACACTGTATTTCTTAAAGTTAAATTGAAATTCAAACACTTTATGTCTACTGATTTACCTAAAGGATACATAATGTTACTGACCTGTCTTGTGTTAAGACAATGTGTCAATGAATTTCTTTCACCATGATAATTTTATCCAACAATGAAATTGCAAAAACAAGTCTATAACTTCAAGATTTAGAATCATGGGTGTATAATGAGAAAACTTAAGCTGTCTGTTCTTCTTTCCATTTCCATTGTGATATTTTAGTGTAGTCATTTTCATCATAGTTTTCATTCTCTTGAAATATTTTTTGTGTTCAAGAACTGGAGCCATTGCTAAATCGAGGTCATTCTTTGGTCGTGGGACTGGCCGAATCCTTTTGGATGATGTCCATTGTGCTGGGACCGAGAAAACTCTTCTGCAGTGTTCCTCTAAGCCCCTAGGAAGAAACAACTGTGATCATGATGAAGATGTGGGGGTCATATGTAGCATTGGTAAGACGTGGGGGTCATTTATAGCATTGGTAAGGTGTGGGGGTCATTTGTAGCATTGGTAAGGTGTGGGGTCATTTGTAGCATTAGTAAGGTGTGGGGGTCATTTGTAGCATTGGTAAGGTGTGGGGGTCATTTGTAGCATTGGTAAGGTGTGGGGGTCATTTGTAGCATTGTTAAGGTGTGGGGGTCATTTGTAGCATTGGTAAGGTGTGGGGTCATTTGTAGCATTGGTAAGGGGTGGGGCCATTTGTAGCTTTGGTATGGCGTGGGGGTCATTTGTAGCTTTGGTAAGGTGTGGGGGTCATTTGTAGCTTTGGTAAGGTGTGGGGTCATTTGTAGCTTTGGTACGGTGTGGGGGTCATTTGTAGCTTTGGTACGGTGTAGGGGTCATTTGTAGCATTGGTAAGGTGTGGGGTCATTTGTAGCATTGGTAAGGTGTGGGGTCATTTGTAGTTTTGGTACGGCGTGGGGGTCATTTGTAGCTTTGGTAAGGTGTGGGGGTCATTTGTAGCTTTGGTATGGCGTGGGGGTCATTTGTAGTTTTGGTACGGCGTGGGGGTCATTTGTAGCATTGGTAAGGTGTGGGGGTCATTTGTAGCATTGGTAAAGGTGTGGGGGTCATTTGTAGCTTTGGTAAGGTGTGGGGTCATTTGTAGCAGTGGTAAGGTGTGGGGTCATTTGTAGCTTTGGTACGGCGTGGGGGTCATTTGTAGCTTTGGTAAGGTGTGGGGTCATTTGTAGCTTTGGTAAGGTGTGGGGTCATTTGTAGCTTTGGTACGGTGTGGGGGTCATTTGTAGCTTTGGTACGGTGTAGGGGTCATTTGTAGCATTGGTAAGGTGTGGGGTCATTTGTAGCATTGGTAAGGTGTGGGGTCATTTGTGGCTTTGGTACGGCGTGGGGGTCATTTGTAGCTTTGGTACGGCGTGGGGGTCATTTGTAGCTTTGGTAAGGTGTGGGGGTCATTTGTGGCTTTGGTAAGGTGTGGGGGTCATTTGTAACTTTGGTAAGGTGTGGGGTCATTTGTAGCTTTGGTAAGGTGTGGGGTCATTTGTAGCATTGGTAAGGTGTGGGGTCATTTGTGGCTTTGGTACGGCGTGGGGGTCATTTGTAGCTTTGGTAAGGTGTGGGGGTAATTTGTAGCTTTGGTAAGGTGTGGGGGTCATTTGTAGCATTGGTAAGGTGTGGGGTCATTTGTAGCTTTGGTAAGGGGTGGGGTCATTTGTAGCTTTGGTAAGGTGTGGGGTCATTTGTAGCATTGGTAAGGGGTGGGGTCATTTGTAGCAGTGGTAAGATGTTGGGGTCATTTGTAGCTTTGGTAAGCTTCTTCTCAGAAATGTTATATGCAGCAGCCAACATTTTTACCTGTGACACCAATGGTAACAACAGGACTTGTAGTAACTGCTCCACTCTGTTCGTTTGTGCATCCGCTTGTTCTGTTAATTCATCCATGCATTCATCTGTCATGCTTATGAGTGTATACTTTGTGTATTTGTAACCAAAAAATATCCAACCAATATCATTCAAACTTTGCACAGTGACTGAAAACATAGTGAAGATGTGGACCTCCTATTATGAGCAAATTTGACAAATTTGTATTGCAGTTTTTACCTTGTTTGACTTTTTTGCTATATATGCTTCTGGTGGTGCATATTTTGTGTACTCTACAGCTCAAAAGTTTTCTATTCAAACTTTGCACATTTGCACAGTGTTTATATACATATTAAAGATGTGCACCTCCTATTACAATGAAATTTAAAAAAATATATATATATATACTGTGATTTTTAAGCATGTTCAACTGAAACACTTTTTTTTTTAAAAATATATGCTATTAAAATGTTTTTTTGGCATATTCTACTTTCTATGAAATGTGAACTCTGTAGTGGATATACTCTGTGTGCAGATCCATACCTGTAACCAGTCTTGTTTGAATTATTAAGGAGATGAGCAGAGAAAAGATAAAGCACAGATATACAAAATTTTAGCTCGCCTAAATCACAATCAAACTTTCCTGATCAAATTCATCACACAACTACTTTCTATTCCTGTGCCTTGTTAAAACAGTAAACTTATGCTTTCAAACTGTGTGTCACAATAGTCATGAATGAGCTGATGTTTACATCTCACAATAGTCATGAATGAGCTGATGTTTACATCTCACAATAGTCGTGAATGAGCTGATGTTTGCATCTCACAATATTTGTGACTTAGCCGATGTTTACATCTCACAATAGTCATGAATGAGCTGATGTTTACATCTCACAATAGTCATGAATGAGCTGATGTTTACATCTCACAATAGTCATGAATGAGCTGATGTTTACATCTCACAATAGTCATGAATGAGCTGATGTTTACATCTCACAATAGTCGTGAATGAGCTGATGTTTACATCTCACAATAGTCGTGAATGAGCCAATGTTCATATCTCACAATAGTCATGAATGAGCTGATGGTTACATGGCACTCAAGATCTTGCATATATTTCTAGCTTGTGAGTAAATTTTGGTTTACAGCAAATCAAGTCTGATGAAGGTTGTGATTTGTGGGTCTCAATGAATTGATTTTCTTTGAAGTATCAGTCGTTTGGTAGAATTGTCGCAGTAAAGCACATACAATTTTGTAGTTCTGTATTATTCGTAAGAACAATTCATTTTGTGTATGTTTGTGTGTGTCTTTTGCAGATAGTTTGCCGATTCGGTTAGTCGGAGGGTCAACCAACAGTGGCCGTGTAGAGATTCGTCATAACAACACATGGGGAACAATCTGTGATGACTACTGGACAACCACCGGAATTAAAAATGCACAAATTATCTGCAAAATGTTGGCAAAACCCTAGTATGTACAATTCTTAAACATGGTTCATTTATATATATATATAGTAAAAAAAGCAGGATCATTGTCATACACGGAAATTTTGTATCAGCTTATATGATGGTCACAGTGAGATTTATGTTTAATTTTACATTTCCCCCTCCCCCCCCCCCCCCCCCCCCCCCCTGTAATGATTGAAATTACATGTAAATTTCAATACCAAGTCTTAATGAGAAGGATGTTTTATGACAATGGATGATTCTATAATTAAATATCTCCATGGATTTTTATGTTGTAATTCAGCTTGAATGCCTACGCCCTGAGCAGGGCCTACTTTGGGGCTGGGACAGGACAGATCTGGTTGGATGATGTGAAATGTACGGGAACTGAATCTAGCATCGACTCATGTCCCCACCGTCCGTACGGCAGCAACAACTGTAGACACGGAGAGGATGTGGGGGTCGTATGTACCAATAGTAAGCTCCAATTTTTTTATGCATTTCACGAAATGAGAAATATCAATAATATTGATTTGTTGGGGATATTAAGTATGAGGTTAGAAAACATGAAGTGAAGTTATTTAGAAGACCACAATTTTTCAGTTTCTGGGTCTGAAGGTGATGCCTTTAGTTGTGTATCATTCATTTAAGTTGTATATTTGTATTCTTATTCTCAGTAATATGTAAGTGCACAAAAAACGGAATTTGGTTTGGAAAGAATTTGCCCCTGAAATTAATTTTCAGGGGACTGAATTTAGTCCCTTATGATAAGATATATTTGTAGCCTGAATTAAAGTGGTGTATTACTAATGGCATGGCTCATTCCTAAAACATTATTATTGCAGTTATATTAATTATCTGTATCAATTAACTCCCTTTGAATTGCACTATATGTAATTGATTTTAATTAAAATTTTACTTTTTATCAATTATTATTAAAAAAAAACCAACTTGTTTCTAAATTCAGTTGACATTGTACATTAACACAGCCCCAAGGAGCACTACATCTAGACCTGGCCGGGTTACTACAACCTTAGCCACGCCAGCCCCAGGGACCACCTTCATCCGACTTGTAAATGGTGCAAATGCTTACCAAGGCAGGGTAGAGGTGTACGCCTTCGGTCAGTGGGGTACCATCTGTGATGATGCCTTTACCAATCAGAATGCAGGCGTTTTGTGTCAGATGCTAGGTTACAGCAGGTTTGTGTTCCATTTCCCAGAATTCACAGCATGAGAAATGTGGAAATATTAAGGAGCTGAGATATCAATATGGATGGAAAGTGGAGGATATATGTACAGTAATCGGAATTGAAAACTTTTAAATTTACATCATTAGTTAGAATGTTACAGTTTTAGTAAAAAGTAATCTGGAAAAAAAAATTAAACCCCTTTTTAGACTCGAACTGATGATGTACAGAATAGTAGCCCTCATATTAACCTACTGAGCTACCCAACTAGGCAATTAGATTTTTAAAAAATATACAAGTATTTTCTGATATTTTTATTTTCATAAAATGTTTCAAAAGGAAGTCAGCCATTACCATGACAATGTGTTATTCCTCCTTAAAACTGATAAAGTAGACTCCCAAGTAAGAATCAGGCAAAGGGTATTTTATTGATGAAAAAGCTACAAATGAGAATTTTTTTAATACTCGTATTTTCTCCTTAAATGTTCGAGTGTATCACACACAAAAATCATGTAGAAAACATTAGAAATTTCTGATACACAAGTCATGTAGAAAACATTAGAAATTCCTGATACACAAGTCATGTAGAAATCTCTGATATACAAGTGGGGTATTTAAAATCATCATGATTTTCATGGTGTGCTTTCACAGTATTGTAAAATATCCAGAGTGTTTATTCGTAGACTTTTTCAGGATTAGATATTATCAATATCGCCAATGATTCCGTAGTGGATTGATACTCACTGACTTGATTTTCTCTAGATAAATTTCCTTATTTTTGAAAAAGAAGAAACTTACCACAAAGATATCTTTCAGTAGATAAGAATCAAATTTGTTTTAATGCTCTAAGTCTCATGAATTAGCAATTTTGATTGCTTATTTGAAATAACAAAATGAACTTACCACTTAAACATATGATGTCTATCTGTTGTTTTAATGCCTCAACTCTCTTGTATAAATTCATTTTAAATACACTGTACCTGAGGTAGTAATTTTGATTGTTTATTTGAAACAACAAAATGAACTTACCACTTAAACATATGATGTCTATGTATTGTTTTAATGCCTCATCTCATGTATAAATTCATTTTAAATGGTAGTAATTCACATGGGGAACTTAACATTTGTCATGTGATATCATTGCAGTACTGGGGCGTCTTACAGAGGGGCTGCCTCCTTTGGATCAGGCTCAGGGAAGATCTGGTTAGACAATGTCAACTGTACAGGATCTGAAAGGTCCATCACCCAGTGCCACTCCAATGGCTGGGGGGCCCATAACTGCGGCCACAACGAAGATGTCGGCATTATATGTTCACCCAGTATGTACTTGATAAGGCAGATACAGTCATTTAATGTGTGAGACATTTCTAGAGGAATCTTTTTTGTGTGTGTGTCATCAATAATGGAAGGATTTTGAAGAAATGAAGCATACATGTAGTTCTTCAGAACTAGTATTTGTACAAGCTTGTCACATCAATAAAGTTTTATTGTAATTTAAACTGGTCACATCATACAGTTTTATTTTAGTTTAATCTTGTCACATCATACAGTTTTATTTTTAATTTAGTTCAAGCTTAACATAAAGTTTTATTTTAGCTGAAGCTTGTTATATACTTTTTGTCTGTTCTTATATCTTAAATTCAAAATTCATACATTTAAATTTGAATATCTATTTTTTTCTCCACAGCGACATTCCCCGATTACTACTTGCTGCTGACAGACACTAAGAATAAAAGCCTGTACAGGATGGATCTGACTACATACAGTTACGAAACCATTCCACTTCATAACCATGACAACCCAATATCTGTTGATTTGGATGCCCAAAATCAACAGATCTACTGGACGGATGTGGGCTCCAATCAAATCAGAACAGCAGGAATTACCGGAAGTAATGAAAAAGTGGTCCGCCAGCTGGGTTCAAGTATGAATGTAGTTTCTTTTAAAATCTGTCAAAAGTACAGTTAAACCCAGATATCTCAAACTCAATGGTGCCAAGAAAAGCTTCAAAATATCTGAGGGTTTAAGATATTGAGATTAAAATATGTGAAAAATGTAGTTGGGACTCATGACTCACTTTGACATATCCATGGTATTTGAGATGTCAAGTTTGAGATTCGGAAGTTCGGCTGTATTTATGTGGCATTTCAGAATTCTCCCCCAGGAGGTTGATTAATTTGGTTAGGAAAGAGGCTTGATTGGTTCCTGAGCAAAATTAGCTATTTGAGATTACAGAAGGAAAGAGCATTTATTTTGTTTCAATTTTACAGACATTTTGTTTTGGTAAACATGGAGCACACATTTGCCGATTGATACTTATTTGGATGAATTTATTATATGTAATGATCGACACCATGTCCATGATGATTTCTCAAAACGAAGGCCATACCTCTCCTTTATGTATTTTGTAAGTTCTATCGTGTTTTTTTTCCTTGATTTTTGACAGGTGCCACTCCAGATGGTATATCTGTAGACACATTGTCCCAGCTTGTCTTCTACACGGACACAGGATATAACACGATTTCTCTGATAACCATCGATGGGGCTTACACCAAAACTATCCTGAACCAGAATCTGGATGAACCACGAGCCATAGTAACAAACCCAAGAACTGGGTAAGGATCTTGTTCAATTTTACTAGTGTAGTTTGTGATTTACTTTGTAAATTTGGCAATAATAACATGGCGAAAATAAAGTAGGAATATAAGATATGATTCGAGCAGGAATATACTTTTGGATAGTCAATGCCCCATTAGTGATATAGATTTATGTCCATTATTTTTGTTTTTTTTCCGAGACCTGAACATTAACAGTAGATATATAAAGATTGAAATATCCATTATCGAGTGACGCTGTACACAGAATTTCGAAAGTAAAACCACTTTGAGCAATGGAAGGAAAGGGGGGGGGGGGGGGGGTGATGTTCATGCTCAACATCAAATCACCATTCAGTATCACTACTGAAAACGAAATCCTCATCTCCCATGATATTGCTAATATTATTTTCTTGCCCACTCGCGCACATGCACCACAAACGTCATTCCTTCATAAATCAATGTTTTCTCCTTACACTCAGAAGACCAGTGCTTCTTTAATACCCATATATAATTTGTCACAATTGTCAAATCAAGTTATTTTTCATAGTTTATACATGGTCTGCTTTTAACATCAAACAATATACTGTTTAATATGGCACATGTACCTTGAAAGAAAGCCTCTTGTTAACACACAGTATGTGCATAACAATATTTTAATGTATACATGTCAATCTCCAAGAAGTAGAGGAAAATCTGTTAACCACAAAAGCCCCTTTATATACGAAAAAATCATGTGACTAAGATTAACAGTTAGAAACATTGCAATATTTCAACATCTCATTTTGTGCAGATTTTCTGAATTGTAACATAAAGTAAATGCAAGGATGATAAAACTTTCTGACCTTATAATGCGTATTTAATTGAAAGGCAGAAAAAAAAATTATTTATTTAGATAGTAGTAAGATATTTTACAAAAACTGTTATTGCAATTTGTATAGAATGAGTGTAAAGTACAGAGTTGTATTAAATGCCATCTTCTTCCAGAGTGTTTTATTGGACAGACTGGGGAACCAATGCCAGGATAGAAAAAGCCAACTACGATGGAAGTGGGCGACAAGCTGTCATCACTACAAACATCAGGTGGCCTAATGCGCTGGCTATAGACTTCCAAGGTAAAATGTGTTCAGCTGCATTAGAATACCTGTAACAATTCAGAACTTTACAGATCTTTTTTCTTGTACAAAGTGCCATAAATTTAATGAAGGAAACACATATACATGTGTACAATGGATTTTAAGATAGTAGATGTTCTCATAATTCTGTAGATTTATGTGTCAGTTTAGTCAGGGGTGTGTGTTCTTAATTTTGCAGATTTATATTTTAGTTTAGTCTGAGGTGTCATAATTCTGCAGATTTTCAGTTTAGTCAATTTGAGCAGGGAGTGGGGAAGTCATAATTATGAAGAAATTGTGATTCCATTTAGTTTGGGGTGACATAGTTATGCAGGTTTTTGTGTCAGTTTAGTCTGTGGAGTCATAATTCTGTGGAATTGTATGCGGTGAAAATGATGATTTTTTTCCGTGTACTTTCATCACGTTTTGATATAAATGTAGGAGTCGATAATGGATTCAACCGCTGCTGCTTATGGAATGATCTTCTCAAAGATATTAGATATGGATAAGTAAATATTGTTCAGCATAATGTTCAATGATGCCAGAGTTTGTGGAATTTTGAAGACCACAGACATTGCAGAAATTTGAAGGACATCGAAGAAAATTAATTTTACAATCAACTTTAGATTTCTTGGTTTTTCAGGAAATGCACTATACTGGGCGGACGGCAGCACCAAACTGATTGAGAAGGCTAACCTAGACGGTTCTGGACGTATGACCATATCTGACCAGTCCAATACCCAGGCTCACTTCTTTGGTTTAGTATTGTATCAGAGCACACTGTATTACACAGACTGGAACACACAGTAAGTGATATAGCACACCACACAGTATTACACAGACTGGAACACTTAGTGATAAAAATAATCACATCACACTGTATTACACAGACTGGAACACTTGGTGATGCAAATAATCACATCACACTGCATTACACAGACTGGAACACAGTGATACAAATAATTACATCACACTGTATTACACAGACTGGAACACAGTGATACAAATAATTACATCACACTGTATTACACAGACTGGAACACTTAGTGATACAAATAATCACATCACACTGTATTACACAGACTGGAACACACAGTAAGTGATATAGCACACCACACAGTATTACACAGACTGGAACACTTAGTGATAAAAATAATCACATCACACTGTATTACACAGACTGGAACACTTGGTGATGCAAATAATCACATCACACTGCATTACACAGACTGGAACACAGTGATACAAATAATTACATCACACTGTATTACACAGACTGGAACACAGTGATACAAATAATTACATCACACTGTATTACACAGACTGGAACACTTAGTGATACAAATAATCACATCACACTGTATTACACAGACTGGAACACTTAGTGATATAAATAATCACACCACACTGTATTACACAGACTGGAACACAGTGATACAAATAATCACATCACACTGTATTACACAGACTGGAACACTTAGTGATATAAATAATCACATCACACTGTATTACACAGACTGGAACACTTGGTGATGCAAATAATCACATCACACTGTATTACACAGACTGGAACACAGTGATATAAATAATCACACCACACTGTATTACACAGACTGGAACACTTAGTGATACAAATAATCACATCACACTGTATTACACAGACTGGAACACTTAGTGATATAAATAATCACACCACACTGTATTACACAGACTGGAACACTTAGTGATACAAATAATCACACCACACTGTATTACACAGACTGGAACACAGTGATATAATTAATCACATCACACTGTATTACACAGACTGGAACACTTAGTGATACAAATAATCACATCACACTGTATTACACAGACTGGAACACTTAGTGATACAAATAATCACATCACACTGTATTACACAGACTGGAACACTTAGTGATATAAATAATCACATCACACTGTATTACACAGACTGGAACACTTGGTGATGCAAATAATCACATCACACTGTATTACACAGACTGGAACACTTAGTGATACAAATAATCACACCACACTGTATTACACAGACTGGAACACAGTGATACAAATAATCACATCACACTGTATTACACAGACTGGAACACTTAGTGATATAAATAATCACATCACACTGTATTACACAGACTGGAACACTTAGTGATATAAATAATCACACCACACTGTATTACACAGACTGGAACACAGTGATACAAATAATCACATCACACTGTATTACACAGACTGGAACACTTAGTGATATAAATAATCACACCACACTGTATTACACAGACTGGAACACTTAGTGATACAAATAATCACATCACACTGTAATACACAGACTGGAACACTTAGTGATACAAATAATCACACCACACTTTATTACACAGACTGGAACACTTAGTGATATAAATAATCACATCACACTGTATTACACAGACTGGAACACAGTGATACAAATAATCACACCACACTGTATTACACAGACTGGAACACAGTGATACAAATAATTACATCACACTGTACTACACAGACTGGAACACTTAGTGATATAAATAATTACATCACACTGTACTACACAGACTGGAACACTTAGTGATATAAATAATCACATCACACTGTATTACACAGACTGGAACACTTAGTGATATAAATAATCACACCACACTGTATTACACAGACTGGAACACTTAGTGATATAAATAATCACACCACACTGTATTACACAGACTGGAACACTTAGTGATACAAATAATCACACCACACTGTATTACACAGACTGGAACACAGTGATACAAATAATCACATCACACTGTATTACACAGACTGGAACACTTAGTGATATAAATAATCACATCACACTGTATTACACAGACTGGAACACAGTGATACAAATAATCACACCACACTGTATTACACAGACTGGAACACAGTGATACAAATAATTACATCACACTGTACTACACAGACTGGAACACTTAGTGATATAAATAATTACATCACACTGTACTACACAGACTGGAACACTTAGTGATATAAATAATCACATCACACTGTACTACACAGACTGGAACACTTAGTGATATAAATAATCACATCACACTGTATTACACAGACTGGAACACTTGGTGATGCAAATAATCACACCACACTGTATTACACAGACTGGAACACTTAGTAATATAAATAATCTCACCACACTGTATTACACAGACTGGAACACAGTGATACAAATAATCACATCACACCGTATTACACAGACTGGAACACTTAGTGATATAAGTAGTCACACCACACTGTATTACACAGACTGGAACACTTAGTGATATAAATAATCACACCACACTGTATTACACAGACTGGAACACTTAGTGATATAAATAATCACACCACACTGTATTACACAGACTGGAACACAGTGATACAAATAATCACACCACACTGTATTACACAGACTGGAACACTTAGTGATATGAATAATCACACCACACTGTATTACACAGACTGGAACACTTAGTGATACAAATAATCACATCACACTGTATTACACAGACTGGAACACAGTGATATAAATAATCACACCACACTGTATTACACAGACTGGAACACTTAGTGATATAAGTAGTCACACCACACTGTATTACACAGACTGGAACACTTAGTAATATAAATAATCACACCACACTGTATTACACAGACTGGAACACAGTGATACAAATAATCACATCACACTGTATTACACAGACTGGAACACAGTGATATAAATAATCACACCACACTGTATTACACAGACTGGAACACTTAGTGATACAAATAATCACATCACACTGTATTACACAGACTGGAACACTTAGTGATATAAATAATCACACCACACTGTATTACACAGACTGGAACACTTAGTGATACAAATAATCACACCACGCTGTATTACACAGACTGGAACACTTAGTGATACAAATAATCACACCACACTGTATTACACAGACTGGAACACTTAGTGATACAAATAATCACACCACGCTGTATTACACAGACTGGAACACTTAGTGATACAAATAATCACACCACACTGTATTACACAGACTGGAACACTTAGTAATATAAATAATCACACCACACTGTATTACACAGACTGGAACACTTAGTGATACAAATAATCACACCACACTGTATTACACAGACTGGAACACAGTGATATAAATAATCACATCACACTGTATTACACAGACTGGAACACTTGGTGATACAAATAATCACACCACACTGTATTACACAGACTGGAACACTTAGTGATATAAATAATCACACCACACTGTATTACACAGACTGGAACACTTAGTGATACAAATAATCACACCACGCTGTATTACACAGACTGGAACACTTAGTGATACAAATAATCACACCACACTGTATTACACAGACTGGAACACTTAGTAATATAAATAATCACACCACACTGTATTACACAGACTGGAACACTTAGTGATACAAATAATCACATCACACTGTAATACACAGACTGGAACACTCAGAAATTTTTTGCTGTGAATCATTTGGACAGGTATAATAGTGAAATACATTTGTTTGTGTCATTTTTATTATCAGATTAATAATTTGGCCATTCTTGATATGCTTTCCTCTCCTGCAGTTCTGTAATGAAGATTTCAACCACGGGAGGTACTCCTGTCGCGGTCGGCCCATCAGTATTCGGCAGACTCAACGATTTACATTTCTACCGAAGTGGAGTAGGATTCTCTGGTAAACTTAAACCTCTTTTAAATAACTATTGCTCTTTAGCATAATTGAGTTATTCTTTTATGTAACTGTGTTGCTTTTTTTTAAAAAAAATAACTGTGTTGCTCCTTTGAATAACTGCATTGCATTTTTAAAGATTTGGTCAGGATTCCTGGCATTGCATTTTGTCTGCATGTCATTTAATTTGCTTTACAGGTAAATTTGACATCAGTTTGAGAAATGAATTAAGCTAGTCTATTGTCTTTTACATGTACATGGAATGTGATGCATTGTTGGGTGCATTTTTGTGTTACAGGAACTAATGCATGCTCGTCAGGTAAAGGAGGTTGCTCTCACATCTGTTTACCTGCCCCAGGTAACATTAGGAAATGTGCCTGTCCAGATGGTTTGTCGCTACAGCCCAATGGAATATCGTGTGGATCAGGTAATTTTCTTTATGAGGAAACTGTAACTCAGTCAGTCTTATACAGCTGATTTAGAAAGGTACATCATGAAATTATTATTGTATACAGCTGACATAACAGGTACATCATGAAATTATTATTGTATACAGCTGACATATGAAATTATTATTGTATACAGCTGACATAACAGGTACATCATGAAATTATTATTGTATACAGCTGACATAACAGGTACATCATGAAATTATTATTGTATACAGCTGACATATGAAATTATTATTGTATACAGCTGACATAACAGGTACATCATGAAATTATTATTGTATACAGCTGACATAACAGGTACATCATGAAATTATTATTGTATACAGCTGACATAGTTCATTGAAAATACTTTAATAATAGTATAATCAAACAACCTGGCTAATGCTTTTCATTTTTAAAGACAGACATTCAAACACTGATAAATAGTCTATGTTGTATGTTTGCCAGCTGTAAACAATCTGTGTTGTTTGTAAGCTAGTTGTAGACAATCTGTTGTTTGTTTTCTAGTTGTAAACTATGTTGTTTACCAGCTCTAAACAATGTATTGTTTGTTGGTTAGCTGTAAACAAGCTGTTTGTTTGTCAGGTGTAAACAATATGTATTTGTCAGCTACAAAGAATTTGTATTGTTTATTTGTCATATATAGGCAATATGGGTTTGTATGTCAGCTGTACACAATTGTGTCGTTTGCCAGCTGTACACAATTAGTGTCGTTTGTCTGTTGTAAACAATTTAAGTTGTTTTTAGTTAGCCATGAAGAGTCTATGTTGTTTATCTGATGTAAACAATCTGTATTGTTTATCAGCTGGAAACAATCTATGTTGTTTGTTTGTTAGCTGTAAACAATCTGTTGTTTGTTTGTCAGGTGTAAATAATCTGTGTTGTTTGATGGTTAGCTGTAAACAATTTGTGTTGTTTGTCAGCTGTAAACAATTTGTGTTGTTTGTCAGCTGTAAACAATTTGTGTTGTTTGTCAGCTGTAAACAATTTGTGTTGTTTGTCAGCTGTAAACAATTTGTGTTATTTGGTTTGTTAGCTGTAAACAATGTGTTGTTTGCTTGTCATGAGTAAATAATCTGTGTTGATTAGCTGTAAACAATCTGTGTTATGTGTTTGTCAGGAGTAAATAATCTATTTTGGCCAACTGTAAACAATCTGTGTTGTTTGTTTGCCAGCTATTCCCTGCCAGCCACTACAGGCCCCCACTAATGGCATGATCACTCCGTCCACCTGTACATCCACATCAAACATGCCCAACACCAACTGTACAGTGTCCTGTAAAACTGGCTTCTCGCTGTATGGGGCCAGTACCCTCACCTGTAATGCCAACGGTCAGTGGAGCGCAGGAGCCACATTCATCAGGTGTCTAGGTGGGATTTCTCTCTCCAACATTTTATTATGTCAGCTGAAAATTTCTGAATTTTTGAAAATATTTGCTATATTAACACTGCTTTGTAATTTGGGTTCAGATTTGAAATTCATATCAAAAGCATAATAAACATGTATGTATCTCTCGGAGTGCTTGACTTTGTGTCTATATCACTTATAGAAGAGTAGCATTGTATCTTGTATAGAATTGTTGTGGTCTATCAATAAAGCACCTGCAGGCAACACAAGTGTTTTTAATGGAAACTTTAGATTCAAGGTTTACTCTCCATAAAATCTGAACATTTTTGTACAATTGGCAGACACGCAGCCCCCTTCAGTGACTTGCCCTGCTGATCAGACTGTCATAGCAGACATGGGTAAACAGACGGCCACTGTTAGCTGGAATCCTCCCACTGCCTCCGATAACTCAGGTGGCACTGTATCCATCTTACAGGAAGTGACATCACCAGCCATTCTTGGAGTAGGAGCACATATCATCAAAGCCATTGCCTTCGACTCTGCCGGACGATCCAGTTCTTGTAGCTTCACAATCACAGTTAATGGTTAGTCAGTAAACATGTCAAAGAAAGGATTCTCTTGTTGAGATTGTTTTATGTGGGAAATATCGCATGGTTTCTACCTAAATGAACCAGGTCATTAATGAGTAAGGACAGTTTTCTCAAAAGTGTTCAATGATAAAGCAAACTATCTAGAAATTGCATTGCATGCATGAACAATATGTGAGAAGTGTATTTGATTTTGTAGTGAATGATTTTAACAGTGTGGTGGACTATTTGTAGTAGTCTAGTGGTTCAGGCATTAGTTTGCTCTACAACCAGAAGGTTCTGAGTTCAATTCTGGATTTTTATGCTGCCTCAGTCTTAAGACCTTATTGAAAGTAACTACTCCATTTGCCAGATAATTTAGTATTACTTGTAACATGCAGTTTGATTGGTTCATTCAACTTTATTGACATTCTTTGCATTATATAAACAAATGTTGCCATTTAGTCCTGCTGTATGACAAGCTAAGAATGACGTGACTTAGCTTTTCTGTTTCCATTTTGTTGCTATGGCAGTATTGGTCCACATCATATAAAATTCATATTTTTTTATGAATTATTCCTATCATATCAATAATATCAATTCAATTACAATTTATTAAATTATAAGGAATGAAAGTAATTTTCACGGATAATTATGCATAGAGTGCCTCAACTTACTAAATGTCATAAAATGCGTGAAAATTACTTTCATTCCTTAATTGTCCACTGTTAGAAGTGAAAGCTATGAGTCTTTCAGATTGACCTTAAAAATGGAGGTCACCTGTCACAGTAGGTCTTGGCACAATAAAGGACCCCACATGCTATGAGCTTAAGCCCCATAAATTGGTCAAAATTTGTGACATCTTTAAATGAAGGGGAAATTCTCAAATGGGAGGAAAAAAAACACACAAACAAAACAGAGTGGTTATCTTAATGACAGTCTTTGGGTGGTTTTTTTCTTGACAGTGTTGAAGTGTCCTCCTTTGACCCCCCCAGTGAATGGTATGATTTTGTCCCGAATGTGTTCTAACTACTATGGTGCTACCTGTCGGGTGGGCTGTACATCAGCATTCAACCTCCAAGGAGGAACTGGCACCGTTACTTGTCAGAAATCTGGAAGCGGGGCCCAATGGACACCAGCCATTTCCACTCTGCAGTGTAAAGGTAGCATAAATGTCTTTATTGTAATACAGGAAATAGTATTCATTGTAATACAGGAAATAGTATTCATTGTAATACAGGAAATAGTATTCATTGTAATGCAGGAAATAGTATTCATTTTAATACAGGAAATAGTATTCATTGTAATTTAGGAAATAGTATTCTTTATAATTTAGGAAATAGTATTCCTTGTAATATAGAAAATAGCATTCATTGTAATTTAGGAAATATTATATTCATTCAAAATATTGGAAAATTGTTTTCATCATAATATAGGAAAATGTTACTGTAATTTAGATGACTATAGTATACAGGTACTCTTTTTTCAGTGCACATATTTATATTTCTCTTCCAGGCATTAGTTGTCCAAAGATTCCAGTCCCACAGAATGGTCAAATAACTGGCTGCCAGCCCCCATACCTTGCTGGTACTGTTTGCACTCAGGTGTGCAATGCTTCTTATGTTGCCTATGGTAACAGTGTCTACAGGACCTGCCGGAATAATGGAATTTGGGGAGGATCTTTGTTAACTTGTCAACCACCAAGTGGTAAGGTTTTAGGAATTATAGGAGTGTATCCTATATACCAGTATATTACAATATGTGATAAATTTCTAATTACTAAATTTTCTTCAATGTTCTGTTAACATGTTTTATTTTCTGAGTGTTTCTTAACTAAATGAAAATTCTTGCTTCAATTTTTGTTTGTTTGTTTTTTGGGGTTGTTTGTTATTTTGGTTTGTTTTGGTTTTTTTCCTTTCTTTCTTTTTTTTCTGTGAACACTACTGGTTATGTTTTTCACATTTTACTTGATAAATTGTGATTTTAATTATTTCATTAATTGAACATGAGCAGTGAATAATTTACATAGGTAACATTGTACAGTACAAATGTAGTCCAGAATGAAATTATAAATGAAGTGTTTCAGTATACAATGGGTATACAATGTCAAAATGTCTATATATTGCAATTTGGCTGGTGGTTTTCTTTGTTTTGTTTTTGTTTGGTTTTTTTTGTTTGTTTGTTGTTGTTTTTTTTTGGGGGGGGGGTTTGGGGGGGGGGGGACATTACTCAACCCCAGTTAATAGTTTTTCTTGTTGTTCTTCATATTTTACTATCCCAGTAAATTTTGTATTGAAAATTTCAAATGAGTAAATAAGGCCGGTACTTGTCCTTGGTTTCTGTGGTCTATGTGGGCGACTCTTAGACTCCTCCTGGAAGGGACACTACTCTTTCACAGGTTAACCCCCCCCCCCCCCCCCCCCCACACACACACACACTCACACCCAGCTGAAGCTGGTACTCATTCACAGCAGGATGGACTGTTGCAGGATACTATGGCAACCCTGCCTGCCTTGTCCATCAACCCACACTCAAAGAGCATGCTCAAAAGATTACCTCTAAGCTGTAAACAGGCAGGAAGCAATAATTATATTGCTCCCTTTCATTCTGTTTTGAAGTAGTTTTTGGACCATCACATTTCCACCTCTGAGATTTTAAATCATTTTTATATACAGCATATAATAACCGTGCTGGATTGATGACAAGCGGAAACTCGGGCGGAAGTTCTGGGTCTGTGAACAGTGGTGCCATCACAGCTGGCGTGGTGATAGGAGCCGTGATAATCGTCATTATTCTGGTTGCTGCCTTCCTCTACGTAAAACGACAGTGAGTTTTTGTTACAAGAATATATTTCTTCCTGCTGAGTGTGTGACTGTTGTTTTAAAAATCAGCTTCGTCAATAACTTGCGATGGACTTTTTTAAATTCAGTTTGCGTAGCCACATTGTCAGACAGTGAGACATCTTCCATATTTAGATACACTACAGAAACAAACAAGCACACAGACAACACATAAATGCACAGATGTGCACACAAACATGCACACAGACAACACATAAATGCACAGACACACACACTATTCTCAGGGGAAAATGGCTGTATATTCGTTACTGCCCCCCCCCCCCCTTTTTTAAATCTTGCTTACAAATCTAAGGTTTAACATTTTGTTCCTGTGTGTCTGTAATTCATGCTATTCTCAATATCTGAACAGCGTGTGATAATTTTGTCTCTGTGTATTTTTGTTTTTCATTTCCTGTTTGTTGTCCTGCTTTGTTCCCTTATAGGAATTTTAATTTCAACCTGATCCAAAACAGAAAAAGAAAATTACTTTTCTGGTCTCTGAGAGAAACTCTGATATTCAGTTCTTGGGAAGTAGTAGACTATAATTCAGCAAAAAATTTGTTTCTAGGTAAAAATGTTTAATTAGTTCAAGATGAATCTCGCAATTACAATTCAGGATCTCTGCCTGATGACCACTAATGTGTAGTAGAGAGGAAAGTCTGACTATATAGCCAAACTATCTAAGGAAAGAAATACTATACTGTCTAAACTCCCTGGGGGAAGACTGACTGAAAAGAAGAGGCTTGGCTTTATAGTGAGTCTTTACCCAGGGGAATAGTTCCTTTGTACAACCATTCTTTAAAGTCTTACTACTAAGCAATTTTCTGAAGGAAGAGTCCGTACATACAGCCATTATTTCTGAGACAAGTCTCCTTCTACAGTCGCATTTCTGAGGGAAAAGTCACTGTATGGGAAGCTCACTGTATGACAACTGTGTCTGATTGTATTTCACACAAATTAATAATAAGTTTTCTGTTCATTTTCTTTCTCAGGCAATTTTCTATGGCTAGCTCCAGCCGATCTTACGAGATGGGGGGTATGTCCAATCCAAATTACGGCACCTCAGATACATGAACTGAAAGCTTGACAGCGTGATCTGCTACTCATTGACTTTCTTAATTAATGCAATACCAGTGACTGCAGTTAAACATTAGAGAGCTGTCAATGCTTTTGTTGTTGTTTGTTTCATACATCAGACAAATATCAGAGAATTGTTTGTTTCTTTGTTGTATATTATGTTAAAGTTTTAGAAAATTATGACATATTTCATTCAAAGTTTAGGGAATTATTACATATTTCATTCAAAGTTTAGGGAATTATGACATATTTCATTCAAAGTGTAGGGAATTATTACATATTTCATTCAAAGTGTAGAGAATTGTTTATTACATATTTCCAAAAATAAGAGAATTAATATTAGTACCTTGTTGTAGATCATCACATTGATCAGTCATATTTCATTAATGAGTGACGTGGATCGCAAGTTTAAAAAAAAAAAGAATGATTGTTCAAGTGCAAATACTCATCATGACTTTGTAATACTCGTGTACAGTGATCAGAGAAAGTATTTACATAATAAATACTAACATATTTTTTGTGGTTTGGTGTCATTCATTAAAGCTTTATTTCAAGTATCCACTGCTTAGCATCTAGATTTTATGGAATGCTGCACGAGAGATTTAAAAGTTGAATGCACCATTACAGACATGTAGAGTGTGCACACTTCTAAACATGCTCTTTGTTCTCCACTTATATAAAAAAAAAAAAAAAAAGTGTGTTCATACAGTATTATACAGAAATATGTGTATCTGTAATGAAATTGACTGAATAGAAAATTTAAAATAAAATTTTTAAAAAAACTAAACAAACAATTTCCCCCAAATATTGGTATGCAGTTGAAATATAGAATCCTACACATACGAGGAGTTACAGACCTGTAGTTAATGGTCATACGGTGATTGGCTCTTGTTTTAATCTGATGGTCAAAACACAAAATGGGGAAACTGTAGAACCTACATTACTTGATATAAGACGTCTCGTTACTCCCAGCACTGTGTATCCTCACAGAAGACTGCAGCGGGCGATACAACGAGTCCATCTGACTCAGTTACCCCCAAAGTGGATGAAGACAGCAAAGGGCGATATAACGAGTCCATCTGACTCAGTGGTCACTTCACGATTTAATGACATAACGTTACTGTCTCAGCCGCTCATCGGAAGTAGGAGATCACTCATGACAGGAAATGGCGACATTTCACTAAGTATTTCATCCGTCAATGTCCTTATAGTGTCGGAGAGACAATGTTGTTACTTGTGTGTTTGGTTTATCTACCTACTGTTTTATCAGCAGGTAAGTCACGCCCCTTAAACAATTCTTGTGTACAAGGGCGGGGATTATTAATTGCTTGTCTTGTTTTAATCTAACTGTAAAACCTATGCGATATTTGTCTTTATCGGTAGTTTTCAATAACTTACACTTGATGAACTCTATATTGGTCTACATTTTAAAACTATCACCGCTCGGGGTTAAGGAAACGGAAAAAATAAAAAATAGTTCCAAAATTTGGCAACATTTCCCCACATTGATGAAATCTTTTCAGGAAATTTAGCGTTGAACCGACCGACCACGATGACGTCAATTTCGCGACATGTGGCAGATGCTTCTTCTGGTAACGCAGTGGACGGGAATAATAACACAAACATCTTTGCCGGCCACTGTAGCCTGACGGACGACACCGGAAACTATGCAAGCGTCTGGTGGCGGGTTCGTCTGGCAGGGGCTTCCGCCATCAAATCCATAAACATTGTGTCCAGACCTCTCTGTAAGTTATATCATCGTTTCCAGATATCTCTATAACTTATAACCTCGTCTCCAGATACCTCTATAACTTATAACATCGTCTCCAGATATCTCTATAACTTATAACATCGTCTCCAGATATCTCTATAACTTATAACATCGTCTCCAGATATCTCTGTTAGTAAATTATAACATCGTCTCCAGATATCTCTGTAAGTTATAATATCGTCTCTAGATCTATCTGTAAGTTATAACATCGTCTCTAGATCTCTCTATAAATTATAACCTCGTCTTTAGATATCTCTGTAAGTTATAACATCGTCTCCAGATAGCTCTGTAAGTTATAATAATATCGTCTCCAGATATCTCTATAACTTATAACATCGTCTCCAGATATCTCTATAACTTATAACATCGTCTCCAGATATCTCTATAACTTATAACATCATCTCCAGATATCTCTATAACTTATAACATCGTCTCCAGATATCTCTGTTAGTAAATTATAACATCGTCTCCAGATATCTCTGTAAGTTATAATATCGTCTCTAGATCTATCTGTAAGTTATAATATCGTCTCTAGATCTCTCTATAAATTATAACATCGTCTCCAGATTTCTCTATAAATGATAACCGTCTCCAGATATCTCTATGAGTTATAACATCGTCTCCAGACATATATAAATTATAACATCGTCTCTAGAGCTCTAAGTTATGACATCGTCTTCAGATGTATCTGTAAATTATAACATCGTCTCTAGATCTCTCTATAAATTATAACATCGTCTTTAGATATCTCTGTAAGTTATAACATCATCTCCAGATATCTCTATGAGTTATAATATCGTCTCTAGATGTCTATACATTATAACATCGTCTCTAGAACTCTAAGTTATAACATCGTCTCCAGACATCTCTGTAAATTATGATATCGTCTCTAGATCTCTCTATAAATTATAACATCGTCTTCAGATATCGCTATAACATCGTATCCAGACCTCTCACTTGTTAACAACCTTTAAAAATTTTGTCAGGGCCATATATTTCTGATGGAGAAGCAAAAGATACTCATACTTGGCACAAGTGTTGCTTCTGGACAGAGTGTGACATTTTGCCAAGGTCAAATTCACGGACAAAACAAATTTTTTTAAATTTTTTTTATTTATTATTATTATTATTTTTTTGTCTAGTTCAGAAGGACAGTAATTGATATACTTTACAAAATGGCTGCTTATGGCCAGATGCTGTGCTATATCCCTGACTCAAGGTCATTTTTTTATCTATGTCAAGGTCAATTAGAATCATAATCTGGCACGTAAGTATGCAATGCAGGGAACTGAAAAAGTTTGTATGAATGTGTCATTCAAATATGCCCTAGTTGAATATATCCTGCTTCCGAAGATCGAGACCTGCGAACTTGTAAAGTCTTTAGGGGAGGGGAGATTAAGGTTAAACTCAAGAGTCCAACTTCATGTTTGCTAAAAAATGTTTTTTAGATAAAATTCCATATTTCTTATCTACATATAGACACAAATGCCACCGTTCACGTTTCATTCACTTGATATTTGTACATCTGCCTTTACACGCAAAGTACATATGAGATTTTCCTTGTTACCCCCCCCCCCCCCCCCCCAATCCTAATTCCTGCAACATTCCCCTACATGTAGCTGTAACTTTCCACTCCTTTTTTCTGTATTGAACGCTATCGTTTTCCTGTATTGAACGATATCGTTTTCCTGTATTGAACACTATCGTTTTCCTGTATTGAACACTATCGTTTTCCTGTATTGAACACTATCGTATTCCTGTATTGAACACTATCGTTTTCCTGTATTGAACACTATCTTTTTCCTGTATTGAACACTATCGTTTTCCTGTATTGAACACTATCGTTTTCCTGTATTGAACACTATCGTTTTCCTGTATTGAACGCTATCGTTTTCCTGTATTGAACACTATCGTTTTCCTGTATTGAACGCTATCGTTTTCCTGTATTGAACGATATCGTTTTCCTGTATTGAACACTATCGTTTTCCTGTATTGAACACTATCGTTTTCCTGTATTGAACACTATCGTTTTCCTGTATTGAACGATATCGTTTTCCTGTATTGAACACTATCGTTTTCCTGTATTGAACACTATTGTTTTCCTGTATTGAACACTATCGTTTTCCTGTATTGAACACTATCGTATTCCTGTATTGAACACTATCGTTTTCCTGTATTGAACACTATCTTTTTCCTGTATTGAACACTATCGTTTTCCTGTATTGAACACTATCGTTTTCCTGTATTGAACACTATCGTTTTCCTGTATTGAACGATATCGTTTTCCTGTATTGAACGATATCGTTTTCCTGTATTGAACACTATCGTTTTCCTGTATTGAACTCTATCGTTTTCCTGTATTGAACACTATCTTTTTCCTATTGAACACTATCGTTTTCCTGTATTGAACACTATCGTTTACCTGTATTGAACACTATCGTTTTCCTGTATTGAACACTATCTTTTTCCTGTGTTGAACACTATCTTTTTCCTATTGAACACTATCGTTTTCCTGTATTGAACACTATCTTTTTCCTATTGAACACTATCGTTTTCCTGTATTGAACACTATCGTTTACCTGTATTGAACACTATCGTTTACCTGTATTGAACAATATCGTTTTCCTGTATTGAACACTATCTCTTTCCTATTGAACACTATTGTTTTCCTGTATTGAACACTATCGTTTACCTGTATTGAACACTATCGTTTTCCTGTATTGAACACTATCGTTTTCCTGTATTGAACACTATCTTTTTCCTGTATTGAACACTATCGTTTTCCTGTATTGAACACTATCTTTTTCCTGTATTGAACACTATCGTTTTCCTGTATTGAACGCTATCGTTTTCCTGTATTGAACGCTATCGTTTTCCTGTATTGAACGATATCGTTTTCCTGTATTGAACACTATCGTTTTCCTGTATTGAACACTATCGTTTTCCTGTATTGAACACTATCGTTTTCCTGTATTGAACACTATCGTCTTCCTGTATTGAACACTATCGGTTTCCTGTATTGAACACTATCTTTTTCCTGTATTGAACACTATCGTTTTCCTGTATTGAACACTATCTTTTTCCTGTATTGAACACTATCGTTTTCCTGTATTGAACACTATCGTTTTCCTGTATTGAACGATATCGTTTTCCTGTATTGAACGATATCGTTTTCCTGTATTGAACACTATCGTTTTCCTGTATTGAACACTATCGTTTTCCTGTATTGAACACTATCTTTTTCCTATTGAACACTATCGTTTTCCTGTATTGAACACTATCGTTTACCTGTATTGAACACTTTCGTTTTCCTGTATTGAACACTATCGTTTTCCTGTGTTGAACACTATCTTTTTCCTATTGAACACTATCGTTTTCCTGTATTGAACACTATCTTTTTCCTATTGAACACTATCGTTTTCCTGTATTGAACACTATCGTTTACCTGTATTGAACACTATCGTTTTCCTGTATTGAACACTATCTTTTTCCTGTATTGAACACTATCTTTTTCCTATTGAACACTATCGTTTTCCTGTATTGAACACTATCTCTTTCCTATTGAACACTATTGTTTTCCTGTATTGAACACTATCGTTTACCTGTATTGAACACTATCGTTTTCCTGTATTGAACACTATCGTTTTCCTGTATTGAACACTATCGTTTTCCTGTATTGAACACTATCGTTTTCCTGTATTGAACACTATCTTTTTCCTGTATTGAACACTATCGTTTTCCTGTATTGAACACTATCTTTTTCCTGTATTGAACACTGTAAGATATTTGTCATCTTTGATTACTCTGTGTAGATGAAGGTCGGCTGGCAGGTCTCTCGGTGTATGTGTCCACGGGGTCGTTATTAGACAACCAATTCTTCGTACACCCGTACCTGTTTCACGACAGAGGACCAAACCTCCCAAACTCTAACGTTGTCATAAATCTACAGGAACCGGTCATCGGAGACTATGTAACGATTTATAACAACCGCACGAGGCGCCCCCTGCCGGCTGCCTACAGTAATTCTGCTACACTGGAATTATGCGAGGTAGAGGTCGTTGGTAGGTATCTCTTTATTTCTATGGATGAGCTGAATTTGAGGGGATTTTATCAATTTAAGATGGAATAACGTATCGCCATAATTCTGTAAACAAAAATGTCAGAAATATATTTCCTTTTATTTCATTAGCTGAATAATAAAATATGCGATATCAGTAGGGGGGGGGGGGGGGGGGGGGTATTATCATTTATTTATTGGGGAGTGTTTTTATGAAAGGCATTATACCATATATTAAGAAACCCCAATGTGCTTATGTAAATTAAAGGATTTTATTCATGAAAGTATGACCTGTCATGTTGTTTGACTTCTTAAGTCCGCGCCTGAGACAGGGTGCGGATCATGGCCTCTGTTGAATAGCATGCCGGTTAGTTTAAAGAGAAATAACACGTAGTCATAATGTCCGATTTCCATTTGAAACACGAATAAAAATTAAAAATACCAGCAATACTTGTACATATGGTTTTTTTTAATGTATGTTGTCGACTACTGATCAGTGGATCATTGGTTTAGTTTAGCAGAGCTTTCCATTTTTTTTTCCAGATTACTTTCTTTTAATATTGAATTTTTACTAAATAAGATAAAATTTGAAAATTTTCAATTTCAAAATATTTTTGTTTATATTCTCCATTTTCCATCCACACTGATTTCTCAGATGTGTTTTTCCTCCGTAACTAATAGAATTTCAAGGTTGTACATACAGTTTTCTGACTGATACTTCTTTCGTGTAGGCTGCCTACAGGGATGGTATGGGAGATCATGTCAGCTAAGCTGTTCAGTCAATTGTAACGAGG
Organism: Ostrea denselamellosa; assembly: GCA_024699665.1. NCBI lineage: Eukaryota > Metazoa > Mollusca > Bivalvia > Ostreida > Ostreidae > Ostrea > Ostrea denselamellosa. Next base: position 18,723,169 of record JAMZEH010000023.1, read on the forward strand.
GCACATGTGATCCCGAAACTGGCCGTTGTTATAGAGGCTGTAGGTCTGGCTACACTGGAGAAATCTGTAATGAAAGTGAGTAGGAAAAGATATTGATTGAATATGAAAGATGGTGAAAGAGGAGAAGATAATTCGATAAACAGTAAAACACGCTTATCTCGAAGTGCTGGGGATGAACAATAAAACACGCTTATAGCGAAGTACCAGGGACGAACAATATCGATTCGCTATAAACGTAATTCTTTATATCCTTTAAGTTCACGATAGAGGGAATGATAATTACTTTGTAGTAAATGTGAATTCATTATAAGTGTGTTCATTGTAACCGTGTTTTACTGTAAGTGTGAATTCATTATAAGTGTGTTCATTGTAACCGTGTTTTACTGTAAGTGTAAATTCATTATAAGCGTGTTAGCTGTAGCCGTACTTCACTGTAAAAAGAACAGTCTAACATCCCCTTTTCCTTTAGATTGTCCGTTGGGATACTATGGCGCGGCCTGTCGTACTCGTTGCGGAGCCTGTGGACTGGGTATGCCTTGTGACCCCAGGGATGGACATTGTCCCAATGGGTGCAGAACAGGATATGAAACCCCATATTGCAACCGGAGTAAGTAGAAAGTTAAATTTTTACAACTGAAATTAAATTTCTCGATTTCAGACAATGATATATGTGTGTCATGCATTATCGTTTAGCTTGTTCGTGGGGGTATTTTGGAGAGTCGTGTTCACAGAGGTGCGGACGATGTCCACAAAACCGGACATGTGATGTCATGGATGGAAAGTGTCCAGGGTCACGGTTGAGTGGTAATGTATTGATCTCTGACCTGTATCTCTGAAAAAAAGTATTTTTTCTGAAAAAACAGGATGTAGATATCGAGAATTTTTACAACCACAACGGACAGATATTAACACACACCCCAAACGAAGATGGTGAATAAATTATGAGAAACGCCCTTTGGGAATTATGTTAAAAATAACCATTCTTAGTATATTAAAGCAATAGACATTTCCTTCTTCAGATTTTCTTATAATGATTTGACGCTCACGCTGGACCTCCATCAAACAAAATTTGGAAATATATGAGGGTATGAAATGCGACGCTTCTCGCCGCCAGACGCGATGCGTAATTCTGCACAAATTACAAATTATAGTCTGGTGACAGAAAACAAAATAAAATTCTTTAAGTTGGATGTCTTTATTTTGATTTAAAAATCCTAATTTTAGAGTGTCCCTTATAGTATTTGTGTGAGTTCAGTGCATTGATCGATGGCGTTCCTAACATTATGGTGCGTAAAAACATTTCATTATTTCCAAGGCAACGCAGTTTGATGACGCAATTCATTGTAAAAAAAAAAAAAAAAAAAAAAAAAAAAAAGACACTAGGGACTTCTTTGAACAGAATTGTACCAAATATTGCATGTAGAATGCTTACATCAGCATGAAGAGAGAAAACATTTTCACAACTTCCACGCATAGACTGCATGTCTTGCACTGTTTACCGGTGTTTTCTCTCTACATACATCAGAGTTCGTCTATATTTTCACATGCAGAGCATATTCTAATATAGAATGTCCCAGTCTATTACGTGTTTATTTGAATTAATTTTACGTGGCATTATGAATGCCATTATCGTGTAGGAATGGGAGGAACGGATCCTAGAAAACAGACGAGCACTGCATTAGCCGGCATTTTAATCCCCCTCTTCCTCATCATCTTCGTCGCACTGGGCTGTATAGGCTGGAGGAAGAGAGAAAACATTGGCAGGGCCGTGGAGTGCAAAAGTAGAGTGGCTGGGTAAGTAACATGATAATGTAATGCTTCAGTGGAGTTTTTGTCAGGTTCCAATTTGGATAACTATAACCCAACATTTTTTCGCGTGCCAGAATTTTTCGCAGGGTTCGCGAGAACTTCGCGAATATTTCTCGCCGCGAACCACTTCTGTATTGTCTCTTGTATGCATGTTACAGATAATGTCCGTTGCGAAAATTAGTCGCCGCAGACTACTTCATTACGGGTGAATCGCGAAATAAAGTTGTGAATAAAAGTTGGTTTTCAGTATAGATATCTATTTCTGGTGTTTGTTTCAAATCAATATTGATATTGTTTCTTTAGATTAAGTTCAAATTGGTTGACTTATTTTTCGTAAATGAAAGTAATTTTTCAAGTTTTTGATCCCCAAAAGCTTGTCTTTAAACCTCGAATTTTCATCCCGACATTTTAAAGAAACTTGCACATAAAAATAGCATCAAGCAAGGACGGAATGATGAACACTCTCTCAACAACAAAAACAACGACAACAAACAATACTTTATGCCTTGTTCATGTCAAATGTGACGGTGAAATCAAAATATTTACGACAAAATGTTTATGTATGTACTTTGTATCTTTGATTTAACGATCTATCATGTGGAGGTCTTTTGGAGATATTTTGCACGCATCAAATTATTGCCCTCATCAATTGAATTGATGCGCGCACTAATTCAGTTATTACGCTTATCATTAAATTAATGCGTGCTTCAATGTAGTTAAATTATTGGTCCCAAAATATTTGAAGCTCGGTATAAATGATTTGGTGATCTTTTTTGATTCCATTGAATATGTCTTAAATTTATTTACAGTGATTTTGTATAAGAAATTAATGCTCTCCTAAAATCTTTTCAAGAGTACAATTCAAATGAAGAAATCATTAATGAATATAATAAATTGAAGGTATCTCTTACTGAATAACTGCTTTTTCGAGAAGAATTATTGCACGCATCAGTTGGATTAATTATATATTAATCCAATTGAAGAGGGCAATAATTCAATTATTGCTCGCATTAATTTAATTATTTCAAACGTTTATTGAATTGATATGCGCGATAATTCAATTGAAGAGAAACTGGTCGTGGTAGCTCAGTGGTTAGAGCGGTCGTTTCGTAACCGGGAGGTCGTGAGTTCGAGCCTCCTTCGTGCCATTGCCTCGTCAAACCTAAGACGTAAATATAGGTAGTGATTGTTCCTTCGCCAAGCGCTTGGCATTTAAAAGTGAGAATCAAAGCCTTTCGGATATGACGTTAAAAACGGAGGTCCCGAGTCGTTGGCTCGTTAACGAAACCTCTACGGCCCTGAGCGCTAAGCATAGATCTAAATTTGCGGTACTTCACCTATAGCTGATGACGTCTCAATATGAGTGAAAAATTCTCGACGATACGTAAAACAAACAAACAATCAAGCAATTGGAGAGAACACTAATTCAGTTATTGTGTGCATTAATTGAATAGATGCGCGCATTAATTGAAATATTCTTTCTTCAATTGAATTGTTGCGCGTTGTTGATATCATCAGTTCATATGAAAAATATAGCGTGCGGTATTTCTATGCAGTACACTTTTCCCTGATATTCAGATTAACAGTCCTTGCATGTATTGTTGATTAGATTAAAATCATTATTAAAATTATCAAAATATATTTGATAAATATCTATCTGCAGATACATAAGCGAGAAAACTCAAAGCGGATCTCAGTATCTAAGAAAAAAAGGTCGGAAGAGTTTGACCAGAATGACCAAGTTGATCCGAAGGGGACAGTTCGCTCGGAACGCCTCAGAAGAAATCGCACCCCCTGCCATGGAAAATGCAGGAGGTAAAGTAATGGCTAGTCATCATTTCTTAATCACTAATCGATCCCCCTCCCGAGAAAAAGCCTCTTTCCTTTGTACTCTCTCCCTCATGAGATTTCTTCAGAAATATGTTTTTAAAAATATCCATCAGGTAAAGAAAATGTCTACATTAATGTGGGGATGGACAAAGTGCCTATTATAACGTTTGAAGAGGGCGGTCCTTCAGAAGAGACCACACCCCGCTCAGAAGAGGTGCCGGAGCGACCGCAGTTACCCGCCAAAGTCAATGCTTCATACGAAAATACTCTGATCCACGAAATTGCCATCAACGAACTGGCATATGTAGTGGTGGAAAATTCTAAAGACAACAACCGACAACTGAAGGACCAGTTCAAAGTATAGTGTCTGTTATGTATTGATGAATCATAAGATTTCGTGGAGACTCAAATTTCGCGGATTTCATGGTTACATCTATCCCACGAATTTAAATCCACAATTATATACAAATTATATATATCATGTTTCAATGTACAGAAATCATATCCACGAAACTGTCAAATCTTCACAAATCCTAGAAAAATGGCCGTTATGAATTGAAATGATTCCACAGTATACATGTGATGGTATTAATTAAATGACTAAATGACACGTGTGATATTATTAAATAAATGACTAAATGACACATGTGATATTATTAATTAAATGACTAAATGACACGTGTGATATTATTAATTGAATTTCAAAATGATACGTATGATATTATAATTTAAATGACTAAATGACACTTGTGATATTATTAATCAAATGACTAAATGACACGTGTGATATTATTAATTGAATTTCAAAATGACACGTGTGATATTATAATTTAAATGACTAAATGACACGTGTGATATTATTAATCAAATGACTAAAGGACACGTGTGATATTATTAATCAAATGACTAAAGGACACGTGTGATATTATTAATTAAATGACTAAAGCCGTACTTGTAATCTTTTCAGCAACTAAAATATGGACAGCATGCCAGATGTGATATTGCAAAGAAGGCAGAAAATAATTCCAAAAACAGATTCAAATCTCTTTATGCATGTAAGTTTATTTCATCTTGCATAATTTACAAGGAAGAGCGTAAAGTAGAAACTGAAAGTAAGACCGCAAAGAAGATCTATAATGAACAGTCTTTCTGTTTGAATCAGATGACCATAGCAGAGTCAAGCTGAAGAAAGACGAAAACGGGAAGTCGGACTACATCAACGCGAACTACATTGATGTGAGGATTTTAATGTTCACTGTCAGACTGTGAAATAAACAGATCTTCTTACGCAGTATTGTAATAGAATTGTTCATATACACGCTCAATGAAGTAATCACACTTGTAAATATGAAATATATTTCATTTAATTGCAGGGTGTGGAGGAGTCGGGCCAATACATTGCCTGTCAAGGTCTCTTTCTCTCTTTCTGTGTGTTTGTGTGTTTCCATCTGTCTGTGTCTGTCTCTATCTCTTTGTGTCTGAATCTCTCTGTGTCTGTCTATCTCTATCTCTCTGTGTCTGTCTCTGTCTATCTCTCTGTGTCTGTCTCTCTTTGTTTGTCTCTCTCTTCTACATGACACTTTCGATGCAGTTTCATGGTTCATCACAGGGATCTATACAATGTTGAAAATAACCGTTCTGATTTCCAGGTCCCAAAATTAATACGATGACTGACCACTGGTTGATGATCTGGGAGGAGGAGGTCTGTATTGTGGTAGCCCTTGCCAACGTATACGAGAACGGAAAGGTCTGTATGTACACAGATATCTCGAGTTATATCGTACTTTGGTGTATAGAGAGATATCTAGTTATATCGTATTTTGATGTACACAGATATATCTAGTTATATCGCATTTTATGTACACAGATATCTCTAGCTATATCGTATTTTGGTGTACACAGATATCTCTAGCTATATCGTGTTTTGATGTATATAAATATCTCTAGTTATATCGTATTTTGGTGTACACAGATATCGCTAGTTATATCGTATTTTGGTGTACACAGATATCTCTAGCTATATCGTATTTTGGTGTACACAGATATCTCTAGCTATATCGTGTTTTGATGTATATAAATATCTCTAGTTATATCGTATTTTGGTGTACACAGATATCGCTAGTTATATCGTATTTTGATGTACACAGATATCTCTAGCTATATCGTGTTTTGATGTACACAGATATCTCTAGTTATATCGTATTTTGGTGTACACAGATATCGCTAGTTATATCGTATTTTGGTGTACACAGATATCTCTAGTTATATCGTATTTTGGTGTACACAGATATTTCTAGTTATGTCGTATTTTGGTGTACACAGATATCTCTAGTTATATCGTATTTTGGTGTACACAGATATCGCTAGTTATATCGTATTTTGGTGTACACAGATATCTCTAATTATATCGTATTTTGGTGTACACAGATATCTCTATTTATATCGTGTTTTGTTGTATACTGAATAAAACTAGCTATTTCGTATTTTGTGTCTTGGTAACATATTTGAAGTTTCGATGCAAAAAATATAGACATTTTAGAAAAAATAATCATGTTTATGATGCAGGAAAAATGTCACCAATACTGGCCGGACGGAGATAAAAATGCCCACGCTGGAAAGTTTGTTATCAGACAACAGAATAGAAAGGATTATTCTTTTTACTGTGTCCGGTACTGGTCAGTCCTAAACAGAAAGGTAAAAGTTAATGCAATGCATGATCTTTAATACGTATATTATGTACCTGTAAATGTTACCTGTGTCTTCCGTGTAACTGTAGATATTACTGTTGTCTTTCTGTCGTAGCATATACATATACCTTTAAATATCACCTGTGTCTTATTGTCGTAATGTTTACCTGTAAATGTTACCTGTGTCTTTTTGTCGTAATGTTTACCTGTAAGTGTTACCTGTGTCTTATTGTCGTAATGTTTACCTGTAAGTGTTACCTGTGTCTTTTTGTCGTAATATTTACCTGTGTTACTTGTGTCTTTTTGTCGTAATGTTTACCTGTAAGTGTTACCTGTGTCTTTTTGTCGTGATGTTTACCTGCAAGTGATACCTGCGTCTTTTTGCCGTAATATTTACCTGTAAATATTACTTACTTCTTTTTGTCGTAACATATTACAGTAAATATTACCTGTGTCTTGTTGTCATAATGTTTACCTGTGAGTGTTACCTGTGTCATGTTGTCATAACGTGTACCTGTTAATATCACCTGTGTCATTTTGTCATAAATTTTAAGACTAAGGAGGAGCGGACGGTTGTACAATTTCACTTCCGTGAGTGGCCAGACCATGGTTCCCCTGTTGCGCTCAGTCTTCTCACATTCCAGGCCCACATACGGAAAGAGAAGAGTAGAATGGTTGGTAAAGTCCTAGTTCATTGCAGGTGCGTGTATTCTCTAATATGAATTCCATCACGTGATCGCAATATAGATAGTTTTAGGATTACAGGTGCAGACATTTCTTGTAGCGCATTCGAAAAGAAAACTTCTTTCTTTGATTTTATATTTTGTTTTGTTCAGTGCTGGAGTGGGTCGCACCGGGACGTTTCTCGCACTAGATTCTCTGTTGGAAAGTGGAAGAAAAACAGGAAAAGTTAATGTTTTTGAATACGTCAAACGAATGAGGACTTGTAGAATGAATATGGTTCAAACTGAGGTAAGGCCAGAGAAAATGAAATAGAAATGTTACCATGTTAGAATTTACTGCAACAATATTAGCCGGCGTGTTCAAATTAACTACAACAGTATTAGCCGGCGTGTTCGAATTAACTACAACAGTATTAGCCGGCGTGTTCGAATTAACTACAACAGTATTAGCCGGCGTGCTCGAATTAACTACAACAGTATTAGCCAGCGTGTTCGAATTAACTACAACAGTATTAGCCGGCGTGCTCGAATTAACTACAACAGTATTAGCCAGCGTGTTCGAATTAACTACAACAGTATTAGCCAGCGTGTTCGAATTAACTACAACAGTATTAGCCGGCGTGCTCGAATTAACTACAACGGTATTAGCCAGCGTGTTCGAATTAACTACAACAGTATTAGCCGGCGTGCTCGAATTAACTACAACAGTATTAGCCAGCGTGTTCGAATTAACTACAACAGTATTAGCCAGCGTGTTCGAATTAACTACAACAGTATTAGCCGGCGTGTTCGAATTAACTACAACGGTATTAGCCGGCGTGTTCGAATTAACTACAACAGTATTAGCCAGCGTGTTCGAATTAACTACAACAGTATTAGCCAGCGTGTTCGAATTAACTACAACAGTATTAGCCGGCGTGTTCGAATTAACTACAACGGTATTAGCCGGCGTGTTCGAATTAACTACAACAGTATTAGCCGGCGTGTTCGAATTAACTACAACAGTATTAGCCGGCGTGTTCGAATTAACTACAACGGTATTAGCCGGCGTGCTCGAATTAACTACAACAGTATTAGCCGGCGTGCTCGAATTAACTACAACAGTATTAGCCGGCGTGCTCGAATTAACTACAACGGTATTAGCCAGAGTGTTCGAATTAACTACAACGGTATTAGCCAGAGTGTTCGAATTAACTACAACAGTATTGGCCGTATTCGAATTAGAATTCTTATTGAAGGATTTACTCACTACACTAAATGGATGTTTTCTTGTAGGGTCAGTACGTATTTATACACGAAGCCCTTTTTGAAGCCTTTCGATACAAAAACCATGTATTATCTTACCGCGAATTCACTAGGGAGTTCAAGAAATTAAGCGGCGGGGACCAGCCGATGGATGAAAGCCCCTTACGAATGGAGTATAATGTAAGCATGACCAAGCCCTGAACTGCATTTCCTTGTCAAAAATACAACCTGATCATAGTATATGCAATTAATATCTTCCGTTCTGAAGGAAGTGGAATCCCTGAAACCGTCTTATCCCGAGTCGAGATACAAAGCGGCGCTGAAGGCGATAAACAAAACCCGCAACAGAGAGGACGAAGCTATGCCAGGTAATAAACACAGGTTATTTGTATCATGGGGCGATATAAACAATGGAAGCATGAGATTATTTTAATTAATGCAGTAAATACCTCCGCTGTCCTTGTTTATACCACCCCACCTACCCCATTCACATCATACATGTATTCCATAACGTATATTTGTGGTAAAATGTCATCTTTATTCGTATGTATGTATTTTTGTTTTTCGCCACACTCAGCAATTTTTCAGTTATCTGGTGGCGTCCAGTTTTTGTAGGTGGAGGAGAGAACCCAGATACAATGTACCCAGGAAGATACCACCGACCTTCCGAAAGTAAACTGGCAAACTTTCTCACATATATCGGCGCGAGCTGCATTCGAACCCGCGCCGACTAGAGGTGAGAGGCCTTGTGATTTTGATCACTCGGCCACGGAGGCCCCCCATCTTTATTCGTCATGTTGGAAGGCCGTTTGCGCGACACAGTGCTCATTTGGAAATGAATGATGCATGAAGACAACACGGATTTACTAACAAAATATCGGCAAATGTGAATTTTATCACTTTTCATTGAATTTAATTCCCTAAACTTAGCGTTCCATACTTTTTCTCTGTACAGTGGATGACTATCGAGTGTTCTTAACGACCCCTGTTGTCGGACGGAACGACTACATCAACGCCGTGTTTATGTCGGTTAGTATTGACATACTGCTGTGTTAATTTCTTCTTGCATTGTCTACAAATACTATTATATTGTTTCTTTGTTTTAACCAGACACATACTGAGGCGAATGCGCTTATCATCACCTGCTCACCGTTATCACACAATGTAGGCGACATCTGGCGGCTGGTTCATGACCATAACGTGGATGCCATAGTTCTTATGGGATCGTCAGGACTTCCGGAAGTACAAAGCAGTATTGTTCAAATAAACACGTGTAGTCCTACAACTGTTGATTTTTAACTTGCCTATGTTGCTAAAATAAGTTGTAAAATCTTTCACATAAACTGTTTTCCATTTCCTTAGTTTTCTCACTGGTTGCCTTCCACAGAAGAAACAGTAGAGTTTGATCCATTCTTTGTCCGGAGAGCCATAAGCTTCGCTGGCCACGAAGAAATCGTGGAATCCACGGCCAAATTCCACGTCCAGGTAGGCATGCGCACATCACATCTCTCCAAGGTCAAAAATTCAAACTAATACGTTATTTGAGGTCATGTTTTGTCAATTTTCAGGAATGCCAAGAAGTAGAGGAGGTTAAAATATTCGAGTTCCTCAACTGGAATTTAAACGACACGTACCCGACGTCGCCAAAAATGATGGTGAAAATGATCGAACACGTTCACGATTGGCGGAAAACTCGAAACACCGACGGCCCCATAGTAGTGGTATCTGTGTAAGTTTATAAAAAAAAAAAAATAGATACACCACTGAACATGCGGGGTTTTTAAAAAATTTTATTTTATTATTTTTTACAAGTTTTTGACCATTAAAATTTGCAATTTAGAAGAATAAACGCCTTTATGCCCAGTTTTGTACATTCTCTCCGAATTTTCAGCCTGAGTGACGAAGGTATATCACTATGTTCTAGTGACGGTGGTATATCACTATGTTCTAGTGACGGTGGTATATCACTATGTTCTAGTGACGGTGATATTTCTATGTTCTAGTGACGATGGTATATCACTATGTTCTAGTGACGGTGATATTTCTATGTTCTAGTGACGGTGGTATATCACTATGTTCTAGTGACGATGGTATATCACTATGTTCTAGTGACGGTGGTATATCTCTATGTTATAGTGACGGTGATATTTCTATGTTCTAGTGACGGTGGTATATCACTATGTTCTAATGACGATGGTATATCACTATGTTCTAGTGACGGTGGTATATCACTATGTTCTAATGACGATGGTATATCACTATGTTCTAGTGACGGTGATATTTCTATGTTCTAGTGACGGTGGTATGTCACTATGTTCTAGTGACAATGATATATCACTATGTTCTAGTGACGGTGGTATATTACTATGTTCTATTGACGGTCGAATATCTCTTTATGTTCTAGTGACGGTGGTATATATATGTTCTAGTGACGGTGATATATCTCTATGTTCTAGTGACAATTATATATCACTTTGTTCTAGTAACGGTAGTATATATCTGTGTTATAGTGACGGTGATATCTCTATGTTCTAGTGACGGTGGTATATCACTATGTTCTAGTGACGGTGATATATCTCTATGTTCTAGTGACAATGATATATCACTTTGTTCTAGTGACGGTGGTATATCACTATGTTCTAATGACGATGGTATATCACTATGTTCTAGTGACGGTGTTATATCACTTTGTTCTAGTGACGGTGGTATATATCTGTGTTATAGTGACGGTGATATCTCTATGTTATAGTGACGGTGATATCTCTATGTTATAGTGACGGTGATATCTCTATGTTCTAGTGACGGTGATATCTCTATGTTCTAGTGACGGTGGTATATCTCTTTTGTTCTAGTGACGGTGTGAGCTGGTGCGGAGTTTTCTGTGCCGGGTATAATGCAACAGAGCAACTCACTTTTGATGACGAGGTAGACATCTTTAACATCGTCAGACACTTGCGCGTGAGAAGACCTGAACTTATCCCGTCCTTTGTGAGTACAGAATAATTCTTTATTCAATTTTTATGCACAATAAAGTTACGCCAGTCTTAAACTTGATTATTGTTTTGTAATTTCAGGAGGAGTATCAGTATTGTTACCGAGTGGTTCAGAACTTCCTGTGTAGTGGGGGACCTTACGAAAATGTTGAACTACCATGGGAAGGATAAAACCCAAATCCAGCTCATCTAAGCCTATTGTGATATTTGATGAAAAATGATTCTGCTTACACAAAACTAGAGAGGAGTTGTCTTATTTCAGGCCCTTGAGACCCCTTCTCAATGTTTCAGACTCGTCTTACTTGAATACATGTTCAAACAGCACTGGACCACCAACAGGAAATCAATCTCGTGTACTGCCACAGCCATACAAAATATTGTTCTGTTTGTTACATAGAAAGATGACAAATCAGAGATCTTGATATTTCATTTGCCAGACTGAGATTACTGTAAACCAATTTTTATTCGTGACGACTTTATTTCGCGCTTAACCATTGAACTGGTTTGCGACGTCAAAATCAGGCGGCCGATATTATTTTAAACACAAAAGGCTTTAAAGGACTAGTTCGCGGCGAAAAATATTTGCAGTGAATAATTTCTCGCAAACCTCGCGAAACGTTTACGCACGCGAATAAAACCTGGTTTACAGTCTGTAGATGTACAAATTCTCGGTACGTGTTGTACATGTCCATTCTGAATATTGACGATTATTCGGACATTGTATCCAATAAACATATCAACATAACCACAAGGAATGGATCTGTATCATTTTCGTAACTGCTGATATATATATACAAATCCCCCAAACCCTTGACAATCACCATGTCCACTACCGCCCCCCCCCCCCCTCCAACGTACAACTTTGTAAAAGTGGTGCATTAAATTTGCAGAAATGTAGCTATAGTGGAGGGGATTTGAGCCTGCAGAAGTTGTGCTATGTCCCAATTTTACCCCATCCACAGTTCTGTATTTATAAAGCTTCAGACCATCTGGGTATAAATAAATATTGCCATGTTCAAAGTATGTTCCAGTTTCAATGTTCCCCGTGGATATAGATTGACTATATATTGTTTAACGTCCCGCTCGAAAATTTTTCACTTGTATGGAGACGTCACTATTGCCGGTGAGGGGCTGCAAAATTTAGCCCTATGCTCGGCGCAGAGGGCCTTTGAGCAGGGAGGGATCTTTATCGTGCCACACCTGCTATGACACGGGGCCTCGCTTTTCGCGGTTTCATCCGAAGGACCGCCCCCATTTAGTCGCCTCTTACGACAAGCAAGGAGTACTGGGGACCTGTTCTAACCCGGATCCCCAGAGGACCCGTGGGTATAGCTCTATTGTATTGTAACTGAAACGTGTTCAAATGTAGGCCTTTAGAATTTGTAGAAGGGTGGAGTTAAGAAATGTACTCTCAACATAGCTGTAGACACGTTTTCCTGTCCATTTATGACTTCTGCGGAAATTTAATTTATTTTGACAATACATGTATTGGTTGAAATTATTTTTATAATAAAAATTACGATGAAAACATTTGCTCTACATTGTTTCATTTAAAATAATTTGCTTTGCATTGTGCGATGAAAACGTCCATTTTAAATTGTGCGACATACGCCGGTTTATGAACTTCATAGTATAGTAGTCGCTAAGTGAATCAGCTGACCTACTATGGTCAACTTCTGAAATGTCCACAATATGGGAACGGAAGTATATAGCAAATCAAATACCCGCAACATAGGAACGGAAGTGTACATCAATCAAATACCCGCAACATAGGAACGGAAGTGTACATCAATCAAATACCCGCAACATAGGAACGGAAGTGTACATCAATCAAATAGCTGCGGCACAGGACGGAAGTGTACATCAATCAAACAGCCGCGGCACAGGACGGAAATGTACATCAATCAAATACCCACAGTATTGAAACGGAATGTACAGCATATACCCAGATTTCTTAATTTGGCTAGTTAGATGACGTAGAATCTGTATATTTCATTTTAAACTTCTTGCCCGAAAGGCATTACGACCTTTAATATTGAAAAGTTGGTTGGTTTTAGAAGTTGAAATTCTGACGTTGAATCATCGTTGATATCTCAATGTTGAATTAGCGTTGCTAGTTGATCGAAATGATCAGGCCATTACAGCGAGGTTTGTTTATTTTCGTACCAACGCCTGTCGTGACCGTGATTCTTCGAGGGCGAGTCAATTAGTATCCAGCCTATCACATTTCCAACTGACCGAGACGGTCATAATTTTCATGCCTTGTTTCAATACATGTTTTATACGAATATAGAGTCATTCTTTGATAAGACATGCTTTTCATCTAAAGTTGAGTACCGTGCTGTAATTCGGTACTAGCATTTAAGGATAAAATGGGCAAGGAAATAAATGGCGAATTAGACGATGTATATGGGCCTTCTGCACCACTAAGGTTAAATTCTGGGTTGGAGAAGTCGAACGCGGTAGAACGTCTTTGGAAGACTAAGCCAGGTATGGACGCCCACTACATGCCACCTACGAAGAAATGTGTAACAAAGTTCGGGATCTGGTATACTCTGATAGGTGAATTCTGATAGAAAGAATAGCGCAGGCATAAGGCATTTCACACGATAGCGTTTCAACAATCTTACATGATCGTTTAGGTATGCGGAATCTAACAGCCTGTTGGGTCCCAAATCTCTTAGCGATGAGCAAATGGCAACCAGAGTATCAGTATGCAGTGCCTTGTTGAAGGGTACGAGTCAAAAGATGATTTTCTTTTGCATCTGGTGACTGTAGATGAGACATGGGTTCATTATTATGGGCCAGAGAATGAAGCTCAGAGTCATCAGTGGGTAGGGTCGGGGTCCCCGAGGCCAAAGAAGTTCAAGATGCAACCATCTGCTGGCAAGGTGATGGCCACGGTATTTCGGGACGCAAAGGCGTTGTCATCTTGAACTTTTTACCCAAGAGACGTATAATAACTGAAGTGTACTATGCAAACTTGCTAGACCAGCTGAGAACCGCCATCCGTGAAAAACGCCGAGGTAAACTTCCTAAAGGTGTTTTGCTGCATCAGGACAACACGAGTCACACTTGCAAAGTTACAATGACTGTTGTAGAGCGAAACGGGTATGAATTAATATATCCTGCCTATTCGCCTGACCTAGCTCCTAGCGACTTCTTCCTATTCCCAAACATGAAAAAGGATATCCGTGGACGTCATTTCCGGTCTGACGAAGAAGTCGTGACAGCGGTTGAGGAGTGGATCAGTGGAAAGGACCCCAACTTTTTCAGTTCCTGGTTTATGGCACTTTAACACCGTTGGTCTAAGTGCATCACACTAGAGGGCAATTACATCGAAGAAGAAGTGGATATCAACCGGAAATAAGTTAGACTGGTTATTAATTGACTCGCCCAATAGATTCAAAATGCCGAGCATATGGCGAAATAGCAATCGCGACTTATCAATTGTTTCCCATAATTTCTGTTTTCGAAAGTTCAATTATTATGACGATGTGTTAGTCATCCTAAAACGGGACACTTCAGCGAATGTGTGCATTTGAGGTAATCTTTTGCTATATAGCATACCAAAGCGATACAGCTTCAACTTCTGATGAAGTTTTTGTGAGGTCACATTGTTAGACATCGATAAGAAGCAACGACATCGATACGATAAAAACGTACGACCAGAGTGCAACAAAAATCTACCAGTGAAGTTAGTTCATACAAACAAAACACGGTTACTTAAGCCTAGTTGTCTGTGTCCTGTTTATTATTCCTTAACGTTCAAATACACATTTGAATACAAGCACACTCATTCAGAATGATGAATACAAGTCAGTGACCCTCGGTAAACAAATAGACATCAAGCAAACATGAAAGTGTGTGCATACTAAATAAGTCTGAAAATCATGGCCCCTGGGTGAAGATTCAGATCCTATATAATGGTTATATTGGTTTCTAGTGAAAATAGTAATTCTATATGACCAAATGTAAAGCACCGTCTCAGTAAAGGAGCCCTTCAGAAATAGTCGATAGTCAAATAGCATATATATTTCTAATTTTATAGTTTAATTCAAAATGACAACTCCATTCACTACAATGAAACAAAGATGTGTTTGTGAAACACTGATGCCCCCGGATTACAGCCCTAGTATTTTCCATTTAAAAGTTATGGTCAAGGTTAAAGTTTTTACAAGAGGTCCATAAGCCACATCGCTCATACTAGTCACCTTGGTCCATATTTAAAGAATTTCCCAATATATACGCTTGTAAAGCCTTGATCCCTTAGTGAGGCCCAACCCTACCCTCAAGGGCCATGATTCCAACAAACTTGAATCTGCACTATGTCAGATGCTGCCATGTAAATTTTAACTTTTCTGGCTCAGTGGTTCTTCACAAGATTTTTTCCTATATTTTATCATGTAATACTTTGAACCCCTATTGCGATCCCACTCTACCCCCTGGGAACCATGATTTTAACAAACTTTAATCTGCACTGTCAGGAAGCTTCAAAGTAAATTGAAACTTTTCTGGCCCAGTGGTTCTTGAAAAAATTTTTTTTTAAAAGACCCCATCCTATTTTTTAATCATCTTCCCTTTTAAAAGAGCATGGTCCTTCACTACAATAATCTTCAATCCCCTTCACCCAAGGATAATTTGTACCAAGTTTGATTGTAACTGGCCCAGTGGTTCTGGAGAAGATTTTTAAAGAGTTTTTTCTATATTTTCTCATGTAAACTTTGAACTCAGCTGTGGCTCCACCCTACCCCTGGACAGCATGATTTTAGCAAGCTTGAATGTGCACTATGTCAGGAAGCATTACCGTATATTGGAACTTTTCTGATCCAGTGGTTCTTGAGAAGAGTTTTAAGTGACTCCACCTTATTTTTGTGATTATTTCCACTTTGAAGAGGGTATGGCCCTTCATTTTAACAAACTTCAGTTCCCTTTACCCACGGACGACTTGTGCCACGTTGCATTGAAATTGGCCTACTAGTTCTGGAGATTTAAAAAATTTGTCAATGTATTTTGCTTTTTCACTATTATCTCCCCCCCTGGAGAAGGGCGTTGCTCTTCGTTTGAATCCCTTTGACCAAATGATGATTTGTGCCAAGTTTGGTTGAAAGTGGCCCAATGGTTCTAGAGAAAAAGTAAAAAATGTGAAAGTTTACAGACAGGCTAAGACACGTTTTTGACACTGTCCTTGACACAAGCCTGACTGTAGTGTTCTGTACCTTCTGTAAGCAGTTCAAGATGGTCTTGTTCACTCAAAACAGAAGAGAGTTCACATAATCAAGTTTGATGTAACAAGTCCATTAACAAGAATCTTGTATGCTTCTGTAGTTATGGAATGGAGAATTCAACCAATATTATCAATATAAAAGTTACATGCCTTCACAATAGACGGCATATAGAAGGGGATAACGTGCACACCACAATTTTTGACACATGATACATTTTGTTTTCTAAACCTTTAAGGTGGTATAATGGAATTTTCACTGCATTTTGTTTTGAAGAGAAAATGACCAGCTCCATTTTGCCCTGGTTCAACTTCAACAGGTTTGTAGCCATTCATGAACTAATATATGCTATACATGCCTTTAATTTTAAAAAGTATTCATTCCATCCTTCCATTGGTCATATTACAGGGTAAATTTGAAAGTCATCCACGTAACAGTGGTAGATCATTTTGTGTTGTCGACAGATGGCTCCAATTGGTTTGGAAAACAGGCAGTAAAGTTTAGGCCCAAGAACAGACCCTTGGGGTACACCAAAAGAATTCGCTCAGTAGATTTGACAGACTTAATAGATACAGATTGACATTACTCTTCTACACGTATGTGCACATGAATTACTTGTTTTATATACTCTCAAGCTATATTATGAGACAGTCATGAAAACTGAAAAAACAATTGTGTTTAACATTGGAATTAAAATACTGCAACTGTCTTGACACATACATTTATTGAAAAAAAGAGTATAATTGGATTGCATCTGTATAAATTACTAAATTCAAGAAAACATTTAATGAATAATAAGTTAATCACAAAATAAACCATGAAAATAGCCCTTACTAAACATGGCACCAAAAAAAGGACAGATAATGATATTAATCGTCTGGTTGTGAAGTAGAAGACTTTGTAAATGAATGACAACAACACAAGGGTATTGACCATATGAATTATTCTGTGTAAATGAATGACAACTGGGAATGGCCATTCTAAATTTGTTCTGTTTATATGAATGACAACACACTGGGAATAGTCATACTGAATTGTTATACATAAAGAGCAACACATTTCTTGTCATTGTATCTTAGAAGCAAATGGAATGGTCACCTACAAGACAAAATCATGGATTCACTCAGTTTTTACACAGTGAGACAATCAGTTTAATCTAATTTATCATGTGCTGGAGGAACCAGTGTAGAGGTTTCATTAGGCTGCTGTCCATCATTGACCTTTGACTCTGAATCAGCTGACTGAGAGTTTTCTGGTTCACACTCTTTACTTTGTTCTGGTTCTTTGTTTTGCTCACAAGAGTTTTTATCTCTTTCATTCAACTCCTCCTCTTTTTCAGTCTTTTTCTTCATGGTTTCCTCTCTACTTTCTGTTTCAGCTGGTCTTTCTGCTTTGGTCAGTGGTTCCATTTTTACTGAGGGTTCTGTGTTTGTTGAGGGACCTGTTTTACTTGGGGTTACTGGGGAGGGCTCGGTTTTTGTAGGGGACTCTGTCTCTTTTTCAGAATCCGCCTGTAAATTTCCTCTGCTTCCTCCACTCTTTCCTACTGATGATGATGTTGATGAAGATTTATGCGTAACAGGAGAAGACTGTCCCCCAACATTTCCTCGATTCTGCTTAATGAACAACTCGGGACCTCCACCATATATCTCTGAATAATAAAATTCCACTTTCACTACATTTAGACATTTATCAACAACAATATCTCTGACACACATACATATATAAAATGTTTAAATATATATATATATATATATGTGTGTGTGTGTGTGTGTGTGTGTGTGTGTTATCTGACTGAAAAAAGAAATATAAAACTTTTGTTTTCCTTACAAAAAATTCAGAATTATATATTTACAAGTACTGACATGGCATGACTACTATTTGCATGTGTATAACTAAATTTTTTTTCAGTTTGTGATTGTACTATTGATTCTGTTTACTGTTTATGTATGTAATACTGATTTTGTTTACTATTTGTGTATTTACTCTGATTTTGTTTTCTGTTTGTGTGTATATTAATGGTTTTGTTTACTGTTTGTGTGTGTACTCTGATTTTGTTTACTGTTTGTGTGTGTATTACTGATTTTGTTTTCTGTTTGTGTGTATATTAATGGTTTTGTTTACAGTTTGTGTGTGTACTCTGATTTTGTTTTCTGTTTGTGTGTATTACTGATTTTGTTTTCTGTTTGTGTGTATTACTGATTTTGTTTTCTGTTTGTGTGTATATTAATGGTTTTGTTTACAGTTTGTGTTTGTACTCCGATTTTGTTTACTGTGTGTGTGTATTACTGATTTTGTTTACTGTTTGTGTGTGTGTATTACTGATTTTGTTTACTGTTTGTGTGTGTATTACTGATTTTGTTTACTGTTGTGTGTATTACTGATTTTGTTTACTGTTTGTGTGTGTGTATTACTGATTTTGTTTACTGTTTGTGTGTATTAAAGATTTTGTTTACAGCTTGTGTGTACTCTGATTTTGTTTACTGTTTGAGTGTGTATTACTGATTTTGTTTACAGTTTGTGTGTATTACTGATTTTGTTTACTGTTTGTGTGTGTATTACTGATTTTGTTTACAGCTTGTGTGTATTACTGATTTTGTTTACAGCTTGTGTGTGTATTACTGATTTTGTTTACTGTTTGTGTATGTGTATTACTGATTTTGTTTACAGCTTGTGTGTATTACTGATTTTGTTTACTGTTTGTGTGTGTGTATTACTGATTTTGTTTACAGCTTGTGTGTACTCTGATTTTGTTTACTGTTTGTGTGTGTATTACTGATTTTGTTTACAGTTTGTGTGTATTACTGATTTTGTTTACTGTTTGTGTGTGTGTATTACTGATTTTATTTACAGTTTGTGTATGTGTATTACTGATTTTGTTTACAGCTTGTGTGTACTCTGATTTTGTTTACTGTTTGTGTGTGTATTACTGATTTTGTTTACTGTTTGTGTGTGTGTATTACTGATTTTGTTTACAGCTTGTGTGTATTACTGATTTTGTTTACTGTTTGTGTGTGTGTATTACTGATTTTGTTTACTGTTTGTGTATGTGTATTACTGATTTTGTTTACTGTTTGTGTGTGTGTATTACTGATTTTGTTTACAGTTTGTGTGTATTACTGATTTTGTTTACTGTTTGTGTGTGTATTACTGATTTTGTTTACTGTTTGTGTGTGTATTACTGATTTTGTTTACAGCTTGTGTGTATTACTGATTTTGTTTACTGTTTGTGTGTGTGTATTACTGATTTTGCTTACAGCTTGTGTGTACTCTGATTTTGTTTACTGTTTGTGTGTGTATTACTGATTTTGTTTACAGTTTGTGTGTATTACTGATTTTGTTTACTGTTTGTGTGTGTGTATTACTGATTTTGTTTACAGTTTGTGTATGTGTATTACTGATTTTGTTTACAGCTTGTGTGTACTCTGATTTTGTTTACTGTTTGTGTGTGTGTATTACTGATTTTGTTTACTGTTTGTGTATTACTGATTTTGTTTACTGTTTGTGTGTGTGTATTACTGATTTTGTTTACTGTTTGTGTATGTGTATTACTGATTTTGTTTACAGCTTGTGTGTACTCTGATCTCTGATTTTGTTTACTGTTTGTGTGTGTGTATTACTGATTTTGTTTACTGTTTGTGTGTGTGAATTACTGATTTTGTTTACAGTTTGTGTGTATTACTGATTTTGTTTACTGTTTGTGTGTGTGTATTACTGATTTTGTTTACTGTTTGTGTGTGTATTACTGATTTTGTTTATTGTTTGTGTGTGTGTATTACTGATTTTGTTTACTGTTTATGTGTGTGTATTACTGATTTTGTTTACTGTTTGTGTGTGTATTACTGATTTTGTTTACAGCTTGTGTGTTTACTCTGATTTTGTTTTCTATTTGTGTGTGTATTACTGATTTTGTTTACTGTTTGTGTGTGTATTACTGATTTTGTTTACAGCCTGTGTGTGTGTATTACTGATTTTGTTTACAGCTTGTGTGTGTACTCTGATTTTGTTTTCTATTTGTGTGTGTATTACTGATTTTGTTTACTGTTTGTGTGTGTGTATTATTGATTTTGTTTACTGTTTGTTTGTGTATTACTGATTTTGTTTACAGTTTGTGTGTATTACTGATTTTGTTTACTGTTTGTGTGTGTGTATTACTGATTTTGTTTACAGTTTGTGTGTACTCTGATTTTGTTTACTGTTTGTGTGTGTGTATTACTGATTTTGTTTACAGTTTGTGTGTATTACTGATTTTGTTTACTGTTTGTGTGTGTATTACTGATTTTGTTTTCTATTTGTGTGTGTATTACTGATTTTTTTTTACTGTTTGTGTGTATACTACTGACTTTGAAGGAACTTCCATGTTTCAGCAGACAGTTGTCCATGGTCGGAACTTTGTCTGAGATAGGTCTGTCCTCCTTTGGCATAAGATATTCTGTGATTTTCTATTGGTCCTGGTGGAGCTGCAATAATTAATTTTCATTCAATGACTAAAGCTGTCTTAAAACAGGATATATTTGCAGAACTGTTACATTTGAAACTAAATACTTTCTAAATAAGAAAATTAAATACTTTCTAAATAAGAAAATTAAATACTTTCTAAATAACCTCTGACATGCCTTGTACAGTAATTCTATGACAGACATCTTGCAAAACTATAGCTCATAATAAATAATGATTTCATGAATTACAGAATTACACTGAAATGGTCCAGACTAGAAATATCACAGTAAAAATAGTTGTTGCAAGCTTGCAATATACATTGAAGTATATGTATGTCTTCCATAATGTGCCGATTTTTACATCATCATTGTTCGGTTATGAAAATTAAGTTAAAAAAAAAAGGGGGGGGGGGGAAGAAAAGTGATCATAAAATTTTCAACTTTTCATCACAGATATCATCCAAAACACAGAATTTTACCTCCTAGTTATAAAAAATCCTCCCCCACACACAGGTACTTTGCAACTTTACGAACCACCTATTGCCTTACCAGCTGGTCCTAGTGCAAAGTGACCAGGACTAGGAAAATGGCAATGTTAATAGTCCCGAGGACTATCTTGATTATATTCTTATATATTTTTATTCTACAAACAGATGGACATAGTGATTCCTGTATAACTTGCATACACCCAACCCCCCAAAAATACGTATAAAAATTCTCATTTTTCTATTTTGAAATGAAGTTAAAACTCTTACTATCAGATTTTCCTCTGACAAAGTTTTCCCACTCTTTGAACCAAGCCATGCTGATAGCATAAATCACAGATGGGCCATCCTCTTCATGGAATTTTTCATTCAACTGAAACAATTACCAAAGTAATTTCTCATTAAACCTCAAGTTACTAGCATCTTGCATAGCACACAAATAATTATACCTCACATTATCAAAAGCTTAAAATATCAAGAAAGATCACATGACAATTTGTAGATTCTCTAACTGCAGTTATACATGTATTTTAATGCTGAGAGTTGGTATCTTTCCTGTAACTGCTGATACATTTCATAATGACAAGTTTTTCTGATAGAATTTATTTCAATATATTCCACTTTGATTTATACAGTGTATCACTTTGTTTGATTTCTTTATATAATTCTAGTCATCATATCCTTGAACATGCTATCAAAGTGATTTTTAGTACGGAATATCGTGAAAAGTTCCCTTCCCCCAATTAAATTGGTCCCCACCTGAATGAACTGCCTCCTCAATGAACTGCTGGTCTCCACTTGAATGAAATATCCCTCCCCAAGACTGAACTGGTCTCCACCTGAATAAACTCCCACCATCCCCTATCCACCCCTCCACTGAACTGGTCCCTTCCTGAATGAACTGTCACCCCTTCCCCTGATTTTTATTTTTAAAAACAATATTTTATTCAGATATGTGAATGGGATTAGACTGCAGGCGGTTGCCTATTCTAGCCCTCCTCCCCTGATTGAATTGGTCCTCACCTGTATGAACTGCTCCATCTCCGTTTTTTGTCTGTATTGTAGTTTCTCCAGTTCTTCTTGACAAGTCGTACAGGGAATTAAATGGTTACACACTGGACCGCCCCCAAATCTGACAAAGACCAGATTTTTACTTTTTAAATAATGATGCAAATGAAAACATAAAGTATGATATGCTTGGTGTTGTTGGGTGTTGTTATCAGAAAGAGAGACTGCTCTGTACCTTTGGTAAAGGAATTCCCATAAAGCCTGGTTAAAGGAAATGACAAGATCATCTACATGATTGATCTTGTGTGGGGGTACTCCTACAAAATAAGACATCGTATGTCAGAATAGACAACACTGTACCATACACATTTGTACAGCGAAATAAGACATTCATATGTCAGAATAGAGGAATAATAACACAAAAAGACGTCGGTATGTCATAATACAGAACATACAGTAAAGTAAGGCATCACTACATCACACAAACAGATAACTATGGCATCATAATATCAGAATAGAATCCCGCCGCCAAACTTGTTTTTTATTTTCATTCATTTCAACCACATCTTAAGTCTGTGTCAATCTAAATGTACTCATTACTCTGAAGTAACATAAAAAAAACAGTACGTGAATTTAAAGTGGGGTGAAATAAGATTGCTTTTTCAATTGTGTCTAAGCAAAATTATGACAGACCACAAACTCTTCCCTTTATTTATTATTTCTCAAAGTTAGACAGAAGGTACAATCCAGCTATCTTACCTCCATGTTTACAGAGAAAATCATCATTACATATCGGCCCAGGTTCAGCAAATGTATTAAACTTATTGATCCATTGCTTGGAGATAAAAAACTCCATCAAACTTGGCTGCAATATCAATACAAAGTTTCTCAGAGTAATGACAGAGTAAATGTATAAATACATATACACACACATTTAATACACAGCAGAGGGCAAAGTTTCTCTCAGTAAATTTAATGTACGTAATTGATAAATACAAATAATTTATATAATAAATATGACATGGAGTGCCAAATGAAACACAAACTGTGTTGCGTCTTCTAAGTATCGAACCCAGAACCTCTAGCATGACAGTCCAGTGTTCTAATGATGAAACTAAATGGTTAACCCCCACTAGCCAGACCTAGTTGGGAGGCCATATATCTAACACTACCATATGCATGTATTAGTGTTTTATTTGGGTGAATACAAGACTTTAAACACTTGTGGAACAGATGAGTTTCAAGAAGTGTTTGAAGATTCATGAGATATCCATTCTGATTCTAAACCAGAAAAAGACATGCTCCGTTAACAAATTTCAAAGCCATATCTAAATTACAAGTATATCCTGCCATTCTTAAAAAAACTAATTCATAATGAACACAAAATTTTTACTTTAATCACATTAATACTAGCATGTAAAATACTGGTCATCCAAATTAATCATAGAGTCATTGTTGGTTACAACAGCCATGAAAGATAACTAATTTCCTATAGTGGTGTTGTCTGATTTTAGGGACCTCAACAGCCTTGCTAATAATGCTAAACCTTCCATTTACTAAACCTTCCATTAACTAAACCTTCCATTTATATGGTAATTTATAATCACTGTCCACACCCACCTCTCTATAGACTATTTATATGATAATTTATAATCACTGTCCACACCCACCTCTCTATAGACTATATGATAATTTATAATCACTGTCCACACCCACCTCTCTATAGACTATTTATATGGTAATTTATAATCACTGTCCACACCCACCTCTCTATAGACTATATGGTAATTTATAATCACTGTCCACACCCACCTCTCTATAGACTATATGATAATTTATAATCACTGTCCACACCCACCTCTCTATAGACTATTTATATGGTAATTTATAATCACTGTCCACACCCACCTCTCTATAGACTATATGGTAATTTATAATCACTGTCCACACCCACCTCTCTATAGACTATTTATATGGTAATTTATAATCACTGTCCACACCCACCTCTCTATAGACTATTTATATGGTAATTTATAATCACTGTCCACACCCACCTCTCTATAGACTATATGATAATTTATAATCACTGTCCACACCCACCTCTCTATAGACTATTTATATGGTAATTTATAATCACTGTCCACACCCACCTCTCTATAGACTATATGGTAATTTATAATCACTGTCCACACCCACCTCTCTTGCCTCTATCAACTGCATGGCTTTCTGTCGCAGTGGTATCATGTCATCATTTCTCTTCCTGCAAATACATTTAACACAAAACTGTTTCCTGAGAGTTTCTCTCTGTTAAATGACATGAAATTTGCTCCCAACATCTTTCACATTATATCTAAATTCCACATATTACATTACATATAAATTCCACATGCCTTTTGTCAATGTTACTATAGATATTACTAAAGACAGCTTGTAATATCATAACTATACTGTTCATGGGTGCATTTAAATTTTTTCTTCAAATAAACTTTGAATTACATGTATCAACTTTTATTTTAATGACATATGTGACATTTCTGACATTTTATCTAAAATGTTTTTTTTCACCTCCTCGATATGAAGAGTTCCTGTATGATTTTGGAAATAGGTTTTATTTTGTAGTAATATTACCAAATCTTTGACATCGGCTTAGATAGATCAGTGGTTAGATCACCTAACTTGTATGGGTCCTGGGTTTGATACCTGATTGTTCCAAATATTTTTTTCTCCTTTACTACAGTAATGCCCATTAATAAAATCGAGCTAAATTTATATTTTTACTTCCAACAACCAGGAACTACCAAAATACGCTAACACTAAAACAGACATGGTACTATACACCAAGATTTTTTGTACAAACGAGATAGAATCGAAGTGAACTGCACATGTATGTGAAATCTAATGAAAAATTATATATTGTTGAGAAACGTCACTTATGTCCTCACGTGTAATTTTTCCTCCCTCTAATGACAAGACTTACCTATAAAAGAGAACATACGCCTCACAGTTGATGACCTGTCCTACGTCCACCTCTGTGACATACTGGTCATCGAACTCGTACCACTGGTCATTGACGTAATTCAGACAGTATGCCGTGTAATGTCCTCCTGTAATAGATGTAGGGGAATGCCATTACATTAAAAGAAAATCACACCAATTTCACCATAGGAAAATAAAACGTAATGAAAGGACTGACTTATTCGGACCAAGTTAATGAAGGAAAAATCTAGATTGATATCTTACCGCCAGCTGTACCGTAATGACATCTTATTTGGACCAAGTTAATGAAGGAAATGTAGATTGATATCTTACCGCCAGCTGTACCGTGATGAAGGAAATGTAGATTGATATCTTACCGCCAGCTGTACCGTGATGAAGGAAATCTAGATTGATATCTTACCGCCAGCTGTACCGTGATGAAGGAAATGTAGATTGATATCTTACCGCCAGCTGTACCATAATGAAGGAAATCTAGATTGATATCTTACCGCCAGCTGTACCGTGATGAAGGAAATGTAGATTGATATCTTACCGCCAGCTGTACCGTAATGAAGGAAATCTAGATTGATATCTTACCGCCAGCTGTACCGTGATGAAGGAAATGTAGATTGATATCTTACCGCCAGCTGTACCGTAATGACATCTTATTTGGACCAAGTTAATGAAGGAAATGTAGATTGATATCTTACCGCCAGCTGTACCGTAATGAAGGAAATGTAGATTGATATCTTACCGCCAGCTGTACCATGATGAAGGAAATCTAGATTGATATCTTACCACCAGCTGTACCGTGATGAAGGAAATGTAGATTGATATCTTACCGCCAGCTGTACCGTGATGAAGGAAATCTAGATTGATATCTTACCGCCAGCTGTACCGTGATGAAGGAAATGTAGATTGATATCTTACCGCCAGCTGTACCGTAATGAAGGAAATGTAGATTGATATCTTACCGCCAGCTGTACCGTGATGAAGGAAATCTAGATTGATATCTTACCGCCAGCTGTACCGTGATGAAGGAAATGTAGATTGATATCTTACCGCCAGCTGTACCGTGATGAAGGAAATGTAGATTGATATCTTACCGCCAGCTGTACCGTAATGAAGGAAATCTAGATTGATATCTTACCGCCAGCTGTACCATGATGAAAATCTAGATTGATATCTTACCGCCAGCTGTACCATGATGACAGATGACAGCATGTAGGTCATACATCGTCACTTGGGAAGAACAATCTGTCAATATTTCAAAACATTTGGATGTAAGTAATCATTTTCTCCTTGTTAAACATTAAGATATTAATATTTAGATGACAACAAAAAATTTAAGTATATGGTATATTAAGATGACTCTGCAACATTTCGTTTTTCTAGGAAGGGAGTCACACATCCACACGTAACTTTCATTGTAAATGTATACTAGGGCTGCAACGAGTACTCAAACTAATTGAAAACTGTGGGTCATGTTGTTCAGATCGGGTGCGGTTCCATTTAAAAAAAATTCAGTTCAGGTCCGGCTTATCAAAACAGAATCAATATTAGGAATCTCTTTAAACAACATGATGTCAAAATATAAAATGTGGCTTGATTTATTGTTAAATGATGTCACTGTGTACAAAACAACGACAATAGGTTAGATCTGTCAGGGTCACTTAAAATACAGCATAGAATCGATAACATCAATAACATAACATTTATCAGTCTTGGAATGGAAATTATTAAAAGTAGCAACGTTGTTTCTAATGTCAAGTCTAAACCAGAGTCTGCATCCATCAGTAACTTCTGTAACAAAAGACAAAGGCTTTTTTTTTTTTTTTGGATATAGCTACATACAGTTATGTACATGTATTGTCTTATCTCTGGATAAAACCAAATACAATGCAGGTTTTAAATGTCAAACCTTTCTTTAAAAAAAGTTACCTGTATATTTGCCTATACTAAAATGCTACAAAATCACGCACTTTTTCAATATATTTATGATGTCGTAATCTTAAGATTACCATCATTTAAAAAAAAAAAAGTTATGAATTCACTATTCATAAAAGCAAATTAACCTTTGTGGTTTGCAAATGTAAAAACATTTCTGTAATATCATATTCTTTAATTTTTGTATTCATGATAGGTGTTTATAATAAAACAACATCATTTCATATGAGATGAGCAAGCTTTGCTGGGGGTGGGTGGGGGGTGGAGCCTGTGACCTTTGTCCTGATCTTTACCTCTGTGTAGATATTTCTTCATGTCCAGGCTGTCCAGAGGAAATGACACGTAAGAGCTGATCTTGGACGAGTAAAACTCGTGTCTGAAGCGCTTTAGGTGGATACACAGAATCTGTGAAAATGTAATCTTAAATAACATCCATTCTTTAAAGAAATTCTAACAGATGCACATTCCGATCAGAACTGGGTCAATAATTACCTCTGGCAGTTCCATGACTTTAGAAAACTTCACGCCATTCCTTAACCTTCAAAATAAATTACAAAATAAGCATCCTTGTGATTTGTAAAACATTATCAGTATGTACCTCTCTGCAATATTCCTTGACACTCACTTTTTACACTTCTCACAGCTGTACATATTATCTCCCTTGAGTTCATCGGCGGAGAAAAAGGCAGCCAGACAATCCTGCAGTGTGATAGTGGGCCCAATAAACCAGCTGGAACAACAAACATATTTACTTCATCAAATAATGTTTCTACACAGGCTACTCCGGACATTTTTTCAACAATGCACCATTCCATTCTTAACTACTAAACTTAATACTAAACTTCTGTCATCATTTTAAACCAAATTACAGAACTGTCAGAGTTTTACTTCCACCATTTCCTTTTCTAGTATATGTTACAATTTGTTACTTACTTCCTCATCCATCCAAACATCCAACTGAACCAGCCCTGTTTGGTTTCTCCACATGCCCCCACCTTCGGGAGTGAGGATGTGTTGTGTCCATGGAGCATATTGAGGTGGTCCTTACTGGGAATTGGCAGGGATAAATCCTGGAATGTCTCTTTTGTTGTGGAAATCTGAATCAAGCACAAAAAGCAAAACTAAAAATTATCTATTAAACATACAGGTAGTGTCTAAATTTACATCAACACAAACTTTAAATTGCCTAATTTTTTTCACACAATTGTCAAAAAGATTACAATACCACATTATCTCAAGATAGTGACTCTATCTTACCAATTATTACCACAGTTATTGACAGTCAATAATTCTCTCTTACCCTTTCACATGTCAAACACTGGACAGAGCTTAGAATTTTTCCATCAAAAATATCCGATATTACACTTCTGTATTTCACATTTTTCTTGTTTCCTGAATAAAAACAAATACAAAACAACTTTTGATGGGGAAGACACTGAAACATTTCATACAAAATAATTTTACAGTAGCCATTTTCTTTGTGATTTACTAGAAATATGTGCCTGTACCTTTTGTCCCTAATGTTGCCTTTGAGGAGTACTGTGACTTTTTGGAGTCTGGATTTTCTGAGTATTTCCGTGTTCTATTGGAGCTTTTCTCTGTATCTCCCTTTCCACCGTTTCCCAGGTCTTTTCCCCTAGATGCTTGTTTTGACTGTTTGTTGTTCCTTGAATCACTCTCCAGGGAGGCTGTATCTCCTGCTCCAGATTCCTGATCACTGCTGTTTACCTGTATATAAGTTTTCCCATCAGAAATAATACTGTTGGGCGACTGATTTTGTTTTTCATTATTTTCCCTTGAAGTGTCTGCTGAATTTTTCTCACTACTCAGTCCAGAGTCACATGACTCATAACACTCCTCTGATTGGCTGCTACTGTTGGAATCCCTTGACAACTGCCTGTGATGATTCTTTCCTGTTTCTTCATGCACCTCATCTTCATCACTATTGGTGGTTGTGATTGGCTGTTTCAGTTCTTCATGAATTTGGTCCATGAAACATCTCAAAAACTCTTGGGCATCCTAAAAAGAAAGATTGTAACTATGACATAAAAAATTGTCTCATCCTTTTAGAAGATTTTATTTCTCTCTTTTCTTTTCTTCTTTATTTTTATTTATTTATTTTTTTTTTATTTTGTCTCACAACTCTGAATGAACAAATTACCTGTTGAGAATATCCTCTAAACATGGGATGAACTACCTTGATGCCAGTGACAACTCCACTTGGAATTACATAACTAGGCCTAAAAAAGATAGTTCAGGAGATATTGATTAGATCAGGCTTTTTAAAAAATTGGTCAAGGTCACAAGATTAAATACAATTGTATCACAAAGTCTTGTCATAAAGAATCTATATTCAATATATGAAGGCTCTATCTTGAACAGTTATGAAGATATTTCACAGGTTATGCTTTCTTAAAAGTAGGTGAAATTTCAAGGTCAAAGGTCATAGTATGAAATAAAAGGTTTTTCCATGAAAAATCTATATACAAGATATGAATGAAATTTAAAAAGTAGGCCCAACTCCAAGGTCACACTTCACAAAATATAAAGTCTTTCCATAAAGAACCTATGTACCTGTACAAATATGAAAGCCTACCTTAAATAGTTCTGGATATATTTAATAGATTATAATTTCTTAAAGTACGTCAAACTGAGTTCAAGGTCACAAGGTTAAAGGCCGTATTATGAAATGAAAGGTCTTGCCATAAGATATATATATACAAAATATGAAAAATCTACCTTATATAGTTCAAGACATATTGCACAGGTTAGATTTTTATTAATAGTAAGCCAAACTTCCAGGTCAAGGTCATAATATTATAAACCATTGCATCATATGAAAGATCTTTCTGTAAAGAATATATATACAAAATATGAAAGCCCTGGCTTAAATAGTTTAAGAAATATTTTCGAAGATTTTTTTCCCCTATATATAAGCATATGACACTTTGATCCCCTATTATGGCCCCACCTACCCCCGGAGACCTTGAATTGCACAAACTTGGATCTTCTCTATGTCAGGAAGCTTTCATGTAAAGTTCCACTCTTCTGCCCTAGTGGTTTTTGAGAAGATTTTTAAATAATTTCTCTATATATTGATGTGTAAAATTCAATCCCCTATTGATCACCATACCCCTGGGGCCATGATTTTAACAAACTTGAATCTGTACTGTGTCAGGAAGCTTTCATGTAAATTTACACTTTCACTTTTCTGGCCTTGTAGTTCTTGAGAAGAATTTCAAAGATTTTCCCTTTATATTCACACACACACACACACACACACATATATATAACTCTGATCCCCAATTGTGACTCCACTCAGGAGCCATGCTTTTTAAGAAACTTGAATTTACACTATGTCAGGAAGCTGCCATGTACTTTTCTGGTCTAGTGGTTCTTGAGTAGATTTTTAAATGGCCTCATCCTATTTTTGCATTTTTATGATTATCTCCCCTTTGAAGGGGGCATGGCCCTTCATTTGAATCCCCTTCAGTAAAGGATGCTTTTTGCCAAGATTGGTTGAAATTGGCCTAGTGGTTCTATGGAAGAAGTAAAAAATTATGAAAAATTTACTGACAGACGGATGATGAGTGGTCAGGAAAGTTCATTTAAGCTTTCACCTCTGGTGAGCTAAAAATGGATATTTCACAGCAAAAATGTGTAGTCAAAAAAGAATATTGTGATAGTTACTATTATAGATATCACAATAGTGATAGAGGATACCTCTTTCTATGCCAGATTTCACTAATAAGCTTCATGTAGGCTTTTGACAACATGGGTGTTTTCTCCGGTCTGACATATGCTGAGCAGTCCAGAAAAAATCTTGTTAATGGTGGACTGAAAATAAAAGATCATGCATCATCCAATTCCCATTCAGTCTTCTACAATAATACACATACTGAAAACTGACAATCTGACTCAATGAATATAGAATCACAAGTATAAAAGTATTTTTTTCTCACCAGTTAGATAAAGATTGTGTAGCTGCATTCAGATAACAAGTGTTTCCTAAATTCTGCAGCCCTGTTAAACCTACAATATGAATCATTTGAAATATATACATGTATATACATTAAATAATAAGTAAGAAAAAAAATTACCAATACTTTTCACAAAACTCTGAAGAGAAAAAAGGTAACCTCTTGGTTTTGTATTTTCATCCTCCACATCCGAGTCGGATTCTTCTCCTGCTGAGATGCTCCGGTAGGGAGAGTTATCCGAACCTAACTTCCTGCTGATGTTACTCCGAGATCCACTGCTGGGAAGAGAACTCATTCCATCCTCCAGCATGTCACAGTCCTTCTTAATTGGTACACAGGCTGAGTTTTCTGGGATGCTGGTAGCATTTACAAACTTTTTATCTCAAGAACATATTATATAAATCATATACAGTAAAACACAGTTATAGCGAACCTCCAGGGCCAGCAAAAGCTCATTATAACCAAACTTCATCAAATCCAATAACATTTTCATTATTTTCCTTCCATCAGAGAACAAATACCACTTCGCAGTAAGTGTGAATTTGTTATGAGTGTGCTCATTATAAGCATGTTTTATTGAGCACACATACATGTACAAGAGAAAGGTAAGTGATAAAGAAAATGAAAACAAACAAGGAACATTTACATACATGAAGGAAGGAGTATTTCTGGATGGGAACACCTCACTCTCACATCTGTAACACCAGATTCTGAAAGTTGTCAAGTTGATTGTCAAATGATGCTGATATTTCTGAAAGAAAATAATAAATAGATTTCAGCTCTACTAGGATTCACACTTGAATAACGATGAAAGAATACTAAATAATAAATTTTATGAAACCACAGTATCTTACAAAACCAGGATGTAATAAGAACTGATCAGTAATACTCTCTATACATTTATAGGGGGTCAGTAAACCCAATCACAGAGTACTTGTGTCTTACCTCAGCATGGGATGAGCTGTGATCGGAGTAAGACTCCCCACAACCCACATATTGACAGGATCCGACCAGACATAGCCACAGATTACTGGTGTTCACCTTACACGTAATACAGGTGATACAATCCTGGAAAAGCAGAAAACACAGTAGAGAAGTATCAAAGATTACAAAATGAACAAATTATTGATGATATATTTCAATTCAATTTATATTAAATAAGATTAAATTGAGATTAAAAAGATATACTGAGGTATGGTTTTCTCGGTAAAAAATTACTTGTTATATTTTACAGAACATTTGCCAATGACCTTTGACCTTCTTGAAAGTAGATCATGCTGAGACAATCTTCTAACATCAGATAAATGGAATAGCTCTATAGTTGCATGGTTTTAGTTTTATTTTATTAAAGTGATATGTATTGAACTGGAAAATTCTGTTTATCGAGTTTAATTCTCATCAATTCATAAAATCACACAATACAAGTTAGGTAACTTCCCCATACTCAGTACAGTGAGCAATCAGTCTGAAGTGAGCACTAATGTGGACATATTTGTAAAATTAAATGCAAATCTGTAAAGATATCTAGTGAAAAATATTAAACATACTCACAGGACTGGGGACAATATTGATATATAAGTAAAGTGTACTAAAGAATATTGCATCACAATATTTTTAGAATATCTGGATATTGCGTACAATCGTCAACACAATTCTATCATGTTAATAATATCAAAATATTTTGACACTTGATTTTCTGTTCCCAGGCATTCCAGTTTTAATAGTAACACTGGAGTTCTTCTGCCAATTAAAGTCACAAAGTAAAACTATAGTTTACCTGAATGTGCTTTAGTTTGCTGAAAGTTAATGAGTCTAGTCGAAAAATACTAGCTATTCTCCCATGTACCAGTGGTCTAGTTCAAAGATGGCAAACAACGTGAAGGTAGTTTGACTGCTGTTTTTATGTTAACCTATATGGTAAATGATAAACCAAAACTAAAACCTGTTGTTTTCTCCTCAGTTCTTCCCATGTCACACTGTC
Organism: Ostrea denselamellosa; assembly: GCA_024699665.1. Lineage (NCBI taxonomy): Eukaryota > Metazoa > Mollusca > Bivalvia > Ostreida > Ostreidae > Ostrea > Ostrea denselamellosa. Next base: position 18,756,457 of record JAMZEH010000023.1, read on the forward strand.
CACTACGTCCACATGGGAACATGTTGAGGTCTTCGCTGGCATGCCGTTACACAATTGCCCTGAAATCATAACCAAAAATATATTTTGAGGATAAATTACATTTTTTTTTGGTGAAAAGTAAATGGTTGTCATGAATGCAGTTATCCTCTGATCTCACTGAAGTTGATATGCACATTAAGAAAAGTTTTCCTTCGCTTAATCAAGCTGGGATCAGTCAGTGTTATTGACTATTTCTAGTACACAAGCTGGGATCAATCAGTGTAATTGGCTGTTTCTAGTACATAAGCTGGGATCAATCAGTGTAGTTGGCTGTTTCTAGTACATAAGCTGGGATCAATCAGTGTAATTGGCTGTTTCTAGTACACAAGCTAGGATCCATGTGTGTAATTGGCTGTTTCTAGTACATAAGCTGGGATCCATGAGTGTAATTGACTGTTTCTAGTACACAAGCTGGGATCCATGAGTGTAATTGACTATTTCTAGTACACAAGCTGGGATCAATTAGTTTTACTGTTTGAAGGTAAATTGCAAAGGATGCCAAGAGAAAACTGAAGAGTATGATGACAAAAGGGAGATAACTTTTATGAATGTGCAAGTCATTCATTGTTCTTCATTTTGTCCACATTTCTGCCATGTACCAACAGCTACCAGCAAATTAACATCCATCCCACAAGTGAGATTTTTCAGCATTAAATATAAAATGAGCTAACAATTTCTTTATTTCGACAGTCTATGGCTATATTAAAACTTGCTCCTGGTTTATAAATCAAAGATATATATATATATATATATATATATATATATATATATATATATATTAAACAGCATTTTTGTAATGTTGGATACCATACCAAAATTTTGTTAGTATTGCTTAGTAAACAGTTTAAAATAACAAGCATTCTGGGAGTATTGCATAAGCAATCATGTCCCTTATTGGCACCCCCACTGACTGATGTAATTCTAGAGAATGCAATTTAATGTTGTTTGACCTTGAATTGTGACCAAAAATATGGTTAACAAGTCACCATGTTTACCAGTATTGAATTGATTTGATGTTTCACTGTTCCTACAGTTGACATGTGTAGTTTTATCAGGGATGAAATAGTTTTATTCAGAACTCAAATTTTTAAATTCAATTTATAAACATGTAATATATCTTAAATGTCACACAGTAAAACTTACTATAAATACAGAAACAACCAATAAAATTTGAACTCTGTTATTGAGCAATGTTCCATTTGCCTACTCAAACCTGGGTCACTGTTTTTTGCAAAATATATGTGGAAGGAATAATCCTGCATATGCAACACAACACAACATACCAATATAACATTCATATCAGCAATTGAATTACTTATAGAGGATTTCTGAATCCTGTTCATATTACTACTTAATATCAACTGTATGAAGGCTGATTACAAAAACCCGAGAATTCAGTCTAATTGCAGGAATTATGTGATAAATTGAGTACTACTGCCCAATCAGACTTTGCTCACTGACTACAATTAATGAACTTGAAAGATTATATTAATGTAGTGATTATTTACATAATCAGTGACCAATTTTTGTTCTATTCAGAAGTCCTACTTTTACAGTCTTTTCCATTGGAACACACTCCTGATGAATGTAAAACATAACAATATAGCAATCAATTTCTTTAACACCTGTCAATCAAATGTTATCAAATTCAAACTTGATCTGTAGTTTGCCACTCTGTAACTACACAGCAAGTTTCAAATCGATCCTCACAAGCATAATGGAAAAAAGTCTGGAAAACCAATGGGACAGACTGACTATGAGACAGACAAGACATAGAAGAAGCCTATAACCCCTCTCGGTTTTACACTACTGATATCTTACAAATCATTAATTGATATTAGTGAAGTATTGGTCTATTCAATGCAAGAAGAAAAAGATAATTTTCTAATGTATATTTAGGAATGATCGATGTTTAAGGTATATGAATGCAAGCATATGAGAAAAATCTTACTAGAAACTTTGGGAGGAAGAGGATTTTATTTACATTATGTGGTTGTTATGAAAATGATTTTAAGTTAAACATAAAATTTAACTTCACCTCACATGTTCATCATTCAAAATGATTCTCCATACCATGTCAAACTGTTTTTTATTGTTAAATGTGTTCTACCAAAGACTGCAAGTGGCATACTCTTTTGTATCACCATAATTATTTACTTCACAAATTCAGTTTGCTATCTCACATGAATATTTCAAAATGGGACATTTATTAAATAAATAAATACAAGCTTGATAACTTTTTTAATCAAATTGATTTAGATTATATAATCTCGTTATTTTCGTAAGTATATATAGCTTGATAAGTTTGGGAGAAAAACAACAGTCGATTTATATCTTAACGGTAAGATATACAAAGACAGCAGTTTATTTACTTCTTAACTTACTTCTACGAAACGGGAGCATGCCCCGGAATTGCCTGGGTGACCTGACATCAGAATTCAGTTGGATGCCGGTCGCTTCAACAGACATCATATTGATGACAGCATACAAAATTATATAAACATATACAAAAAAAACTACCTGGATATCCAAGGTTACCTAAATCATGTGTGTCTGGCTTCGTAGCAAATACTTGGTATCATTTGCAACCTGATATGACCGACTACTATGATGACTATCAATAATGATAATTCAGCTTTGATCACTACAGGAAGTAGCGTCATATTCATTTTAAAGTTTGAATACAGGGTTACGCAGGCGCTTTATTAAAGGTGCGTTGGATGATGTTTTCTGGAATAAAATATATCTCTTGTCAGGAATCTACCTTGATATATATATATATATATATATATATGTGTGTGTGTGTGTGTGTGTGTGTGTGTGTGTGTGTGTGTGTGTGTGTGTGTGTTTTATGGCAAACATTTTATGGCAAAGCTTCATCTTGAAATCATCTTAACCATATATCAAATTAAAAAAATATATATATCAATGGTTAGTTTTTAAGAATAAGAATACCCAAGGTAATAGAAATTCTGAATATATCAGAATAGAAATATTAAATGTAACAGAATAAAAGTGTATACTGAATGCAAAAGAATATTAATACTGTTCAAATGTTCTTATTCAGCAGTTCGATTTCATATTTTATTGCATATAATATATACAAAAGGACCAGAAGCAAGTTCGTGCAACTTACGAGTTCTTCTTCTAAAAATGTAATACTGCACAATTGTCATTGAAAATGTTTATACAGAGAATACAGTTATGGTACATGTAGGTATATTCTACAGACAGGCAGTACAATATGAGCATCAACCGAATATTTTAGTTTCATGAATATACGTCTGAACATAAGAAAAAATACAAAGTAGATGTGTATCAATAATAAGCCAATCATTTAACCTTAGCAATCTGTCCATTAATTTATATCTAGCATTTGAATATTTATTACAAATAAAGAAAAGGTGATATGCGTCTTAACGCGTGCTACAAGAACATAATGGAGAATCAACTATATTGCGTCTATATAAATTATAATTTAAAACACAGGTGTGTCTAAATTTGGTATGAATTATATTCAGCAAGCGAGAACTATATGAAAGATATTCAGGTGGTTTGGGAATGTTGATACATGTATTATCAGAGCTTTTACGAAATTGTTTAGTTGAATAGTCTGTCTTGATTTGACACTGAGAGAATTCCACATTGATACAGCGTCTGGTACAAATGATTTTTTTTTATAAACTTCAAGTCTGCATTTTGTATTGTACAATTGTCTCCATTACGGAGATCGTATGTGGACATATTGTTTATTTCAACAACAACAAAAGCTTTTTCTAGCACATATTTTATATTTTATGATTTTCATAATATGAATTAATTTCTAATTTTCTCTAACTTATTTCTTTCATAGTTTCCATTGTTCATTGTGCGATATTGATATCTGGCATTATTAAGTATTTTATGTATTCTGTATAATTTATGCATTTTAGCATAGTGTAGAGCGCTTTAGAGTATATTTAGATAAGGTGTTATATAAGTGCATTATTATTATTATTACTATTATTATCATTATTATTATTACTATTATTATTATTATTATATAGTTGTCTCCATTACGGAGATTGTAGGTTGATGGATCGTTTATTTTGCTAGGTATTCTTTGCCTAGATATTGCAGAATCTCATTATTATGAACCTTTTAATGGTAAATAATTTAGCAGTTGATCGTCTAAAAGACAGAGAGGTTCTAAGCCAGTTTCTAAATACAGAGAATCTCTAGAGGCTAGTATAGGAAAACCAGTAATAATTCACGCTGCAAGTAACTGGGCGTTTTCTAACAGATCACTATCATCTGGTTTTATAAAAGTAATATACATTTTTAAAAGAGTATTTCTTCCTAAAGTAAATTTCATTTTTTTTTAAGAGGTCCTAGTTTTTTTGTAAGCCATACTTTTTATAATATTTATATTATGGGACCAACCCAAATCGCATGAAACAAACAATCCTAGATGTTTGTGCACTGACACCAGTTCAACCGAACATAAATTAATCATAAAATAAAGTACAACACATGTATACAGGATGAGTTCGCATGCAACAGAATTTAATCAATAATACACCTATATACAATCTATATCTTTACTTTGACTTCAGTCATGTATCCATTCTAAAGAAGAGAAATTATAAAGCAACAACTCTTACAATAAACTGTGTGCATCAATACTGGGAGGGGTGAGAGTGGGGGTAGTCTGTTGCAAAGTGACAGCGAATATCGAATAATTTGGAAACGCCCGAAACTCTACCTTATACGTGGCTATCTCATGCGTTGCACTGATTCAATCTACTCACCCGTAAACACTTTAAATAGCCAATCAATCTACCGATACCAAAAATATCCACCCGAATTCAAATCAAACATGTGTTTCACTGTAACTGTTAATTTGTAAATTATATCCATCGTCGCAAGCCAGAGCGAAAATGTACGCTCCTCCCCCTTTTCATCAGGAGAGGAACGTATATTTCAAACATGGCTTGCGACGATATGAACGAAATAAAAAGAATAGAAGTGTTAAATGTAACAGAATAGAAATACTAAATATTATGAAAATACTAAATATAACAGATTAGAAACAAGGACGTGGGTGATTGGAATTCCCATGGGCACAGACTGTTTTCCTTTATTATCCGACACACACACACACACAGATATATATATATATATATATATATATATATATATATATATATCAGTTCTTATGAATTCCGTGGGGATCCGTGTTAGAATAGTCCCTCAGTACTCCTTGTTTGTCGTAACAGGCGATTAAATGAGGCGGTCTAAAGAAAAAGAAAGAGGTCCCGTGTCACAGCAGATATGGCACGATAAAGATCACTCCCAGCTCAAATGCCGTAAGCTACGGGCATCGGCCTAAATTTTGCAGCCCTTCACCGGCAATGGTGACGTCTCTATGAGTGAAACATTCTCGAGAGGGACTGTACAATCATTCTTATGAGTCAGAATTTATTCAAAAGCTTCTATATGAGAACAAAATCTCTTGCTGTAGCCTTCAACTCGACATTTAGATATACCGACGATGTTTTATCTATTGCAACAGTCATTTTCGTCATATGTCGATATATCTCCCTGTGTATTCGATATATCTCCCTGTGAATTTAAAATAAAAGACACCACAAAGTCTGTTTCATATTGGATATTTTATCAAACATAGACGTTAACAGCAAACAAACTCAACTTTTTGACAAACGAGATGACTTCAGCTTCTCCATCGTCAACTTCCCATATTTATGTAGCAATATTCCATTATCACCTGCTTATGGATTCTGCGTATTATCTTTTTTTCTTTAATTCAGACAGGCTACTGATGAATAAGTTGATGTTACGGGAGTTTCATCAATCTTGTTTAAAGTTGACATCATCATTTTGTAAATTCTTTTGTCGTTACAATGATTTAGTTGTAAATAAAACCTGTCATTAGGTCGAATGTTGTAAAAGAATAGAAATACTAAATGAAAGGATAGAAATACTGAATGAAAAAGAATAAAAAATAATATTGAATCTCTAAATAAGACTAGAAATACTAAATGTAACAGAATAGCAAGAGACCCACAAGCCCTATCGGTCACTATCTGTTCTGTTGTATTTCATACTTCAGCATACATACTTACATTTTAAGGCTGTCCACAGATTCCATACGTGATATCATGGTTGTAAAAGCAGTCGTCATCTGTTGCCACGTTTAATTCTTCAACAACTTTATATCAGAATGGCTGGTAAAATACCTTTCAATTGTACCAAAGTTTTTAACTTTATATAGATCAAAATATGTTTAAAATACTTTCTTCATCTTATACATACCAAACACAATATAGGATTCCCATAAACCTCACCCGTCTCATAGCAGGTTACCCTATCAGGCAGGTCAAGGAGACCCAACCAGAGAAAGTGAAAAACTTAATAGGATGTGGAATAGCAGGAGAAGGCTTACAAAGGACGAGACCGTGATTTAACAGGGGGTAATGCTATCAGTCATATAGAGAAAACTGACATAGATCAGGGGAACGAACAGAGATCAGGGGAACGGATAGATATCAGGGGAACGGACAGAGATCAGGGAAACAGACAGAGATCAGGGGAACGGACAGAGATCAGGTAAACGGACAGAGATCAGGGAAACGAATAGAGATCAGGGAAACAGACAGAGATCAGGGGAACGGACAGAGATCACGGGAACGGACAGATATCAGGGAAACGGACAGATCAGGGAAACGGACAGAGATCAGGGGAACGGACAGAGATCAGGGAACGGACAGAGATCAGGGAAACGGACAGAGATAAGGGGAACGAACAGAGATCAGGGGAACGGATAGAGATCAGGCAAACGGACAGAGATCAGGGGAACGGACAGAGATCAGGGGAACGGACAGAGATCACGGGAACGGACAGATATCAGGGAAACGGACAGATCAGGGAAACGGACAGAGATCAGGGGAACGGACAGAGATCAGGGAACGGACAGAGATCAGGGAAACGGACAGAGATCAGGGGAACGAACAGAGATCAGGGGAACGAACAGAGATTAGGGAAACGGACAGAGATCAGGGAACGTACAGAGATCAAGGCGAACGGACAGAGATCAGGGACAAACAGTGACACTGCTGGAGGATGAGAATACAGGGAGAGAGCAGGGTCTGTGAGGGGACAGGACATTTATTGTACAGAGAGTGGGGGTGGACGAGGGGAGGTGATTATGAAGAGAGAGAAATGAGTTATGAGAGCGACAATTAACAGGTTTATGAAGAGAATAACAATCTGCATAATATTTTTGTAGAAATAGAAAGAAAATGTGTTCAAGTACATAAGAAGTAAATATTATTCAATATTCAATTGTCATTTTGATTTGATTTGATCTCTGTTATCTTGGTTTGGTCTATGTCATCTTGGTTTGGTCTCTGTCATCTTGTGTTGGTCTCTGTCATCTTGGTTTGGTCTATGTCATCTTGGTTTGGTCTATGTCATCTTGGTTTGGTCTATGTCATCTTGGTTTGGTCTCTGTCATCTTGTTTTGGTCTCTGTCATCTTGGTTTGGTCTCTGTCGTCTTGTTTTGGTCTATGTCATCTTGTTTTGGTCTATGTCATCTTGTTTTGGTCTATGTCATCTTGTGTTGGTCTATGTCATCTTGGTTTGGTCTATGTCATCTTGTGTTGGTCTATGTCATCTTGTGTTGGTCTCTGTCATCTTGTGTTGGTCTCTGTCATCTTGTGTTGGTCTCTGTCATCTTGTGTTGGTCTCTGTCATCTTGTTTTGGTCTATCATCTTGTTTTGGTCTATGTCATCTTGTGTTGGTCTCTGTCATCTTGTTTTGGTCTATCATCTTGGTTTGGTCTATGTCATCTTGGTTTGGTCTATGTCGTCTTGTTTTGGTCTCTATCATCTTGTTTTGGTCTCTATCATCTTGTTTTGGTCTCTATCATCTTGGTTTGGTCTCTGTCATCTTGTGTTGGTCTATGTCGTCTAGTTTTGGTCTATGTCATCTTGGTTTGGTCTATGTCATCTTGGTTTGGTCTATGTCGTCTAGTTTTGGTCTATGTCATCTGGTTTTGGTTAATGGTATCTTGTTTTGGTCTATGTCATCTGGTTTTGATCTATGTTATCTTGTTTTGGTCATGCCCCTGCAAGTGTCTATACTAATGAAAGACTCAACACGATATGACCAATTTGGACCCGTCCTACAGGCAAAACATTCGGGATGCGAAATTAACTCACAATATTGGCACATCCTTTTCTGTTTTTCCTATATATATATACATTTAGTTTTTAGTCTTTCAAATGATAAAGACAATAATCTCTAAAAATAATTTTGGACCCACCCTGGATCCAAATCCTTACCCCCGGGATCATGAAATTTACAATTTGGTACAGGACTAACTACTCCTTTTCAGCATCTATTTCGTTGCAATTTGATATCAAGAGCATTAAAGAATATATTATTTAAATGTTTTACACATATAAACTGTAACCCTGGCCAATAGAATACAAAAACTCTTAAACACAAACTTTTATATCTGTTTTATTTTAAGTAGAGGGTAGAGTACACAGTTCATGCTGAATATACTAAGTTTGATTGTTTGTTTATAGCCACCTGAGCAATTTTTCAGCTATCCGGCGGAATATATTAAGAGTCCATGGATTGATTGTATTAAATCACTTCAGGCCCATATGGATTTTCGAATACTTGAATGAAGATTTTTTATGATGAATTTTTTATGATGATATTTTTGTTACATCAATGTCAACTGGATTATGACTGCTATAAATCAGAGATAAACATTTAGAAGTAATAGTTCATATAGAAATGCTCTGCGATATAGAATAGTCAGATGAATGGTCTAGCGTTATAGAATAGACATATGAATGGTCTAGAGATATAGAATAGTCAGATGAATGGTCTAGCGTTATAGAATAGACATATGAATGGTCTAGCGATATAGAATAGACATATGAATGGTCTGGCGATATAGAATAGTCAGGTGAATGGTCTAGCGATATAGCATAGTCAGATGAATGGTCTAGCGATATAGAATAGTCAGATGAATGGTCTAGAGATATAGAATAGACGGATGAATGGTCTAGCGATATAGAATGACGGATGAATGGTCTAGCGATATAGAATAGTCAGGTGAATGGTCTAGCGATATAGAATAGTCAGATGAATGGTCTAGAGATATAGAATAGACGGATGAATGGTCTAGCGATATAGAATGACGGATGAATGGTCTAGCGATATAGAATAGTCAGGTGAATGGTCTAGCAATATAGAATAGTCAGATGAATGGTCTAGCGATATAGAATAGACGGATGAATGGTCTAGAGATATAGAATAGACGGATGAATGGTCTAGCGATATAGAATAGTCAGATGAATGGTCTAGAGATATAGAATAGTCAGATGAATGGTCTAGCGATATAGCATAGTCAGATGAATGGTCTAGCGATATAGCATAGTCAGATGAATGGTCTAGCGATATAGAATAGACGGATGAATGGTCTAGCGATATAGAATAGACGGATGAATGGTCTAGCGATATAGAATGACGGATGAATGGTCTAGCGATATAGCATAGTCAGATGAATGGTCTAGCGATATAGAATAGTCAGATGAATGGTCTAGCGATATAGCACAGTCAGATGAATGGTCTAGCGATATAGAATAGACGGATGAATGGTCTAGCGATATAGCATAGTCAGATGAATGGTCTAGCGATATAGAATAGTCAGGTGAATGGTCTAGCAATATAGAATAGTCAGATGAATGGTCTAGCGATATAGAATAGACGGATGAATGGTCTAGAGATATAGAATAGACGGATGAATGGTCTAGCGATATAGAATAGTCAGATGAATGGTCTAGAGATATAGAATAGTCAGATGAATGGTCTAGCGATATAGCATAGTCAGATGAATGGTCTAGCGATATAGCATAGTCAGATGAATGGTCTAGCGATATAGAATAGACGGATGAATGGTCTAGCGATATAGAATAGACGGATGAATGGTCTAGCGATATAGAATGACGGATGAATGGTCTAGCGATATAGCATAGTCAGATGAATGGTCTAGCGATATAGAATAGTCAGATGAATGGTCTAGCGATATAGCACAGTCAGATGAATGGTCTAGCGATATAGAATAGACGGATGAATGGTCTAGCGATATAGCATAGTCAGATGAATGGTCTAGCGATATAGAATAGTCAGATGAATGGTAGGTCAGAGAAATACACCCTTAAAATAAAACTTTTAATGTTAATATAGTATACAAGTATTCTAACATCAAAATTCAGAAATATCTTTTTAAAATCTAAAATTCGAAACCATCGCCATTCCGTTGAAAAGAGGAGCTGGATATACACATTCCGCTGAGAGGGGGAAAAAGGGGGGGGGGGGGGGGGTCAATGATTTTCATTAAATGTGAGAAAACGAAGCATTATCAAAATAACATAAAATTATCTAGATGAAATATAGTATAATAGCTGAAATGTACTGAAATATTTTGAACTGATAAATGAGAAAGTTGTGAATGTCGGTGTTTACGATATTCGAATCTGTCCTCCATAAATTACCTGATCTCGGAGTTAAGTTTTAGACGGAATTTATTTGAAAGAAACAAGGGCATGGTTAGATAGATATCATTGTAATTGCTGGGACTGGAAAACAAGTGCATGCACTCTCTCATCATCATAAGTTAACAAATGGCGATCACGTTTTGACCAAAAAAAAAAAGAATGTGAGCAAAAAAGTTTGTTTTTGGCCACATTGTAGAATTGCATTTCATGCAACGTCATATTTAATTACGGTTTCGGAGATTGAAGTCATTAAATTAAATCAAATTAAGATATCAATTATGGTTGACTGAACATGATGTTATAGTTATCAGATAAACTGTATCTAACATTCATATAAATCAAAGTATTCGTCATGTGACTTGTGAAACAAAATTGAATACGTATATTGTAAGAATAGTTTAGCTGTGCACATTATAGATTAACACTGTACACTATACTAACTTATAGTGTACATGAGATAGTTGGGGTTTTGATATAGACTCTCTAAAGAAGCTGGACATTTGGGGGCTGTGTTAAGGCCCCAGTGACTCCATGGTAAAACCCTGATGTGGGTCGGGGAGGGGGTGAATTCTTGGCATCTTGACATTTAGTATCACCCGGAGGACAAGAAATTCATATTGTAGTTAGATAATTTGCATGTAATTTTATTATATCCGAAAAATTGTAGTAAAATTTACAAACTTATAGAAAATTCATGCATTTTAGTTCAATTTTCTTGATATTTTTGTAATATCTGATCACAAGAAGAGAAAAGACAAATGCCGTTGTTTCACTGAAACAAAATCTGCAGTGAGTTTATACAAGTCAATGTTAAGTGCCTTTTCCTTTTTATTTTATCTTTTTATTTTTATTTTTATTTTTTTAATTTCTGATTATCATTTTATTATTGTTATTATTATTTTCTTACATCTGGATGTACAGGCTTGTTAGTACGTGCGTCATTTTAACCCCGCTCCTGTTCTTTCCGTAATCCACCGAGCACGACTATTAATAGTTGTCAAACTACGGCATGTTGATGATATATAGCAATACTATTGGTCGTATATGTATGTATTTTCTCTTTGTATACGCATTTAGCTAGCTTGTGGTCAGTGCTGATTATTTGAGTGGACTATTATGTTCCACAGATATAAATAGCACAACACCACAAATCCATTTATTACACACGGACAACACAGACGTTGTGCAAAGAATATTTAAAATGTATATACATTTTGTAGTTATATTCCAGTACAAGTTGAATTTCAACGACTAACCAATTTCGTATGTAAATATAAACAATTTTATTTTGCTTGTAAATTAAATCATTATATTGCTCAAGTTGATTGTAAAGTTTGATTTCAAAACACGTAAAGAAATTGAATTTTCTTAATTTCTTCATTAAAAATGTATGAAAATAAGATTTTATCAAAACAATTCTGTATCCTTGAAAGAATTTAAACCACTAAATAATAACCAGAGTAAAGGACGGGAAAAGTCCCAATAGATAGCATTGATTAAAACAAACAAACAAAACCCACCAAAAACACGGCTTTGCATTAAATCTTTCACTTTTATTTATTTTGTAAAATTAATATGCGTACACATCAATGCAGAAAACAACTGAAATCATGCCATTGTCTAAAATCAAACTTACCATACCGAGGAGAAGGAAATCAAACTTACCATACCGAGGAAAAGGAAATCAAACTTACCATACCGAGGAGAAGGAAATCAAACTTACCATACCGAGGAGAAGGAAATCAAACTTACTATACCGAGGAGAAGGAAATCAAGAAATCAAACTTACTATACCGAGGAGAAGGAAATCAAACTTACCATACCGAGGAGAAGGAAATCAAACTTACTATACCGAGGAGAAGGAAATCAAGAAATCAAACTTACTATACCGAGGAGAAGGAAATCAAACTTACCATACCGAGGAAAAGGAAATCAAACTTACTATACCGAGGAGAAGGAAATCAAACTTACTATACCGAGGAGAAGGAAATCAAGAAATCAAACTTACTATACCGAGGAGAAGGAAATCAAACTTACCATACCGAGGAAAAGGAAATCAAACTTACCATACCGAGGAAAAGGAAATCAAACTTACTATACCGAGGAGAAGGAAATCAAACTTACCATACCGAGGAGAAGGAAATCAAACTTACCATACCGAGGAGAAGGAAATCAAACTTACTATACCGAGGAGGAGGAAATCAGGACATCAAAGTTACTGTACCGAGGAGAAGGAAATCAAACTTACTATACCGAGGAGAAGGAAATTAAACTTACTATACCGAGGAGATGGAAATCAAGAAATCAAACTTACTATACCGAGGAGAAGGAAATCAAACTTACCATACCGAGGAGAAGGAAATCAAACTTACTATACCGAGGAAAAGGAAACCAAACTTACCATACCGAGGAGAAGGAAATCAAACTTACTATACCGAGGAGAAGGAAATCAAACTTACCATACCGAGGAAAAGGAAATCAAATTTACTATACCGAGGAGAAGGAAATCAAACTTACTATACCGAGGAAAAGGAAACCAAACTTACTATACCGAGGAGAAGGAAATCAAACTTACCATACCGAGGAGAAGGAAATTAAACTTACTATACCGAGGAGAAGGAAATCAAACTTACTATACCGAGGAGAAGGAAATCAAACTTACTATACCGAGGAGAAGGAAATCAAATTTACCATACCGAGGAGAAGGAAGTCAAACCTAATTGGGTTAAATGTAGCTGCTCATTGATCACACGAGTCGCATTTTGTATTATGATGTATATGACCTTTATATTTACTATGAATTAGTATGTGAATTAGTATGTGAAACATTTCGATAATTGGCCGGTAGGCTATAAGACGTACATGCCATGGTTGCTCCGACAAGGATGCTGGTCAGTTTGCCATTAACCAACATCTTATCACCATAGAGGAAACATCTGACCACTTGAAAAGTTTCCAGTACAATTATCAGGCTATTTATGGCAGAAGCAGGAACAAGGTGAAGAAAGTGCTGATTTCTGATGAAGAGGTGTATACCTATTACGTTTTCCTCACTGTTAGGACTAGCGGAAGTGACATTTATAGCCGGCTTGTTTACAGTCTTCAGACTTTCACTTTTGAAGTGGTCCACACCTCCGCACTGACAACATGTACGTCTTGTCGATGGACGTTGCTCGCTGGTTGGTTCGTGATGGACCAAGACTCAGAGATCTCTCTACTAATGCTTTCATGATTTGTGGCATCCCAGCGGTAAGAGATCCTATACTTAATATCTAATTTTGCAATTCTGTGAGACACATCCGCTTTGGCAATTCGGATGTGATGAAAATCATCTTTATGTGAGCACACAGAATTATACACCTCTTCATCAGAAATCAGCACTTTCTTCACCTCTTTCCTGCTTCTGCCATAAATACCCTGATAATTGTACTGGAAAAAAAACATTACTAATACCTCCCATTTCGACTTTAGATGATTATTATTTTTGTGACCTTTCAATTTATATAATGTTCGTTTTTATATTGCCCTTGTTTTATATGTTAAGCGCTTTAGAGCAATTATATAATTAGATAAGGCGCTATATAAAAATAGTATAATAATACTTAAAAAAAAAAGAAACTTTTCAAGTGGTCAGATGTTTCCTCTATGGTGATAAGATGTTGGTTAATGGCAATGGAAAAATAGTTTCAAGATGAAACCAACTAATATAGGAGAATTGAAAATGTATACAACAAACACGAATTTAATACATAAACACAATTATCTCAATAATTGATATCATCAGAAGAATGCGACCAGCGTCTAATAATGAAATCAATTCCAATTAGATATTAATGGACAATCTGTTGCAGCATAATTGATACCGCAGCTCAAGTAATTGTTATATCTTATAAATTATATCGATCTCCTGTGAACAAACCTTCTATCCTTAAAGACATTAAATCATATACAGCGGGACGTGATCTTAGCGTAAAGGGATTTAAAGTTGGACCGGTGAGTATTTCAAAAGGATTTTAGGCTTTTACCGAAAGTGAAATAATGATTGATTGATTAAATATTGTTTAACGTCCCGCTCGAGAATCTTTCACTCATATGGAGACGTCACCATTGCCGGTGAAGGGCTGCAAACTTAGGCCTATGCTCGGCGCCTATGGCCTTTGAGCAGGAAGGGATCTTTTACGTGCCACAAATGTTGTGACACGGGGCCTCGGTTTTTGCGGTCTCATCCGAAGGACCGCCCAATTTAGTCGCCTCTTACGACAAGCAAGGGGTACTGAGGATCTATTCTAACAACCCGGATCCCCACGGTGTGTAAAAAAAATGATGTTTTTTTTAATATGTAAAAATCAGTGAAGAAATTTTAGCACCTGTAAAACAATTGGAATAAAAAAAGATTAAAAAAAACCAAAACACCACACACACACACATCGCATATAAACATACACTTGCATACGTACACATACATACATACGTTTTTTTGTTTTTTGTTTTGTTTTTGTTTTGTTTTTTTTTAATATGACCGATACATGTAAAAAGAAATACACATAACTTAAAGCAATATAAGCTGCCAAAATTGCAATTTTTTATAGTGGCATTAAAAGAGGTTAAATGAACGTTGATATGATTGAAAAAAAGAACTGCATCGAATTTCCTCTCTTATGCATCGTTTACACACCTTTACGTGATGAAAAATATATTCCTCGACACTCCGTTTGACCCTAACAATGGCAGCTGATTAATCGTCGGCGACAATCCCGAAGATAACCGATGTTGACACGAATGATTCTGATGCTGATCGGGGTGGATCAGGTTGTATCCGGGTCATTAAAATATGGACGGCGAGGTGAGATAAAATTCTAGTTACTATCATTATTTTGGCATTGTTAACGATGTTATATGTTTTTAAGTTATGATAGTTTTAAGGGATCGCTCGAAACATTACGCAAAATTCCAAAGTCGGCTTTCTCCCTCGCTTCGAACCTTTCGTGTCAGACATCTTTCGTGCTTACCGGAAATAGTGCGCTTGCGCATTTGATTTTGCCGAATGAGTTCAACTTTAGGTCATTGCATACGGAAATAATGTCGGGAAAATTGAGGTACGGGAAGACTTAATTTCAACTGTCGAACATTTTTGCATTTAATGCAAAAAATACAACATGTCAAAAGTTTAATCGATAAAATCAGGTATTAGAAGGTAGATGTTTACAAAATTTTCGATTAAATTTTAGGACCCCAAAATAACAATTTTGACAGCTTATATTGCTTTAAAAGAACAATAATAGAAATGAGTTTTAAAAGTAATTCATGCATGGTAAAAGTGAGTTAAATATTTCCGTATGCAAGTCTAAAAAGGTGTGTTTTGAGAGATTTCTTAAAAGCCCACATGGATTGTTTATCTCTCAAATATCTGGGCAAGTTGTTCCAGAGAGTGGCCGCAGATTTGTCCAAGCGTCCCTCGCCGTATATTTTGGTGCGGATTCGAGGTTGCACTAGTAGTGTACAGTCCTCTGATCGCAGCGAACGTGTTGGTTGGTAAGCACGAACGATGTCTTGCAAATACGTTGGCGCACTGCCGTGAAGACATTTGAAGACGTACACAAGAATTTTATACTGGCACCGGAAGGGCACAGGTAACCAATGGAGATTAACAAGAGTGGGGGTGATATGCTCGTGTTTTTTAGTTCTCGATACAACACGAGCTGCAGTGTTCTGAACACGTTGTAATTTGTTCGTTATGTTTGTCGGCAGTCCATATAACATCGCATTTCCGTAATCTAATCTGGAAGTGACCAGTGAGTTCATTAGCGTTCTACAGGCATCGTTCGTTAAATATGGACGTATACGTCCAATATTTCGAATGTGGAAGAAGCACGCTTTAGCAGTGGTACTAATTTGCTTCTCCATAGTGAGTGTCCTATCGAAAATGACACCAAGGTTTCTGACACATGAAACATTACTGACCACTGTGCCATCGAAAGAAAGTTGACAAGTTGAAAAGTCGTTCACCCGGTGTTTAGGGGCAAAAACAATCAGTTCGGTCTTATCCTGATTCAGCTTTAGAAGATTTGATCCCATCCAGTCACTGATATCTTCCAAACATGCTTCTAGACGACTTGCTATGTCTATCCAATCATCTAGTGGTTCAAACACAAGATATACTTGTGTATCATCTGCATAGCAGTGATATTCCATGCCATGTTGCCGACAAATTTGACCAATCGGTTTCGAAAAAAGACAATAAAGTATTGGGCCCAGCACAGATCCTTGGGGCACTCCGTATTTGAGATGCATCCCATTTGAATAGATCGATCCTATTGCGACCCATTGAGAACGATTTGACAAATATGATTTTATCCACGCTAAAGCAGACCCACATATGCCATAGGAATATTCTAAACGGTGGAAGAGGATATTGTGATCTATAACGTCAAACGCTGCTGAAAGATCCAACATGACTAAAACGGCACACGAGTTTTTGTCTAATGCTGATGTAATGTCATGATGAACTCGAATAAGCGCTGTTTCGGTGGAATGTCCAGTGCGATATGCTGATTGCAAATTGTCTAGAAGTGAATTGGATTGCAGATGGCATTCAAGGCGTGTCGCTACCACCTTTTCAAGAATCTTTGATATGAAAGATAAGTTTGACACTGGACGGTAATTTTTTAGCACATCTTTATCCAATCCAGATTTTTTAAGAAGCGGTCTTACAATGGCCTCTTTGAATGACGATGGAACGCATTCTTCGCTGAATGATTTGTTGACAATTTCAGTGATGACATTAACAACACTATCTAAACAGCTTTTCAGGAGGTAAGTCGGAATTGGATCCAGTTCGCAAGATTTTGATTTAGCCTTCTGGATGATCTTACGGATTTCATCAACAGAAGCTGGGGAAAAACTAGTAAGTTGACCACCTTCAAACTTGACATCAGCCCTCAACACATCAATATTTTCTTTGTCCCTGATTATGCAAAGATCATTTCGAATAGTGTCAATTTTCCCCGTGCCATGGCCGTGTCAAACCTAAGACGAAAAATAGGTCTAAATTTGTGGTACTTCACCTACAGCTGGTGACGTCTCAATATGAGTGAAAAATAAATTCTCGACGGAACGTAAAACAAACAAACAGAAATGTACCAAGGATGTGGAGAGGTTTTGCAAATTATCACCGAAATTTCGTGAAGGATTTTGGAAAATTAAAATTCCTTTGTATGCGGTCACAGGTAAGACTCTATGAGCAACGGAAATACTGTACAACTCGAAAGAACTTTCAGTTGTAGTGTTTATGGGGTATTACCGTCATTATTTACTGAGAGGCCTTTTACCATATTGACAGATGACAGCAGTCTTCAGTGGCTATTAAATTTCCGTTACCCCGAAGGACAGATGGCACGGTGGATGGACGAACCCAGTCAATACAACATGACCATCAAGCAATTGTATGGGAGAGGCCATATAAATGCGGATGCATTATCCAGACTCACACATGATGATGATCGTCCAATCTATAAGAGAGACTTTAACATTAGTTAATTGGCTTATGGAGGGTGCAACTATTGTCAGCGTGTCCATAAGAATTAAGGTGACGTTTTGGATAATATTGATGATGTAGTTCCTCCGACTGAAGTAAATGAAGAATCCATGGACGAAAAAACTCAGTGCGAAGGGAAAATCAATGTCCGTCTTGTTGATCTGCCGTTCTGAACGCAGAGTCATTCTTGTGACGACATTAGATCTACGTAATGACAGCAAGTAATCATCAAGTGGCTTGGGTATGGAGAAAACCAAGTAAAAATCTATTTCTCTTGTCAAGGGCCGCTAAAGAGTATTGGATCAACAAAGAGCTATTCATGCTAGATGGCGCAGAACTTCTCTGGAAGCGAGAAGAAGGAAGCAAGATTTTCGTATTTCCCAGTACCATGATCGTGGAAGTCATGAAACTATGTCATGATGTTCCTGCTGTTGGCCACCAGGGGGTAGGTAGAACTTTGGATCGGGTTAAGGTGCGATTCTATTGGTATTCTATGTCAAGGGATGTTCAAAATTATGTTGCTTCGTGCGTCATTTGTAACATAAACAACAACAAAAAAAGACACGCGTGTTGGCGCATGACTAAGTTCTTAAGTTCCATGCAAGGGGTACCAATGAAAAGAGTGCATATGGATTTCCTCGGGCCATTACCACTTACTAAGAACAACAACTGTTATATCTTTCTGATGGTTGACCAATTCACCGTCCCAGTCAGCTGGTGTAACGGACCGTGTTGCTACCACAATGGGTTTTTTATAATATAAATTTGGTTATCCGTTGCAGATTTTTACAGATCAAGGGACAAATTTAACCAGCCAACTTTTTAGCAAGATCTGTGAAAATACTTCAAATTAATAAAACAAAAACAACTCATTACAGACCATCAGCTAATGGCCAAGTTTAGCTGTTTAACAGGACTCTAATGGATGCATTCAGATGTTTCGTCTCAAATACACCCAGAGACTGGGACGAGTACATCCCACTAATAGCCAGTGTCTTTAGATCCTGTGGTTTAATGCTAAGTTGATAATTCAATCAGCCAATAGATTTGGTTTTCCAATCTGCATTGAACAGCGTAACACTCGTGGGAACCATTATGTGGTTGATCTCATGAACCACGTTGTGCACATATCGGTTGCGCACGAAAAAGTTAGAAATACCTAAAAACTACGATAAGTATCCTGAAGCGTGACTATGGTCTCGGAGTACTAGAACATTCTTACAAAGTAGGGGATGTAGTTTACGTTCTAGATACAGCGACAGGTAAAGGTAAGTGTCGAAAGCTGAGTCCTATGTGGAAAGAACCAAGAGTTATCGTAGAAAAGAGGTCCGTGTATCTCTACAAGGTTAAATTACGGGGGAAAACATGTGAATAAATCATAATCGAATTAAACTGTGCAAGGACCGGCAGTTACCAAAATGGATCGACAAACGTTCGGGTAAGGTAAGATTCCATCAGACACCGCGAACAAGGAAGAATCAAACAAATATTGTGTCTGCAGAGGTTTGGACTCTGGATCCTTCATGATTCAATGTCATGAATGCCGTGAATGGTTTCACAGTACGTGCGTAAATTTGACCCTTGACTGCACGGAAAAACCTGCGTTTTATTGCGCCTCGGTTGTGACATATAGCGAGTCTATTTTTTTTTTTTTCATTGTTTTTATCCCTTATATTATAAAACATAAACGGTACCAATATATTTTTGGTTTTCAATTTTCTGATGACATTTCATGATAATATAAGGGAGCTGATCTAAGCAGCAGATGTTACCGTTCATCGCCTTTGCTCTGCTAACTAAATTCTATTGTCTGCGAATTATAATGTACGAGTAACTCTGTTGTTAAGAACGTTCACCTAGAACGTTAAATGTGGTCATAATTTAAATTCCGTTTTGTTTTGTTTTTTTAACTTAAATATACATTGTCATCAATTAAATAATAATAATTGCACTATTATTTCTGAATCTCATTTCTCTTCAACAACGTTAAATATGGCCATAATTTGGGTTCCCGGTTACTAACTCTGTAGATTATGTTATCGAATGGTAATAATTACTCTGTTGTTTAAAAACGTTTCTTTATCTAATGTACACGGAACGTCAAATATAGCCATAATTTGGGTTCCGGGTTAAAAAAAAAAAAAAAAAAAAAAAAAAAAGAAGAAGAAAGGACTGCATTACGTGGACCATTGGCATATGTTCCTAACAGAAACTTCATATTCTAGATTGAAATAAAAATGTGTTTTAAAACATTTCTTTTTATATTCTGGAACATGCAAATATTTTCCTATAAGTCTTATTGCTAGAGTAATGATAAAAAGGCCTATTGGATATGAAATATTTGTAGCTTTGACCTTTAACCTCAGAATTTAAGAGCCACCTTTGTATTTGATTTGGGCCTTAAAGTTCAAATTCAACAGAGAGCACAGTCTGATTTAAATAATGACGTTTGGGTTTGAATACTGTTAGTTATCTTAACCTTTTCAAATCCAGTCACAAAATATCGATGCTCACAAGTCTGGACGTTAAACAATATATAATCAATCAATCATTTCAAAAGCCCAGTAAAACTTCACAAATGATACAAACAACCATATGTTGCTGCATGTTAAGCTTTCCTAACGTGCATATGTAACTATAATAATAATAATAATAACCTTTATTTACCCAGGATGACACAATTAGCATACAACTAGTTTTCATTGTGGTCCTGCATATACAATATACAAATGAATAAATTAGACTCCATAACATATTAACAACACTTAATAACTGTTTTTCATAAATCATACAGAACATTTTTTTTAAATTGTTGTGTTTATGAAACATTGCCGATTCCTATAAACATGTACTTGTGCATGCGCAAGTAGACCCCCTCCCCATAGCATCCGGTTTAGTTTCGTTAAAATGTTTTCTGCGTGGACCTCAGGACCCCATCGTCACAAACCAGGGGTTATTGTTTCACTCCAGTCCACAAACAGACGTCAAATATGTTAATATGAAAAGAATGTGTTACACGGGCAGATGAACACAAGCGGTATTCTCGCGAGATTATACATACTGGGGTGAAACATCACCAATAAACAATATATTTCCGGAATGATTATAATTAATAATAAACCGTATCAAACTACGAAAAATTAATCATAATAGTTATTTATATTAAATATAAAATACCTTATATATTTAATTACATTATACCAATTTTTTGGGATACAACTGGAATGAAATTACACATTATTTGGATAGGCTATATTTTTTTCTATCGGGACCAAAATAATAATAGTAATAAAATAAAAATTAAATAAACACAAAAACAAATTGTTCTCCATTCCAAACTTCAAAAGGGTTTTAATTTTTTTTTTTGGGGGGGGGGGGGTGGCTTCATAATTCAATTCATCAGTTCTACAATGATGTGTCAGCCAATGTATCTTACTTTAAGATATAAAGTAACTAATGAATGAAGTAAATGAAAGAAAAATTATGGAAAATCAACTTTATTAAAATCAAGTGTCCCCTCTCTGGTTTAACATGCCAGAGTACAAGATATCTTATAAGGATTTTGAATGGGAATGAGACAGTAACTACCCAGTAAAACAAATTTTTAGGAGATTAACATCTTACTTTTAGGTCCATGCTATGTGCAGTATGATCATGCCATTATGAATATTAGTATCTCACCGTTATGAATATTAGTATCTCACCAGTGGTCATCTCAAAACTTGCAGAAATTAGAAACAGACCATTCAGAATGATTTATGAAGGTGATCAGTGGGGAAATCACCTATTCTGAAATTATAATTGGTGCTAAAAAAATTTTTTTTTCATTGGGTAGACGGGAAAAGGGGTGTGCAAGTAAAATCTATGCTATCCACAGTTCAGGTGCCTGTGCACTAAACTACTCCTGACACCACACAAGTGCTAGTGTCTGTGACAGTTTTACAAGAACATGAAAATCTTCATGGAAGATATTGGCAATGATATCACTGAAGAATTATGATGTCCATCTGCATGCACTGAATGGGAGAAAGGACTGTGCTACAGGTGTTCTACCTGGACATAGCATGGAGGTTGTGAGGACATGTCCTGATGCTATTTGTGCAACAGAATGCGGTACCACATGACCTCTGCCCTTGTTAACCTAGTACACAGATTCCTGAAAGACAGTTGGATCTTTACTTTTCACTATATCAATGCTTTTAAAGACCATCATTTTTTTCATAGCAACTTGCAAGAAATGTAATAAAATGAGAAAGTCTAATAAAATGAAATGCACACGAATCTATATACTGTAATGATGATGAAGTAAAGCTTGTTTATAAGGAATTCCTTGGGAGACACAAATTCAAAAATACTTTTAATCTTAAACCAGGAGTCCTTATAGCAAGATTTTTTTAAGTTGAACAAGTTCATTATAACATACAGTGAAGTTTCTTAACAAATTAACAAACTCCATAACATATCATAATAAACTTGCTGCTAATGACAATAACTCCTGAATTAGGTTTGGGGAATTTAATACCACAGTGCAGAATATTGTATTGTAAAATGTACAAATGTAAAGTCCTGAAATAGATTTAATATAACAATAACAGGATATCACCAAGTACATTGATCAGTAATAATATTGCAAATGGTTTCACCCCGTTTAAAATTCTCAGTGACACAGAAGTATTAAAAGAAAGATAAAAGAGAAAATGGTTTTGCCCAGTCTTAAATTCACCCACTGACAACATCAACACAATAAAAGGGATATTTTTCTGTATATAATTCATGCAGTTCAATGAATGATATTCAAGGGCAACAATTCTTCAAGATACACATTCTGTTCTGAACATATTTCCTTCCATAGTCACAAGATATACATCATTAAAACTAATGTGCTAATATGTGCTTATCTTGGAAAAGATTTCCACACACATATCACAACCTAATAAATGTATGGGGACTCTGTAGTTTAGATATATTTTGTCTAAAAATACCTATTCTATGAAATCAAACTCATTAACACTGAACAAATTAATCAAATAATGGATACTAATAACCGTGAGCATAAAATGACACCAACTTTTCAATGAATATGAGAAAAATCCATCCTTAAGGTGGTTACTTACATGTATGTTTTCATATATATGTACTGGTTAGAGAAATAAAGTAGTGGATTGAAATTTTTAAATTGAAATAAATTGAGATACATACTTTGTTAAGTATAGACTTAATACACACTACTGTACATACATTTTTTCGTTAGGTTAATTTGAGCTGTTAATAAGTATAAGCAACAGTATAAATACAAGTTTTTCATAGCAAAATATAAATCTATTCAAATACATGATGGTCTTAGTATAGTTTTTCCATGCAGGTTCCAGCACATCCATTCATATTACTGGTCATCCCATTTCCAACAATCTAGACATTACTAAGCACTTGGTTTTCTGCACACCAAAAGGCACATAAGGCTACTATCTTGACCTCATTCCATCTTCTCCATCCTACACTTCTTTCTGCTTCTACTCTCCTTCTCCAGGCTGTTTTTGGTCTCTTTGTGCCCATTTCCCTTCAGGTGTCCACGCTAATGCTATCTCACAGATGTGGTTGTAAATAATGCACTATCAATGGATTATCAGTTTAGTTAATGCAAATATCAAAAATTATAAAATGCGTACACAATTTGTTCTCTGTTGGTGGGCATATCTTTTGGTTGTTGGAGAGCAACCAACTGCAATGGCGGATATGATGCTACTGATTGAGTAATGAGACGGTCCTGCTGTGTCCACTTTCCCAAATGTTGGATTTGCTTGTCTCCCATTTCTGTAATTTACAAAAAATGATAAAGAAAATCAAAGTTTTATGATATTGCATTCACTAAATAATTCAGTAAATTTTTCTTTCTAGATATTTCAGCATATATTTTTTTGTAATTAAAAAAAAAAAAGACTTGAGAAGTTCTTTAAGTCCTCTTCTTTTGCTTTTTACAGCGTGCCCCCCCCCCCCCCCCCCCCTTTCATTTTTTTCAGGGGAAGGAAATCTGGGTTGCATTCCCAACTATTTCTTCATTGATCATCAATTTTCTGGAAAGGTTATTTGGAAGTTCAAGAGGCTTAATCACTTTGTTTCCTGAAATTAAACTTTAAAGTTAAAACCTGTTCAGAATTTCTGACTTTAAAATATTTGAAATGAATAAATACTTATATTGTTTAAGTGACATTACATGGAGCGAGTGTGGAATTTTTATATGCTTGGCTGTTACCTTCCCATTGCATGCTTCATGGATGATTTGTACAACACATAAGCTGCTGATTTGACAATGCCCTTCCTTGTTTTTCTTTGGTATTTTGAGTTGCAGTTTGAATTACACTGGTTTTCACCTGTCTGAATATTGAGGCTGTCCTCTGATTTCACATATAAGCAAAGTGTGGATATTACTGGAGGATTTTTTTTATAATTTTTTTTTTCCATATCAACATGCCTTGAAAATGCAGTGACTTTGTGTTTCCATTATGACCTTGACCTTCAATTCTTATTGAATCTAATCTGGGTAGATCTAAAGATCTTTTCTTTGTCACAGATTTATAATAACCTATTCCTCTCTGTTACCACAAAATATGGATGATTTGCTTAGGTTGCCCACATTTCCATAAGTAGTGATTGGATTGTAACATGTATCATTACCAACAATTTCCAGGATATTAATATCTAAAGTTGAAATAATTTTGAAACAAACTTAAATTTCCATTCCACAGACATATTTCAGAGTTATAGAAGATATTTATTCTGATGAAAATGAAGAGAGAAACAAATACACTGGACAAGACAGTTACAATCTCCTGCTATGAGATTTCTTTGTACACCAAATTATGTAAAAATACCTATATTGTTGTTCATTTTCCCAAGTCGAAGTAATGTTTGTCTTTCATGTTGTTTTTCAAAAATCATCAGCCTTCATGGAAGATCAAATCATTAAAATTGCATGTGATGCACATTATGTACTTAAAATTAGATCTCCTTTGAAAAACAACTTCAAGAAAAAGGCCATGGTTAAAAAAGCTATATGGTAGATCCTTGATAGTGGGTCCAAAATTGCTTATTTAACTCCTTCATGTTTAAGGAAACTTCCATCAAAACAACTTTATCATGCTGGAATTTCACAAAATTTACTTATTAAATTTAGAGCTTCATATAATCTTTAACATGATTAAAAAAAAAACTACACCTTTATTCTTTACAATTATTTTTAGTGCCTTAATTTGTTAATTCAAACT
Source organism: Ostrea denselamellosa (assembly GCA_024699665.1). Classification (NCBI taxonomy): domain Eukaryota; kingdom Metazoa; phylum Mollusca; class Bivalvia; order Ostreida; family Ostreidae; genus Ostrea; species Ostrea denselamellosa. Next base: position 18,781,874 of record JAMZEH010000023.1, read on the forward strand.
GCTCAAACACACACAAGTAGATACAGCACCTATGCATTTCATAATTAGTTCTGGTATAAACACTACCAGTACCCACTCCGGCCTTAACCCCACTCCCCTTTCATGTATGTCAATTTAATAAAAACAAATTTACAATATCAAGTTTGGGATGTACAAAATTATAATGACTATTTCAATGTAATGGAGTTGTGATACATCTAACAGCTTCAGATTTGCTTATTTCATTCAAAAGCATATGGTAACAGTCACATATCTGATCCCACCTTTGGTGTGTCTAGGGGTCCATGCTTTCCCTACTCAAAATTTTGTATTCTTCAGGGGATTTATGCGATTGATCACTATTCGTCATTTTCATTTTTTCATCCACCATAGCATTACGAAAGAAAGGAAAAGAGTTTTTCCTTCAACGTCTCCGCTTCGTTTGTTTTTGCCGCCATTACGCACTAGCATTCCGGAAAAATTCTATTTACAGAATACGTCTCTTCTTTCATTTCGTCCATTTCGAACATATGGGTTGTGTTCATCTGCCCGTGTAGCACATTCATATGAAAAATGGCGCAAGTCTTTGGTTCACAGTGACACCTTGGCCAGAACGAAAATTCAAATTTTTAATTTTTTGTTGTTGTAAAAGTGTGCCATTATGATAGTGTTATACGTAACTTTTACCATAATCATTAATAATAGTAAAACCAAGGTTAAGATTTTATCAAAATAAAGATTTCGATTATATACATATCGTTATAAATCACGGTTTTGAGATGATCTTGGAGAAAATCGATGATGATAAGCTCCCGTGGGTAACCGACCATTTTGAATATATTATGTGTGTGATATGAAAATCACTTTTTGTACGGGAGGACAGTAATGTGATATTACTTCATTCAGAGCCTCTAAGTAGATTTTCTAATACTAAATATCAATGACGAAAGTTTACACATTATTGAAATAGTAAATCATACTTTACAACAAAAACTTTTCGACCCCAAATTACAGCTAAAGATTTTCTAAAGGGATGTTCAAATTTTAAAATTTAGGCCCAGGCTTATATGTCCGATATTTATCTGACCCTGAAGAGAATTAGTCAAGTGCTATCCACTATATGGCATAAAAATGCGTGACGCTCACGTCAATGGTCCTACTGCGTCACGAACAAGAAAGAAAATCGCGTCAAGGTCAAATTTTAGCGAATCGAGTAAGCCGCTCGACCGGATGTCAACAAACATTTTATATTTTCTGTCACTTGGCCATATCGCATGGTAGTAGTTGGACATAATGTGTGAGCATGCGATTTTACACAGCGGGTACCACCATCCCGTTTTACGTTCTTGGCAAACAACAAACACTCAGATCAAGGCGGAAAATTTAATTTATCCATTATTTATTACGTAAGTACAAGTTTAGTGAGTGGTGGACTTCCTCGTAACAGATGTCTAAAGTTTATCAACTTAATGTACAAAGTACGGTGATGATTTCTTTATAATTATTCCCTACTGGCATTTTATTTTTTGAAACATATAGGCATATATATTCAATGTTACCCCCCCCCCCCCCTTTTTTTTTTCCTTCTATGAATCTATAGTCCATTGAATCCGAAGTGGCACGTCAGTTATTTCCTGAAAACCCTATTTAAACATCATTGATAGCAATTTTTAACCGTAAATAGATTTTGTTTTATCATTATAATTATTATTTGTGTGTGTGTGTGTTTACTATTTTAAACATTGTTAAATATAAGCTGATAAATCTTAAATTTTCCGATGAATATTCCTCTTCTTCTTCTTCCCAATAAAGGCCGCCATCAACATGTTGATTATTTTGCCATATTTGTTTTGTTTTGTTTTTGTTTTTTGGGTTTTTTTTTTAAGATTTAAATTAATAGTTCTGTTAGTCCACTAGATAGAACTACATATATAGATGAGTTGTCCTAAAAATGTGTATTGGATATTTATTAATCAGCTGTAAATTTGACTATAAATTGTAAGTGCAAATTGGCTAGATTCTAAATCTTGCCGAGAAGGATATTTAAAAACCCCGTCCTTTTGCTTAGAAATTTTATGTTCAAAAGTTTGTTGAACATTTCCTTTAAATGTAACAGAACCCTTACTGCAGGGAGAATACCACAAGAATAATGTTTTTACTTACTGACAACTAACCTGAAAATTGTCGTGGAAAGTTGTAATACAGCCTCATGTGATATTAAATTAGAATCTGTTAGGATGGTTTTAAATATACAAAGCTATTTGCCTCCTCCAACTCTATCAAAATAAATAGGTGTTAAAGTAATTTTTTTTTTCTTGGAGAATTTACCATTCACTTAAAGCTAATGCTCTTTGGCTCAAAATTAGGAAAGAAAATTTGTGATGAAATGTTTCTTTAATTTATGTAGAACTGTTAATGGGCAGTGACAAACAAACAACTTTGTGATTTGGGCTCAACTGAGTTAATATTATTGAGAATCTTATTGCAGTGTTTACATGGTTTATGTGCAATGTAATTTTCCCTCAGGAAATAGTATCTTTAAGTTCATTGAGAGGTAATATAAAATAATACACTAGTAGTAAGATATGATGAATAATATGATTTAAAAAGATTGTTCATATGACTGATGAACTTTATGACTACAAGCGTAAAGATCATGATCACTGCATTTCTGTCAAAATGTAAATTTATAATTTATTTGGATGAAAAAAATATTTTGCCCACAAGCATTCATTTTTCCCATCAATAATCACATACATATCAATCACGGTACACATCAAGTCAAAATGCTTTTCCTTATTTTTCTTTTTTATATATTAAAGGTGAATTCTTAGGTGTATTTTTTTTTTTTTGGTTAAATAGTTAAATGTATGTTATTTAAGATATTTAAATGAGGTAAAAGTGTCAATGTATGCATGTGTTTATGTATGCAAGAAAAGTAACTTCTAATAATTTGTAAAACAAAGTAACTATAATGAAAAATGAGAAATTGTAAATAGGTGATATTATCTCCATACTTTATTTCTAGTTTGTCAAAGATCACAAGGTTGACACAGTAGCCATGAATGCAGTTCAGATTATTTGGGATATATTCTCAATTTCCTGAAAGATAAATTTTAATGCTATTAGTCAGCCATTGCTAACATATAAACCCACTTTACTAAGCCTGTGATGAAATCATTACATGTGTTTATTAATGTAAGAAGAAATGAGACTTTAGAAGGACTCCATTGTCTTGTCACATGACTTTAGCAACTACAAAAATGACCTAAAATCCTTATCAATGGGTCATGGCAGATCCTGTCCTAACTGTAAACAATCTTAAAAGGCAGCTAAGTAAGATACTGAATACAGATATACTGTGTAATATTTCAATGAACAGAATACTTGCTAGAGCTTGGTGAAAATTCCTTACTAGATATATTTTTGAGTGTCATTTGATCATTCACATGATGCAACAACCTTGAGGATTGATCAGGTTATAACATTACTTTTGAATGAAATGTTTGCTGGGGGTATCAATGGCTATAAAGTAATGATACAGTCTAACATACAGTTAATGAGAAATTATTTTGTAATATAAGCCTCTACATTTAACATGTTGTATTTAATAGACAGTAATTTGTCAGGAAAGAGAATTAAAGGTCTTAATTGGACTCTTACATGGCATTGAAGCCATTGAAGGTCACTTGCATTGATCATGTGAGTTCAGGAAATAGGTGGACTTGGTCTTATGACTTTTTTCTTATAGATACCTGTTGATATAATGATGTGGTCTACATTGCACCCAATAAGCATGGTGAGAAAGATCAGCTAAGACTAGTCACTATGTGTAGTATATTTAATGTGGTGTATATACAATAGAGATATATTATTGTATATTTCTTATCATACTTGGTTGATTTTTTTAAACTGAAAATTAAAAAGAATATATTAATATTTAAAACTCCCATTGAAGAAAATTCAAGGTCTAAGTCTTGACGGATGAAGTTGAATGTCACTTGCATTGATCACGTGAAGTCTTAGACTATTGTGGATATTGTCCTATGACTTTGCGAGTTTCTCCTGTGAAAACACTGACATATGAATAAACAGAGAAAAATTAACCAGGTGACCTCTTACCCAAGACTGGTGCTGGTGGAATTGCTAGTATCATATTTAGGCTGGTATTTTTAGTAACCTAAGTAAGGCTGTCACGTGTACACGTGTAACCGGTAACGTTTCGTGTTTGGGCTGTAAACGTTTACAAAATCCCTAAACGTTTAAACGATGTCTTATATATGTGGCACAAATCTTGCAGGGTTCAAATTACAATCTAAATTATTTGAATAATTATTTCAAGTGAATAAACTTATTAAACAAATTGCGAGGGGAAGTAATGAATTTATAAAAGTTTGACTATAGTCTATAGGAACGGTGAACAATTTTTTACCGTCATATTTAATTAGTAAACTGAAAGGGTCTCAGAATCTCTTACTATATGTTTCTGGCTTGTATTGCATTACTGTGCTGCTCTTTGATCATCTTGCAAAATGTGCTTTATTGTTTTTAATAAACATTTATTAACGGTTTTGACGGCAATTATAGCCCCCACCTTCCAGAAAATTCCTAATAAGATATCTAAATGTATGGATACAAATCTGGAAAAACGTTCAAATTTAAAATCTGTATGAATATTTACGTGTCACTTGCATGGCATGTGTCATTTTTTTTTTAATTGAAGAAAGTTGCTGAATGAAATTAAGTGAATGGATGAGATTCAATACGTCATAAAATTGTCGATTGCTTTCAAACAGGTATTCTTAAACTTTATTTGTATTATCATCTGTCGCAAGACTCGCAACTCTCAAAATTAGAATGGCCGAAAAACAGAAACGTTCTGGTGTGTGGAATTATTTTACGGAGTTGGAAGTAGCGGGAAAGAAAAAAGTGAAATGCAATTTATGTGCTACGGAGCTTACTTATGCCGGAGGGAGTACAGGGACAATGACCAGTCACATCAAGTTCAAACACAAGTCTACAAGTATTGATGCATCTGATAAAAGTCACAAGCCGGGGTCTTCCGCAACATTGACGCAAACAGCAATTACAGCTTATAGAACGCCGGTATTTTCAAGAGAAAAATATCAAAGGTGTACCCAGAAATTAGCACTGATGTGCGCGCGTGATTTACGACCACTAAGTATTGTTAGTGGCGAGGGATTCAAAGATTTCTGTAATGAACTCAATCCGCATTACTGGAACTTTCAAAATACAGTTTTGGCCACCAGAAAAGTCACCGACAGACATACCAGTGAGAACACAGCTAACGAAATAAAAGCAATAACACAAGAATTTGGCATTACTGACGAGAAAGTTATAGGAATCGTTACTGATAACGCGTCCAACATGGTCTCGTGTGTTGAGCACCAGAAATGGAAACACATTCGTTGTTTTGCGCACACTTTACAACTTTCGATTAGAGGTGCATTTGATTCTGTAAATTCTGTTTCGCGAACAATAGGGGCGGCAAAAAAATTAGTTGCACACTTCAGAAAATCAGTGCTAGCTACAAATGAACTACATACAAGACAAAAACAGATGAATCTACCTGAAAATAATTTAATCATTGATGTGGCCACTCGGTGGAACAGCACGTTCGACATGTTTGAGAGACTCAAACAACAAAGGCTGGCTATTTATGCCGTGCTTCACGATGCTAGTATAACAAAACCCAATGATGCGCGTACATTAGATCTGAATGACGATCACTGGCGAGTACTTGAAGGCATGATACCTGTTCTGAAGCCTTTGTACCTGGCTACTCGTGTCATGTGCAGCGAGGAGTATCCGACCGTCAGTGGCGTCTACCCAATTTTATATAGCTTAGTAAATCACCATCTTGCTTCAAACGACAGTGACTGTGTTGCAGTCGCAACATTCAAACAGAAGGTGCAAACCGATTTGCGCAAAAGGTTCAATATGGACAAACCAGAAATGTGTCAGAGTATTCCAATGCTCTGCACATTCTTGGATCCGCGTTACCGCTCGCTTCCGTTCCTCAATGACGAGCAACGCAATGTTGTTCGAGATACGATAAATAAAATCTTCAAACAAAAAGACGATGGACAGAAAATTGATGCATGTAGTGTTAATAACGAAAACAAAACACAAGAAGCAGACATCAAGGAGGGCGAGAATGAGCCCGAATGCAAAAGAAGTAAACTTTCTCAGGATGATATATCCTTCCTGTTAGGATCATATTTTGACACCGGAGATTGCAAAATAATTACCCCTTCCACTTCAGATGAAGAGATCGAATTATATCTATCTGAAAAAAGTGCTCTGACAAATACCAACCCATTCACTTGGTGGAAAACCAGTCGTATTAATTTTCCAAAATTAGCAAGTCTCGCAAAGGATTTGCTCTGCACACCGGCAACGTCCGTTGCCTCTGAGCGCGTCTTTTCCAAAACTGCGCTCCTCCCTTGACGCTGAGAACGTGGACAAACTGATCTTTTTGAACAAAAGATTAAAACATAAAGTGAATTGCGCTGCACCGGCTGCACGTGAAGTCCATGTTAAAACCGAACCGACGGAAGAAGCCGCGGCAGCAGCTCTGTCCTCTCTGGACAATCTAATGTGAAATCACTGAAATGAAAATTTGAAAAATGAAGTTTATTGTGAATTTGTGATCTGTATTGTGCAAATGTTGTACAGTCACTACAGTGTGAATAAAATTGAATTCAATTTAAATGCTATCCGGATATTTATGTTCGTGTATTTTATTCTGTCTTATATTTATACTCCGGAACGTCGGGTGACAATCTCTGCATCGTCCATAGAACGATGAAAACTGAAACACAAACATTATGATCATTAATGGGTCTTAAAATTCTGTGCGTATTTTATTTTATTAAATTATACAACACTTCGTTTAAACGGTAACGTTTCGTTTACAATGCTTCGTTTAAACGTTTACAAAATTTTGTAAACGTGACAGCCTTAAACCTAAGGCTGGTATTGTTAGAAACCTAAGGCTGGTATTGTTAGAAATCTAAGGCTGGTATTGTAACCTAAGATTAGTATTATAACTTGAGAATGGTATTGTAGCCTTATCCGCTCCATGGGGATCTTGGTTGTTAGAATAGATCTTCAGTACCTTTTGCTTGTTGTTAGCGCCGTCTAAATGGGACGGTCCTTTAGATGAGACCGCATAAACCGAGGTCCTGCATCACAACAGGAGTGGCACGATAAAGATCCCTCCCTGCTCAAAGGCCATAAGCGCTGAGCATAGGCCTAAATTTTGCAGCCCTTCACTGGCTATGGTGACATCTTCATCCGAGTGAAAAATTCTTGAGAGGGACGTTAAACAATATACAGTCAATCATCAGTGTAACCTAAGCAAGGTATTGTAATGTAAAATTGGTATTGTAACCTAAGTCTGGTATTGTAACTTAGGCTTGAATTGTAACCTAAGATTAGTAACCTAAGATTTGTATTCTAACGTTAATATTTGTTACTGAATGACAAAAACAACAAATACTAAATATCACCCAGGCAACTAATATGTAACCTGGGCAACTAAATATAATTTTTAGGGGTCCAGCTGGCTTTCATGATTTTTTGGTCAAGTTGAAACCCTGAAGATCTTTGATATATACATTAGTTTTGTTGATACATATATATGAGAAGATTTCTGTTTACAGAGATGAGGAAGATGCGGTACAGCCAGTTGCCAGTATGCCAGGTGTTGCCAGGTATGGCATCAACACATTGCGTGAGGCATTGGAACCAATGGTGAAAAATGGCCTAAAATGTGTGCTGATCTTTGGTGTGCCCAGTAAATTACCAAAGGCAAGTAGAACCAGTGCTATGATGGCCACAAACTCCTTGGCTACATCTGTTGAAGTGTTTAATTTTATTTTTAAAGCACATTTTTATTTCTTTTGTGTATTTGTTTAACATGTTTAAAAGTAATATTAGTTTCTCAAATGTTTATGAGCTAGTCATATGAACCACTCCTTAAACATGCTGATATTGGTAAACATCACAGAATATCACAAAATGCATTGAAAGTTCCTTGTACATTTCTAAATGACAATGCATATATATTGTTAGAAAAAAAAACCACACAATGACCTTCCACATGTGACCTTGAGTCTTGAATCCGTTGTTTCAAGGAAGTATTTCTCTAATATTTAAAGTAGATTTGAAAAAAAATTGGGTCAACAGGTCAATATGAATAGAGTATGATCTGTTTGTAAACATAAACAAGGCTTGAGTCTTGTTTACGTAACACGGAGTTAAGGCTGAAATATTGCTCTTATCCTTGCATGAAAAGGGTCCTAACTTGATGGTGTGATTAAGAACACTTATATCTAGTTAATGTTCTATAAGACACTCTATTTGGCATGGACATGGGTACAATGTCAGAAATTTTTAATTAAATATTAAATGATAAACTTCATGAAATTTCTAATAATGTTAAAAAAGTATTACTAAAATATCAAACAAAAGAAGACTGATTTTATTTGTCATTTGAGATCCATTACCAAAATCAAGGAGATACATAGAGGGTATAGAGTGAAAGAAAGTACAAGATAAACACTGCGAGAAAGCAGTGTCTTATCAGTATCTGATGTATATCTAATACATATGTAGGAATTAACATGATTCAAAATATGAATTAATGTAATAAGAAAGGAGAAAAATTTATGGCTGTACCAGGAAACGAACCAGGGACTCCTGCACTACTATTCAGGTGCTTTAACCACTGGCCCCTGATATCGACAGTTCATACAGCCCAAACCATTGCAGTAGAAACACATATTACACATATACCACCAGTATGTTCTCATATAATCAGATGAATGGATGTGTTAGGGCATACTGCTTTTATAAGTCGTTTGGTTGCTTTCTTTTATTAGCATTTAACACAATGGTAATGATGGAACTGGTGTCATGGTTGGTAGCTAGTTGTCATTTGATCAATTGTGTCAAGGAACACTTTCATGGATGAGCTTATCAAGTGTACATTATTACGTGAAATATTTAGTCTGGATGAAAAATAATGTTCATCAACAGTACTAGTTTTGATAAAGGGTGAAATGGTTTCAAAAGTTGTTGGGAGAAGAATTTATTAGCTCACATGGGTGAAAGAGAAATTGAATGAAGCTGGATTTTTATTTCCTTGGTGAATTTGTTCACTAACTGTTCTCCATCACACCTGCTAACATAAGGAGATCTTGCATTTACTGAAATACAATCAGACCTTATTATCTGAAACTCAGTGGAACTGAGAAAAAACTAGGTTAAAATACATAAAGAAAATGTAGTTCTAACTCACTTCGACATATCATGGTATTAGAGATATTGTTGTTTGACATATTCATGATATTCAAGATAATGATGTTCAATATATTCATGATATTCAAGATATCAATGTTCGAGGTTAAAATACATAAATGTTCGAGATACTGTGATTCAACTGTATTACCGAATTATGTTGTGTGTTTGTGTGTGCTTTAGAGAATTCATTTTTTTTAACCTTTGTGTTGTAGGATAACAATGGCACAGCTGCAGATACCCCAGACACACCTGCCATCCTGGCCATCAAAATGCTGAGAAGCTGGTTCCCTAATTTGCTGGTGGCCTGTGATGTGTGTCTCTGTCCGTACACTTGTCATGGACACTGTGGTACGTGTTTAGTTCAGTTTGTAATAAAGTGATATGTTTTATGGAATATTTTGAATTTTATAAGGAAATGTACATCAGTTTTCTTTTGTTTTTTTCTCTAAAAGGACATGTTTGGATTGATATAAATGTTTTGCAGGCATTTTACGTGAAGATGGTAGCATTCAAAATGACGCAAGCATTAAGAGACTTGCAGAGATCTCTGTAAATTATGCTAAAGCTGGTAAGTTGTTATTCAGAAAAAAAGACACGTCTTTCTCAGTTTACAGTACTCTGTTACTGACCTATATTTACAAATAAAACAATTGTGGTAAGTAAAGTCACTCAAAATGAAATCAAAGGAGTAAATATTTGGTAACCACTCGCTGATCAGAGCAGGTATAGATATGATCAGGAAAAAAATGCATAGTAAATGTATTACATATTTTAAGGATAACATCTGTAACATTTTTTTTGTTGTCCTTTTAAATTTCATTTAGTTGGCTAGCTCTGTGGGATAGTGTGTGACTGCTGATTTGTAGATTGCAAATTCAAATCTCACAGGGCTTTCAATTTTTTAGTACTCTACCAGCTAGGGGACTATTAGTTTACCCTCGGTCAGTCTGTCTGTCTTTTATTCCGCTTGAGGTTTTCCAGACTTTTCTCCACATTGGATGAAGATATTGTAATGAAATTTCAAACATGGCTTTGTCTTGGATAGTTACAGATGGAGTTTGATTTTCATTATGCTTGACCTACTTTTGACTGAATTATCCTACCATTAGGGGACTTAGTATTGCCTGCAATACACTCAGAATGCTTGTTCTTTGTGTACCTTTTTTAATAAAACTCTACTTTTTCCACTATAATTAAAGAAAACTAAAGTTTTAAATTCAAAATATTATTGTACATATCCTCTATTTTTCATTCATAAATTTTCGGTGGTGTGGTGCACATTCTTTAAACATTCCTTTTCGCTTGACTTTAGATCACGTATACTTGTATTTTCAGGTTGTCAGATCATAGCCCCATCAGACATGATGGATGGCAGAATTGGTGCAATCAAAACAGCTCTGACTGAGGCTGGCTATGGAAATAGGGTGGCCGTGATGAGTTACAGTGCAAAATTTGCCTCCTCATTCTATGGACCATTCAGGTGAGTTCTGTTACCTTGACATGTGTGAGTATTTTTCAGAGGGTCAAGGACAGTCATGTAATTTTGGCAGATTTGGCTTGAGTGTGACATTTTGGCTGTTGACAAATATTACCAAAGTAATGTCATTTGTTCATTTGATAATTCATTCAAGATATGCTGAAAAGCCTTTGTGAATAATGATCACAGCATATTTTATTCCCAAGTGATATAAATGTGATAATTTTCTTTTTTTATCTGCCATATTATAGAGATGCTGCCAAATCGGCTCCCTCATTTGGGGACAGGAAGGCTTACCAGCTGCCCTCAGGTGCCATTGGTTTAGCTGAGCGTGCAGTGGACCGTGATGTGAAGGAAGGTGCAGACATGTTGATGGTAAAACCAGGTCTGGCTTACCTGGATGTAGTCAAAATGACAAAAGAAAAGGTCAGTCTGATATGAACATTCAGTATAAAATGAGCAGGATGAGATCAGAAGTATTTTATTAGGGAATCACATCTTGTTCAGACAGAATTTTCAAATTAATTGATTTTGATGTACAGATGACTCAGTGGTTTGAAAATGGGTATCTCTGAGGTCTCTGTTCAATTTTTTATTTCTATTATTCTTTTCCTGTGTGTCACACTTCAGTAAATACTCATAATAATGTTTATATACCTCAGTAAATACTGATAATGTTTATAAGTTGGTACCTGTTTTATACCTCAGTAAATACTGATAATGTTTATAAGTTGGTACCTGTTTTATACCTCAGTAAATACTGATAATGTTTATAAGTTGGTACCTGTTTTATACCTCAGTAAATACTGATAATGTTTATAAGTTGGTACCTGTTTTATACCTCAGTAAATACTGATAATGTTTATAAGTTGGTGCCTGTTTTATACCTCAGTAAATACTGATAATGTTTATAAGTTGGTACCTGTTTTATACCTCAGTAAATACTGATAATGTTTATAAGTTGGTGCCTGTTTTATACCTCAGTAAATACTGATAATGTTTATAAGTTGGTACCTGTTTTATACCTCAGTAAATACTGATAATGTTTATAAGTTGGTACCTGTTTTATACCTCAGTAAATACTGATAATGTTTATAAGTTGGTACCTGTTTTATACCTCAGTAAATACTGATAATGTTTATAAGTTGGTGCCTGTTTTATACCTCAGTAAATACTGATGATGTTTATAAGTTGGTGCTCTGCCTTTCAGTATCCCACACATCCTCTGGCTATTTATCAAGTTTCTGGAGAATATGCCATGCTGTATCATGGAGCTAAGGCTGGTGCGTTTGATTTGAAGACTACTTTGATGGAGGTATTGAGCAGCATGAGGCGAGCAGGGGCAGACATTATCATCTCATACTTCACACCCCAGGTCCTCGAGTGGCTGAAAGCAGTGGACTGAAATATCAGAGGAAGGTTAATTTTACCAAATGAAAACATAAAACAAAATGTTTTATTGATTTCATACATAAGTTGTAAATGCATTGATGGAGAGTAATGTAATATTTTCTTTAAAAGATGCTTGAATTTGTAATCCTATGTCTGTTTGTTTTTTGTTTTTTTGTTTTTTTGTTTTTTTTTAAATTTTTAAATCAGAATTATTAAACAAATGACAGCAGTTTCAGTTCAATTTTTTCCAAAACATTATGTTTGTAGATTGCTGATTTTGAAATTATGCTTTTATAACATCATAATTTTTGATTGTATATAACATCATAATTTTTGATTGTATATAACATCATAATTTTTGATTGTGTATTTAGAAGTCTAAACTTTGTATGATTGTGACAGAGTAGTATTTAGATATTTCATTGCGGTGAAGAGTTGTTAGTGAAAAAAAGAAACCAAAGTACTCCATGACATGTGTACTTTCTGTTTCATAGCATACTTTCTTTATACTTGTTTAGTAGAAAATGAATAAGAAACACTCTTTTAAATTTCATGAAAATGGAAGGTGAATTGGCAAATTATGATTTTATAGTATGTCATAATATGATTTTGTGTTCAATATAATATTTATCTCATGGCTGCATCTTGTGCACTGCCCATTACCAAGATGGAGGAAGATCTGTGTCAGTTGTGCATTTGTGATTTTATCATCAGTGGTATGGTTAATAAATGTGATTTTAATGTGGTGGCATTGAAATGGCACATATCATAAAGACTTCTAGTGTCTGAATTACGTGCTTTGTTCACTTATTACAGATAGAAGTTCTAGATTGTATTCCTTTTTATGGGAATTAAGACAAAGTTTAAAAATGTATGAAAATTTTAAAACAAATGAATTGTTGATAATGGAAAATAAATTATATAAATGTTCTAATATTGTGTTGAGTTATATGTTTTTGATATACATGGATATGATTGCATTTAGTTTTTTGCTCACCTGAGCTGAAAGCTCAAGTGAGCTTTTCTGATCACCCGTTGTCTGTCTCTCTGCACTTTTTACATTTTGAAATTCTTCTCTAGAACCACTGGGACAGTTTCAACCAAACTTGGCAAAAAACATCATTGAATGAAGGGGATTCAGGATTGTTCAAATGAAGGTCAACATCCTTTTCCAAGGGGAGATTATAGTAAACATACACTAACATTGTTTAAAAACCAGAACCAACGGGCCATTTTTAATCAGACTTGGTACAAATCATCCTTGGGTGAAGGGGATTCAACTTTGTTCAAATGAAGGGCCAAGCCCTCTTCAAAGGGGAGTTAATCACTAAGAATGGTGTCATTAAATATCTTCATCATAAGATTCACTGGGCCAGAAAAGTTCAAACGTATATGGCAGCTTCCTGACGTAGTGAAGATTCAAGTTTGTTAAAATCATATACTCCCCCGTGGGTAAGGTGAGGCCAGAATAGGGGATCAAAGTTTGACATGCTTAAATATGGGGAAAGTCTTAAATTATGGGCCAAGATGACTCGGGTGAGCGATGTGGTCTATGGGCCTCATGTAGAGATTTACCAATCCATATATGTTGTTGAACTAGAAAACTGACAAGTCAGAAAGGGCCCCCGCAATGAATATTGTAACAAACAAGAGGCCCACAGGCACGAGTATTAATCAAAAGGATCACTAGCCCAAAGAGCTATGAAAATCCCTATTCTACATATATCTAGGATAAATTTTAATATTCAGCAACAGTATAAATATGTGTTCTTAAAAAACTAAAAATGCCCCCAAAAGTGATCGTACGGATGAACGACTTTATATGATACATGTGTATATAACCGTAACGCGATATGACTAATTTGGACTCATCTTAGAGTCAAAACCCTGGGGTTGCAAAATTCACAATATTGGTACTTTTCCTAGATATGCATTAGTTTTTATGCCGTATCAGCAACTTAAAGAAGTCTTTCAAATGATAAAGACAATAATCACTAAAATAAATTTTGGTCCCACTCTGAAGTCAAAAATCCCTACTCCTTCGAAATATCTATTTAGTTTCGATTTCGTTGGAATAACATTAAAGAATGTGTTTTTTTAATGATTTACACATGCATTATGTATACCAAGTTTACGCCCCACTCCCCTCTGTCTCTCTCTTGAGTCCGAACCTCTACTCCGGAGGTAATGAAATTTACGAGTTTGGTAGAGGCCTCCATGCTCTACATCACTATGCATTAAGTTTTTCTTACAGATATGCGGTTGTAGAGAAAATGTTTGAAAATGGTTAAATTTTGTCAGCTCTTGCCCTGTCTCTAAGGTCCCGAAGACACAGGAGTCCTGAAATTTACACTTATGTCATGAAAAGAACTGGAATGGATGTTATCAAGAAGTTAAATTTGTTCAGTTGTCAACACATTTAATCACAGACCATTTGACACTGATACCAAAACTCCCCTACCCCAGGGATCATGAAATTTACAATTTTGGTAAAGGACTATCTGCTCTAGCTAAATATCCATTTAGTTTTAATCTAATATCAATAGCACTGAAGAAAATTTTACAAACACTATATATACCAAGTTTGGCCCCGCCCTGGAGTCTTAACCTCTGCCCTGTGGATCATTTACAATTACGTAGAGGCCTTTCTGCTTTATTTCACTCTTTGTTACGCCTCTAGTGTGACCATGGCTAAGCCCTAGTGGGGCATGGTATGAAACCCATGGTGTTATAGAGTAGTCCACACACACACACACACACACACACACACCCCTCCTCCCTTTGGAAGGTCCCCCCTCCTCCGGTAAATCTGCTTTATTTACGACCTATGTTGAAATTTCAAAAGTTATTCTCTATTCACCGTTTGATTAATCGTCTGTCACTGTATGGAAGCCCCTTTGAATTTAGATTAAACTAGGCTTTTGATATGTTTAGTATAAAGCAAATAAAAAATAAATAAATAAGTAAAAAATAAATAAATAAATAAAAAGACTTTTCCTATAGTTAGGTTACACTGTAACTTTACACGTGTATATACCCAAGAGCAGGACCAGCTTGTATAACCGATTCTCTCCCTTGCACTTCATTTATAAACTTTCTTTTAATTAGTTGATAGATATTTCTAATTCTAGTAATAGCACGCATTAATCCAATTATCCATTAAGACTTTTTTAGATACTGATTGAAGGTAATTGTACCCATACAATTAGATGATATCATTAATTCACTTCGGTTTAAATTCCTTTTAAGATATATCTTTTTTTATTATCCTTGATAAGCTCCTTCAATCAGAAGTTGAACGACTGACAAAAGAATTATTATTTCAAAGATAGTGATAAAATTGCAACCAACCACATATGTGTATTGTAGGGGAATTTTATTACTTGTGTTTAGGGGATACAACCCTCCAATTGCAAGCCTTTCTCTATTATACATGTACATACCAAAGTCTCGGAGAGCACGTGATGCTGCTCTGACGTGGCCAGAGAAGGTCAGGGGTTAAAAAAAATCTTCAGAATTCCCTCAGTTATTCTAATAAAAAGTCATATACGTAACAATTATAACTCTCCTGAGATTTTCAGGAAAGTTACATGACTTGAACAAAGTAAGAATCTTTTTCGGCTGGAGATGATAACGCTACACAATGGCCATGACCCAGAGCCACTTAAGGAGAGCTTACATACACGATTAACTAAACTTGAGGGACAATAGATCCCATTGAAGGTCTGTCTGTTGCTTATTGTGGAATTCATTTAAATTGGCGGGATTCAATTTTCCGGGATTGTTGCGATTTTTGAGTTTCGTTGGGATATAATTTTGTGGGTATGATTACCTTACATTTAAACATCAAATTTCAAAAAAAAAAAAATTATATTTCGTTGTGGTTTGAAATTCGTGGGATAGAGGTATCCTCGAAAACTGAGCCTGCCAGATAAACCTGGCTTGATTGTTGTCAGCGTTGCAGCACGACCGATGATTTTACTATCGATCATCAATGTATAGTTTGTTTACGTTCCATTTTTTCATTCATCAGAGGGATGTCGCCAGCTTTTGGTGAGATGCAGTGAAGTTTGACCTATGCATGGAGTGCGGGTTCTTTATCGTACCAACACCTACCGTGACAATGGGTGTCCGAGACATCCCCCCCCCCCCCCCCCCTCGTCTTTTACTTATAATGCCAGGTTTTTGGCGAAAGATTTTAAATATGACATGGTATCGGAACAGAGTATCGAACTCGAGCCTCCCCGCTGCGAAGTGACCACTCTAACGATTAGGCTACCATATTTTTTTGTACCAGAACTCCAAAAATAAATAGATAGATAAATAAATATATAAACACACACACACACACACACACACACACACACACACACACACACGGTAGCAAAGTGGTTAGTGTATCTTTAGGTTTTGGGTTCGACTCTCGATTCCGGCACCGCATCAAACTTAAGTCATTTCGCATAGGGGATGGCTTACTTCGCCAAGCATCCGGTATTAGAGGTTATATGTCATGGGCCTTTTGGATTTAAACTTGGACCCCGAAGTCCAGTGTCACGGTATTGTAGGACACAAACGGCGTTCCATTTTATTGAGCCTCGAATTCATTTTCAAAAAAGAACCTGCAAAAGATCGTATTATGAATCATCAATTATGTATGTACTTAGTATTGTATCATTTATTACCATGAAACATACAGTTCATAGATTTAATGTATATGCATGAAATAATAAGTACATTTTCAGTATATACAAAACAGGACAGGATATTCATAGGAAAAACAAACAAACAAAAAACTTCTAATCATGACTTAAATCAAATCAGACGAACTCCATCTCCTCCCCCACAAAAAAAAAAACCAACAAAAAACCCCCAAAAAACCCCAAAAAACTCACAATAATAATGATAACAGTAGTGAGATAAGTTCCTAAATAATGTAGTATATTAATTTTCTGCTTTTAATTTTGAACCCTTTTAAAGATATTTTTCATGTTTACATAATGTAACATTTGTTGATGACAATTGAATAAATTTGAAAACGGGGGGATTGTTAAAGTAATATTTCTTTAAGTACATTTTTCTAACTTTATCAAAAAAAAAAAAATAAAAAAAAAATTGACAAACCAGTGTAAAATGGTACTCGTTTTCAACCTGTGATAGTGAACATAATTTACAGTCTTTCATTTCTTGGAATATCATAATATCGCCACTTTCCATCTCTAGGTGATGAGAGGATAGTAAATTAATTATCTTCCTTATTTTCCTTTTTCTTTTCAACTAATTCTTGAATCCAAAAACTTTATTTTTTTGGTGTTCACAAACTTTCTTCTACTTCCTCTGTTTGCGGGGGTGGAGGTGGAAAATTTATGACAACAGTTTCAATTAATTCCTCGTCATGCCTGTTTAATGGATGGTACTATATTCAAATATCAAATCTTTGAATATTCGTTGTGTTTATGAAGTTTTGCTTGTTGATGACCTGTACTCGAGGTGACTATTTCTGGTCAAATTTACTGTCCAAGTGCGCAGTACCATTCCTATTTGAGTGTAGATTTAAATAAAAAGCAGTGTGGGTATTGCTATAGACTAATAAAAACTTCTACATGTGTTTTTGGGATGATATGAATTTATTGATTTATGTACATAATAATTATAATACATGATTATCTAACACATGTTTAGAAATGGACTACTTTGGCGGGAGGACGTTTTCCATGA
This sequence comes from Ostrea denselamellosa, assembly GCA_024699665.1. NCBI lineage: Eukaryota > Metazoa > Mollusca > Bivalvia > Ostreida > Ostreidae > Ostrea > Ostrea denselamellosa. Next base: position 18,799,767 of record JAMZEH010000023.1, read on the forward strand.
ATGACCCCACCAGGTTTCCTGCCGGACGGTAACTGGCGACTACAATTACTTTCCCACCGGAAGTTTTGGCTTTTCCGACTCCCATTTCTTTACTTCCTTTCCAAATCATTTGTGTGAAGTGTCCTGTAGAGATAATGGTGAAAATGTGAGGATCCCTTGGGGAATACTTAATAAAATGAACGTAAGAAACCACGCACTCCCCGTCACATTACTTTACTCCTCTCAACTTCGGTGTGAGGGGATAATACAGTAGGATATCACTCGTCCTTTACCGTCGGATATTATTATAAAACAAGATGGGTTTTTTGTGAAACAATGGTGCCCTCGCATGAAAAGTAACACTCTGGTACCCAAAGAAAGGTCTTGTCACAAGGAATACGCATGTGAAATATGAAATCCCTAACATTAGGCGTTCAAAAGTTATGGCCAAAGCTAAAATTTTCAGATGTAGGTCTAACTCCGAGGCAAACGTCATGAATTAAGTCAAAAATTTTGGCAAGGAAATGTCTTGTCACTAGAGGAAATGTCTTGTTACTAGAGGAAATATCTTGTCATTAGAGGAAATGTCTTGTCATTAGAGGAAATGTCTTGTCACTAGAGGAAATGTCTTGTCACTAGAGGAAATGTCTTGTCACTAGAGGAAATGTCTTGTTACTAGAGGAAATATCTTGTCACTAGAGGAAATATCTTGTCATTAGAGGAAATGTCTTGTCACTAGAGGAAATGTCTTGTCATTAGAGGAAATGTCTTGTTACTAGAGGAAATATCTTGTCATTAGAGGAAATGTCTTGTCACTAGAGGAAATATCTTGTCATTAGAGGAAATGTTTTGTCACTAGAGGAAATGTCTTGTCACTAGAATATGAACGCCTTCTCACCATCCACTCACAAGTTATGATCAATGTTAATCAATGCTTTTGCAGACGAACAGACGAACAGATGGACAAATCCAAAACTATATAAACCCAACGCCCGATGACAGGACATACAACTAACACATAACTCATGCCAAGTTTATATTTCAAAAGGTCAATGTACTCACGTGATTTGTACAATATCTAGTTTCAACTGGGTTTGTTTGACTGCTTACCTGAGCCTAAGGATCTTGGTTCGTTGTTGAAGTCGTGTTTACTGATTTCACTGTACCACTGATCGCAAGCTTCTTTTCCTGGTGAACAAAATCGCACAAGACACTATATGCACTGTGTTATTCACTTTCATATTTAAGAAAATTTGATTTAAATGAATACAATGTTTTGATAACAAAACGGCGATCATGGTGAGCGAGTCCAGGGCTCTCTCTCTCTCTCTCTCTCTCTCTCTCTCTCTCTCTCTCTCTCTCTCTCTCTCTCTCTCTCGGCATGAAAGGTACATTTGGATAACTTAAAACTGACTGTTGTTTTATTAATAAAATAATTTAAATTTTAAAAATGACTATTGTTATTTCAACAAGTCATTTGCATTTTTAAACTGGCTGTTGTTATATTTTAAAAAAATCGTTTGCATTTTGAAACTAAATGTTGTTACATAAACAAAACATTTTGCATCTTAAAACTGACTTTTGTTATATTAACAGAAACATTTGCTATACCGGAGTAGTCTCCCCCTGACGAGGACCATTTACAGGCGATATTTTCTCCCAGCCGTTCTCCTTTGTGCATGCAGTCGCTGTGTTTAAAGGCATTGGTTGATGCTAAATGTTCCGCCCAATTCTGAGCATATGCACTCAGGTCCTGCAGAAACAAAGTGCAAACAATAGGATCAATTCAAGCATTTATTACATATGATAAATATGCTGGAAGGTATATATTTAATATTGTCATTGTTACAATAGCTATATACTTTTTGATTCTAAGAATGAGAAAACTTACCAAATTATTGATTGAAATACAGGTAATCAAGAACATTAACGAAGAATTCAATGTTGCTATGTTGATCATTCTAAGCCAGACAGGCAAACTGAAACGCATTATATTGCGTTCACCTTTATATACCTGTAGCTTTCAGTTTGCGGAGATGTCTAGAACCTTACCTTGGCGTGAGTGAGAGATGTCTAGAACCTTACCTTGGCGTGAGTGAGAGATGTCTAGAACCTTACCTTGGCGTGAGTGAGAGATGTCTAGAACCTTACCTTGGCGTGAGTGAGAGATGTCTAGAACCTTACCTTGGCGTGAGTGAGAGATGTCTAGAACCTTACCTTGGCGTGAGTGAGAGATGTCTAGAACCTTACCTTGGCGTGAGTGAGAGATGTCTAGAACCTTACCTTGGCGTGAGTGAGAGATGTCTAGAACCTTACCTTGGCGTGAGTGAGAGATTGGGTTCACCTTTATATACCTGTAGCTTTCAGTTTGCGGAGATGTCTAGAACCTTACCTTGGCGTGAGTGAGAGATGTCTAGAACCTTACCTTGGCGTGAGTGAGAGATGTCTAGAACCTTACCTTGGCGTGAGTGAGAGATGTCTAGAACCTTACCTTGGCGTGAGTGAGAGATGTCTAGAACCTTACCTTGGCGTGAGTGAGAGATGTCTAGAACCTTACCTTGGCGTGAGTGAGAGATGTCTAGAACCTTACCTTGGCGTGAGTGAGAGATGTCTAGAACCTTACCTTGGCGTGAGTGAGAGATGTGTCTAGAACCTTACCTTGGCGTGAGTGAGAGATGTCTAGAACCTTACCTTGGCGTGAGTGAGAGATGTCTAGAACCTTACCTTGGCGTGAGTGAGAGATGTCTAGAACCTTACCTTGGCGTGAGTGAGAGATGTCTAGAACCTTACCTTGGCGTGAGTGAGAGATGTCTAGAACCTTACCTTGGCGTGAGTGAGAGATGTCTAGAACCTTACCTTGGCGTGAGTGAGAGATGCAACTTTGTGCTTCTTCCTGTACTTATTGTGGACTTTCACGCATTCATCAATGAATTCTTTGATGGATTGTGGTTTCTTGGATCTTTCTTGCGATGAACCCGAGCTGGAACTGGAGGAGTCCCTCTTCTTTTTGTCCTTTTTATCCTTCAGTCCTTGGAAAAACTGTGAACAGCAACAACCCATTTTGAAATTTTAAACGCTATCACTTTTCAAAACTTATCTTCGTTCGTGTTGCTTCATGAACGCTATAATTTATATAAACCTAAATTGACGACCTGAAACGAGCTGCAAGTTCTCAAAAAGATATAATCACGTGGAAAATTTTCTTTTTTTCTTATCAGCAGCTTTCACTAAAGTACAGAATTACCCAGGCCTTGATATGACGAAATTGTCAATAAAAACAAGATGTTGGTGTAATACACAGAAGGGGCTGCATTACATATAACCAGTGAGACGCGATGGAATGTATTTAGATATAATTAGTCGGGCTGTCTCTGTAGTCACAGTATAACACAAGAATCACAGTATAACACAAGAAATGGAGGGAAAACCTAACGGTACAATGGAAGAAGAATTCAGGTGATCTCTTGGTTCTAAGTGTATATTTATTTAACCAGCTCAAAGATTAAAGAGATCGAGTTATCTGAGATCTTTAAGGCTGGAAATGAACAGAAAACTTTCAACAGTTGCTGTATCTGTCAACACACATACAAAATTTACCGTGCTCCGTTCATGAGTCACGTTTACTGAGGATTTATATCTATGTAATATATCGCCCGTCCTACAATCAATTATTGAAAGATTCAACTATATAGAGATTTCTCTCGATAACACGTTGTATAACTCATATGTAATATTAAGAAATCCGAGAAATTGCGGTAGAGGGTGGGGGTGACATTCATAATAAAATAAACTTCCTGGGGGTATACAGATACATATAAGCTTCAGATTCTGTTTATGAATAAAATAATTTTAGTAACGATAACAGAGAACACAGAGATACATCTGTTCCGCTAATGAGAAACGAATCTGCCATGCCCTTGTGAACAGCATTCATAGTTAGGCGTTTATTTTTAACAGGGTAATAATCAATTCTCGTTTCCTCTATTAATGACAGAAAAAACCCCTGACTTTCTGTTTGTTTTCAGTAGTACTTTGGTAAGTGGCCAGGGTCATGTATGATATATATATATATATATATATATATATATATATATATATATATATATATATATATATAAAACAAAAAAAAACCAAAACAAAATACAAAAAGAGAATTCCCCTGCTTTATTTCGCATCACTGTTTGTACTAACTCAGAATTCATCGATGCGTAGGCCTGTATCGATTTAAGAAGTATTAATAACATAGATGCGTCTATAGAAGTTGTAGGCAATACAAGAGCGATAACTCTACTTCATTTTCACATGTAGAAGGGTAGAACAGATGGCGTACTTATATTGGCGATTACTGGCATTTATTCTGTCACGTACACTTGTCCACATTTACTGTGTCGTGTACACTAGTCCACATTTACTGTGTCGTGTACACTAGTCCACATTTATTGTGTCGTGTACACTAGTCCACATTTATTGTGTCGTGTACACTAGTCCACATTTACTGTGTCGTGTACACTAGTCCACATTTACTGTGTCGTGTACACTAGTCCACATTTATTGTGTCGTGTACACTAGTCCACATTTACTGTGTCGTGTACACTAGTCCACATTTATTGTGTCGTGTACACTAGTCCACATTTATTGTGTCGTGTACACTAGTCCATATTTATTGTGTCGTGTACACTAGTCCACATTTACTGTGTCGTGTACACTAGTCCACATTTACTGTGTCGTGTACACTAGTCCACATTTATTGTGTCGTGTACACTAGTCCACATTTACTGTGTCGTGTACACTAGTCCACATTTACTGTGTCGTGTACACTAGTCCACATTTATTGTGTCACGTACACTTGTCCACATTTATTGTGTCGTGTACACTAGTCCACATTTATTGTGTCGTGTACACTAGTCCACATTTACTGTGTCGTGTACACTAGTCCACATTTATTGTGTCGTGTACACTAGTCCACATTTACTGTGTCGTGTACACTAGTCCACATTTACTGTGTCGTGTACACTAGTCCACATTTACTGTGTCGTGTACACTAGTCCACATTTACTGTGTCGTGTACACTAGTCCACATTTACTGTGTCGTGTACACTAGTCCACATTTATTGTGTCGTGTACACTAGTCCACATTTACTGTGTCATGTACTAGTCCACATTTCAAGGATTAACTTGGTAATGGTAACTTTATGCAATAATTTTAATTTTTTTAAACTAATATGTCTTTTGAGTACTTCCATCTAAGATCTTAGAGAAACACGTTTAATTAAGTGGAGTTACTATGTTTATACGGCAATTGATTTACCTCTCTCATCTGAGGGACTACCCCCCCCCCCCCCCCCCCCCCCCCACTTTCCCCTCTTCCCCTTTCCCCTCCATGTGATATCTTGTAAATAGGAATATACATAATAATGATATATACTTTCATTTCATAAGACTCCTCTGATACTCAGAACTAAGGTTTAGAACATTTTTTTAAAAGTTTGAGATTTAGCGGAATTTCAGGGGGAGATAATTTCATGTAGCATTGAATTATCTTCCCCTGAATTTCTGCGCTTGTACATAATTCAATGACGAATTTTAAAACGCTATCTAGATTTCTTTTAAATGCAGAAGGAAACAAATCGTTCTTGCACAGAATGATACCATTTCATTTAAATGCTCAAACTATATTGTATAATTTTTTTTCAAAATCGAAATCTTTATTGCCGCAACACATCAACATGTAATGGTTTTTGTCCATGTGTAAAACTAATAACAATAATAATGACAGTAAGACATGGCAATAGTGTTTCAGATATTGTTCGATTAGTATCTTTTTAAACTGGAAGTAAGCTTTACTTCTTAATATAATTAAATTTTATTTAAAACACGTTATGCCTCCGAAAGTATATTTTCTTAACCTACCTGCAAAATTTTCGAGGAAAAAAATTGCAAAATTACCCATTCATACAGGAAGACGGTGTGACTTGCCAACAGAGAACAGGATTTGTAAATTAGTTGTGCACCAAAATGAGACCGATGATTGAATTTCGTTATCTGTTTAATATTATTGGGACACGTATAAAAATCTAATTACCAAACATATCAAAGGCATTTCTACCATACAGAACACAATAGCATTGATCAAATTTTGTAAATTTACAAATACTATTACTGCTACATTTCCCGCATGTGTAATCTTGTCTTTGTTTATTTTCTTCTCAATATTGAAAATGCATTCAATAAGATTAAAGCATATGTTTAAATAACTTTGTTGCAGAGATCGAAAATTGCATGAATTCACACACGTTCACACGATAACGATTATATAGCCAACAAGTTTTGAAAAGCAAAGAAATTGATTTATTCCTCGCTGTGATAATAAAACTATCATTACAGACGTGTAGTTTTAAATAGGAAATTTATTGCGCTTTATATGGTTTTATAAACGCACGACAAGCACGCCCAGCCATCATGGAGGCTGGTACAATTAAAATAAATATTGCTGAATATCCCCTAGTGTTTGAATGTGTATCTAGGTATTTTTCTAAGAAAGCATCAAATAATTGAACGCATGTATGATTGGTGTCATTATCAAATATTTTAAAATGTGAAAGGACTCACATTTTAGGAAGTGAATCAATGGATTTCGTCCTTCATTTTCTAACAATATAGTGCCTGTGGTTTCTCTGTAATAGTTGCAGTTAAATAAGAATACCTACCCCTGACACACCGCCTCCTTTCTCCTTCTTACTATCTTTCTCCTTTTCCCGCCCTCTCTCTATCATCAGTGGTCCAGAAGCGGTGGCCCCGCCCTGTTCTCCACGAGTTATAGTTTCTTTTCGATTGGTGACCTTTGAACCATCAGCTTTAATAATGGTTTCTTCAACTACGGTTTTTGTGACTTTGTTGGCACCACTTCCGGTAGTTTCTGTAAAAGTTCTCGTAGACTTTGATTCCATTCTTCCACTTCTAGTAGTTAATCTATTGAAATCCTGTGCCAAAGGACTCGCTTCCCTTTTGATGACGGGTTCTGAAAAAACGCCATATTGGGAGATTGGTTTCCAGACCTTTCACTTCGCACAAGGCTTCAACATGTAATTTGTGATAGATTCTTCTGTATATATTAGTCATAATCAATCATTTCTTCATTATCTTTGTACTTCATTTGCTTAATCAGTATAGCCTCATATTTTGTACATTCTCGTACAATTCAGTTTGATCAATAAGACAGTGGACCTCGCAGTTTGCATGCATTTAATACTAGAATCGCAACCCTCCTTCATTTCAAGTTGTTAATGAGATCAGCTTTCAATTTAGTACTTAAAATTTATCATACAATTACAACTCATTACCCACGGAGAAATTTCAATATCAGATTTAATCTAATTTGCGTACAGGTCTTTAAAACTAATTTACAGCTTTACCTCAAATAAAGCAACGCTCTTTACTACGTGAGATTTGAAGGTGGGGAAATTTTCAATGAAATCCTGGTGGCATGAAGTGCAGATACACGATACCAGGCAAATCGATGACCAATAAAGTCTGAACTTTCAAGGGACCTTATTGACAAAATATTATCACTGACGCCACCCATAAGCTGTCAACACGCACTATAGGTGAAGTGGCAGAAAGATAGTCACTCTGACACACTGAGGGAATGTTTGTATAGAAACAAAATTATTGCATCACGTCTTGTTACTTCAAAGATACAAAATTTACATGTTATGATGATAAATGGTCCAAGTATGTCTTGCAAAATGATTGAAAAGTACAAATATCTTAGTAACATGAAAAACGAGGAGAGTTGCTTTTCGACCGTTAACTTCAAATTATATATACATGTTGACAACAGTGTACATTTAATTATACTTACATCTGTTTGAGGTATATTCCACACTGTGAAAAGGGGAAATCCACAAAGGTGAAAAATGGAGATTTTATTTTATGATTTTATAGTGAATGAAAAGCAAATGCTCCGACTAGCTTTAAAAGAAAGAATAATGTTCGCAAATATGAGATCCATTGAAATGAAACGGTGGTTTTAATTCAAAAATAAAAATATTTAAATAGGTACATAAATGTAATGGGATATTGTTAACTATGAAAAAACTTAAAGAACGCTTGTAATGATAGAGATGAGCTTTCTACTACGTACCTGTTAGACTTTGTACCGTCCTAGGACAGTAAATATGAGATCAAGAATCGATCTCCGAGAATTTAAATCGCCGGCGGACAGCCGCCGCCCTTCTATCCCACGCAAATAATTATGATATAAAAGTGGGTCAAGAGAGGGAAGTCCTCACTCTGTACACGGGTAGTTCAACGTAGAGCAATGAAGGCTCTCACCGCAAGGACTAAACAATCAATACCTTTATAGATTTTTTATGTATACTTTACAGATGTGCTAAATGTGTATGTTTGATTGTCCCGAACTTTCAAAATTTTATTAACTGTTGGAGATGAAATCCGATGTATATATCACGCTTTTGAGGTACTTCCGTTCTGATAGTAAGCTATTTGAACTGAGTGAAACTTTTGTGATCAACTAATCTTTACAACAAAAAACAAAAACAAAAACAAAAACAAAAATCATTGAAAGTGTACAATGTCTCAATGGAAAATGAAGGCCTTTAAAAGTTACTTTTTTCATAAGTATTTATGGGTTTCATTTCTGTTGTAAAATGTGGAGATTCAATAAATATTTGATTTCCGAACTTTAACACGCCTGTATCAACTACAAACAAGGGTGTCAACTCGCTCCGGATACTGATCCTGATAAAGTGAAGTATTTCATTTTAAACATTTAGATCATTTCAACAAGTGTGATAGGAAACGAGGAGAACTGTTTTGTTTCTGTTTGGAACATTTCCGTATACGACACTATATATAGTATGCAATGCAAAAAAAAAAAAAAAAAAAAAAAGTATGAAAAGAGATGTATGCATTATGTACCTATATACATTGTATAATGAGAGAGAGAGAGAGAGAGAGAGAGAGAGAGAGAGAGAGAGAGAGAGAGAGAGAGAGAGAGCAGGATTTACATATAAAATACAAGTTACCTACCGGTTTAGAAGGGGTAAAATGTTGTAATATTTTATAATTTTCACTTTATTTCCGCTTAATAATGCGCACATCTGTATATATCTGAAATCGATTTTTACCACTGGGCTGGTCAAATTATTACGCCGCTTCGTTATTCTGTGTCGTACCTGTCATTCGGTATGGACTTTTCTGGTCACCTGGCGCCAACACGTTGTCTCGGAAACTGCCGACGACATTCCCAGCAGGTCGGTAGTTCGCCACGATGATTATTTTACCATCTCTCGATCGGGCTCTTCCGACACCGATTTCCCGACTTCCTTTCCAGATTAATTGTGTAAAATGTCCTTGACAATAAAAACAGAGTATTTTGAAACTTAGCAAAAGGAGCATTGTATTTTGAAAATACTTTACACTACAAAAATTGATGATTACGTGACCTCTTCATTGAATATAGTAAAAAAACAAAAACAAAAAACAACCCACCATCTACTCGACATACAATGGAGCAAATGTGTATTCATTTTCGGAGGAAATATTTGGTAACTGATTTTAAAACAGACTGGCAAAGTGATCATATCGAGCTTCAATATTTTGATGATTCAAAATTCCCCAATATGATTTCATCAAGGCTATGCTATATAATGGATACGGAATTGATAAAACCGGATGGCTATACAATCCGTTACTAACTGAAATCGTGCGCCGCATCAATCGTGTCAACATCACCATCTGTTTTGTACAAAGAAATCGAAATGCTTTGTGAATATTAGGTTAATATGCCCGTGTTTAACGATTATTTGTAAGTGTGCAACGGAAAATAAATGTAACCCGACAGACAATGAAAGAAATAACGAACACAGATAAATCTCACGAATCTTATGAAGAATACAAATTTAAGAGACGGGCAAATTATGACCCCTGGTCATATCAAAGGTGGGATCAGGTGCCTAGGAGGAGTAGACATGTCCTGTTGACCGATCACACTCGCTGTGAGGCCTATACCTCGATCAGTTAAATGGAGCGATCCATTGTCAAAAACAGTTATATAAAGAACGTCCTAAGAACTGGTATGAAACACGTCAGACAGCATTCGACCTAATGAAAGTTTGTATTTGTAAATTAGATCGTTATAACGACCATAGAATTAGCGAAATGCTGACTTTAAATCAAACTATTGAAATCCATGTAATATCAACTTATTTGTCAGCAGACTGCTTCGATTTAAAACTTTCTCATACGTAGAACATGCTCTCGAGCATCGAATCAGTTCAGAGACATACACACCATATGCAGGTGATAATGGAATATTGCTACACAAAAATGCGAAGTTGACAATGGAGAGGCGGAGGTAATCTCGTTTGTCATAAAGTTATGTTGTTAGTTTGTCGATGACATTTATGTTCAATAAAATATCTAAATATGAAGCAGATATATGGTGTCCTTTGTTTCGTGTTTACCGGTACATATCGAATCGACATATCACTGAAAATGAGTATTGTTAACAGATAAAACGCTGTCGATCTATCTAAATGCCGAGTTGAAGACCACAGCAAGATATTTACTTTCTCATGTAGAAGCTTTTGAATAAATTCTGCCTCATAATAATACAAAAAAAAACCAGCTTATAATGGATCACAATTTGTGCCAATGGGAATTCCAACAGACTGTTGGAAAGTCTGATCACTAAAGACAACGTATATATTGTCAATGAGGAATTCCAGTATATTTTTAATATCAACCTCGGAGTATTTGTGCGTAGAATCACAGGAGTATTTTTTTTTTTTTTTTTTTTTTTTTTTGGATGTCTGAGTACAAGATATGAATATTTCCGGTTCTGTTTTTATTAAACAAACAGCTGTCTATGACGTCAAAAAGCATGGTTTTTAATTTATCGTGAGGAATTATAAAGTGTTGAAAGTATTATATTTTGATACTGTTCATTTAGGGAAAATTTTGTGATTTCAAATTTATTACAATTTTTTTAGAAATTTTGAGAATCTCCATTTGATTTACACCACTTCTTGCATATGTTGTTGAACAATACATCTGAAGTTTCTCCATCACAACCAGTGTCTTTAATGTACATTTGAGTAATTTATGATCATATAATCCTCATATGAGAGAAATAAAGTATGAATGAATGAATGAAATCCAGTATAGGTACGGTAACTTGTATTTACTCGACTCATTGTATCTTTTAACAAAACAAAAATTGTCTGCTTTCCGTGCATGAAGTTTTATACACATGTACTACCAATGGTTAAACACCGCGGCAAAATATCTGGTGTTTACTAAAATTTGCAATGCAATGTTTGTTTGTTTGTTTTACGTACAGCGACCAGTAATACAATGTGTTTATCAATATTTACATTTCCAGTGATTTAGCTTTCGATATTTTTGCAAATTGTAATGATATCATCCATTTCCTCATGAATACATTACGAATAGTGTATATTTATGCAATACATGTTTAACAGTTTTAACAGTTTCTGGTTACCTGCCGACAGATTCCTGGGTTCCATGCCGAATCGGTAGAACTTGATCTCGCTGTACCACTGGTCTGTCGCCTCTAGACCTGTAGGCAAAGAGGCATTATCTAAATAATTTCGACTGTTTATATTAAAAAAAATGTACGTATAGTTTTGGGCTTGTGGTAGTAACACTACCATTCATCTTCTGATCATGGAGATTTGACCCCCCCCCCCCCACCCCCTCTCCCCAATCCCCATCCCATTCCCATTTCAACCCCCACAAAGATTTTACAGTGTATGTATTTCATTAATGTTACACAGAATTTGTGAAATTTGTGAATTTAGTCGAGAAAATATAAAGAGGTCCAATTACTACAAATGAGAACTAGTCAAGAATGAACTTTTTTTATGTACGCATGACTTGTTAAAATATTGACATTTTGAATCGAATTTTAAATTTAACCTCCAAATAATTTTTATAGACTTGTTATCTCGAAATTTTGTCAACTTCCGTCCACCTATTACTAATTTTTTGCATTTGAGGTAGACGACGTTTGACGGTTGATAAAAGCCGGCAAATCGACTTTATTTCCAGTTCACCCTAACGATGTGAGACGAAAGACCTTGACAGAGTTGCTTCTAAACTATAGGAGTCCAGTTATGATATTATATCAAACATTTCGCCGAAAATTGCAAGATGGTAAAACTGTAAAACCAACATGGCGACGTGATATACCTTGTGAATAGTTTGTTTACAGGAAGGCAATTTTTTTTTATTATAGAAATTTAGAACGTCGAGCGTCTGTGCTGTGTAGATATAATTACCATGATAAAGCTTTCAAAATACAATGGAATTTTTGACTTTTCAATACCTCCCCCCCCCCGTTTAATCACCGGTATACGAGTCCTGGGGATCAGAGGACCACTTCATGGCTATATTTTCTCCCACTCCTTCTCCCCGTACTGAGGCGTTGCTGTGTCGGAGGGTGCTGGATTGCGCTAGAACTTCCGCCCATCTCTGTGCTTGCGTCGATAAATCAAGCGCGTGTTTCAGAGGCTGGACGCCATGTTTCTGTCTGTATTCATTGTGTCTGCGAATGACGTCCTCCGTAAATTGGACATCGCCTCTCTGAAAAACATAATGCTGATCTATTACCTTACGTTTGGATGGTGATGAATACTAAATTTGTTATTTGATGCGTTTCATTAAAATTCATTTCTCCACGATAACTCGGTTACCGGTAGGTGAATAATAATGGTATATTGCCTTCTAATAAAATACAGTGCGTATCGAATACTAGTACAGACACGTAGCATCGTTTTTCAAAGAGGGGGAGGGGGAGTTGACTTCATATTTGTCTAAAAATTCTTGATATAAAAAAAAGCTAAAACCATCCATTGCTACAATCAAGAAAGTGTGAGTGAGATCTGCCGATATATCTTACTTTGCATGTGAAAATACCTATCTCTGCATGTATAAATAATAGAAATTTGTACCTTGTAAAAAAGATAAATAAATAAATAATAATAATGTGATACAAGTATCCTAAATATATCGCGGGGTTCGGGGTCCACGTGTGCCAGACCAGACTCCTACCCGGTTCTGTGCGTCTTGTGTTACAGGTTTGTGGGTTAATAATGTTACTACCTCTTGACGATCGTAGTGATTTACTCGTCACACGACAATAATGATAATATAAAAAAGGGGGCACATGTAAAAAGAATAAAAGAGGGCGGGGCACGTGGCACATCTTAGAATCTATAATTGAGAGAGAAATTCAACATGATAAATAAATTATGAATAGTATATTCGGCTACTATACAGTTCAATTAACATGAACTTCTTTGTCTGTATGTCATGATTGGTTGAGTGAGTGTAAGTGGGTTTTTTTTTTCTGCAGATGAATACTAACAAGTAACAATTCATTAATCATATAAAGCATACACATGTGCACCCATTGATTCCGAAATGTACGCACAATTGAATAAATATTGCTTTTAAAGTTCGTAGGGGTCCGAGCCGACGGAGCATGGGGTGTTTAGGAAAAAAAATGGAGGTATAGAAAGTGGGAAGGGACAGATCTGGTCATTACATTAAATATGACTTATAGTTATAAACACAATAAGCAGACACCAGTAAACAAATTCAGTGTCAAATTCTTTAAATTTAGAATAAATTCAATGCATAAACTTATTTCCAGAGAGGATCTAGAAATTCCATTGGGAGAGGTGTGACTCTAGCTTGTGCCCCCCCCCCCCCCCCCCCCCCCATGCAGAATTGTAGCAGGTACGTGCGTACGTATGTCACAGCAGCAAAGTCACGAGCTCTTCCTAGTTTGAATTGCCAAAAAATGACTGTAGTATATCTTCAGCCATGCGAACAAATATACGAAGTTTTTGGGGTTTTTTCTTTATCATGACGTCCTACGTACGTTCCATTGACACTAAAACTAACTTCAGGTGACTCCTCAATGTGTGATACGTTTGAAGGAACAATACAGCCGGATTAATTTACTGAGATCTTTCAATTATATCCATTAATAGCATTTTCTTACCTGATTAGTTATCGCTGTGTGTCTGACCTGGACTCGGTAGTTGGTGGAAAACATTCGGTAATTTTTTGTTTGTTTGTGTTAAGTGAATTTGACATAAAACTTTCGGCCCACTTAAAGTATAACGGAAGTACATTGCGGAAAACCATTATTATTAATATGTCGAGGACCATTAACGTCTCGGTGAAACCTGAAGGATTGGGATACAACGTAGAGAGGCCCACAGGCTTTAACAGTTACCTGAGAACCATACACAACAATTCAGACGTCGAACCTAAACGTGTTACTCGTTTCTTGTTCAGGAATCCGGCCTTTCATTTGGAAACTGAGAACATCATTTCCTCGCACTAAGAAATGACAATCTTAATAACATATTGTTTCAGCAATCTAACAATTGCGCTTCATAACTCTGATCCCACCTCTGGTATGACTAGGAGTCCGTGTTTGCCCATCTCTCTGATTTGTATTTGTTTTAGGAATTACGAGGTTGAATGCTATTAGTTATGTTGGCTTTTTCATGACCCTGTTTTATCGTAATAAAGCATTTCACAATATGTGGAATTTTTAAAGTTAACCCATTCTTTATGCATAATCCATATTTATAGTCCAACTCTAGCGTTTAAACCCTTGGTTCAGACATTTGGCCTCTTTCCGCATTGTACTTAATCAGGGGCAAAGATACACTGTATTGATCTCTTCTTAGAGCGTTTGAGGTATCTTGAAATTAACCATTTTTCTTCATTTACACTCAAAGATAATTAACAACAAACTGGGAAGGAATTTCAAAATCCAAAGGAATATTAGACAAGGAACGGTGCAGGACGAGCGACGAGAGAGAGAGAGAGAGAGAGAGAGAGAGAGAGAGAGAGAGAGAGAGAGAGAGAGAGAGAGGCTATAATGATCTGCTCCTGAGGCAATTAAAAGAAAATCCTGTTATTCGATAGTCAGTCTAGATACTGAAAATTTTGTCTCGGAGTTTATGTAACAAAATGTCGTTTGCTTTCAGTTCTCTGATATTTTGATGCAAGAACAATCACGGTGTCCTTTCTGGCATATTTTTAATTTGACAAATAAAATCTGCAACATGACTACATAAATTTGAAATGAAAATATGTCAGAAAGGTCAACACTACAGAGTGATTTCCAAACCAACAATTTGCTGTGATGACAGAATTCCTATTTATGTTTCGTGTTTTTGTTCAGCTACAGAATCCGCGTCAACAATAGAAATGTAAAACACTGAAATTAAAGTCACTCCTAACCTTCTTGTCGGTATTTTTCTTTCTTGATTTGGAAAAATTAGGGTCCCACAGCCAGGGAGGTATTTCCAAGTCTTCCTGGAGATAGCGTTTATGCCCCATCTCTCAAGTCACGCATCCCTGTAAAAGGTTTTATCTTGGATTGAAACAGTGTTTGAGAAGTGTATTATTAATCACGTTTTCCCCCCTTTATACAGCGCATCTTTTTTAAACTATAAAAAGATATCTCAGTGTTTGTAGTTTTATTAGACTCCATACTTACAAAAGAGGAAAGTCCTCATGTCTTAATTATCACTGCAATTTAAATCGAAACAACATCTGCATGTTTCCCCGAGAAAAACGTCATATTCACAAACATGGCTTCTTAAAACAAACCGGGAATATTACAAACCTGAACATTCCGCGGCATTTCTTCGGGCGTGGTTTTTTTTTGTGTGCTGGTTATTTATCATACCTACCTGTACAGGTGTACTACGTTTGCACTCCAGTACATGTCCCCTAGCCAGGACAGCTATCTCCGTGTGCAGTCAAATCTAGGAAGACTGGGGATTATAGAAATAACGTGGTATAAGTACTTAGTAATATATATTCATGTAATTATATAGATATATATAATCTGATATAATAGTAAATATAATTATGTCTGCTGTTGATAACCAAAAGTACATGAGTAGGCAAATTGTAAAAATTTATAGTTTTCCTTGGCTACTAAAGTAATTAATATAAACTCAAATAATTAAAGATATCTTTTATTATTTGAAGATATCATCAATTCAAATATTGCTCTCATCAACTGAATTGATGCGCGCTCTAATGCAATTATTGTTCTCATCAACTGAATTGATGCGCGCTCTAATGCAATTATTGTTCTCATCAATTGAATTGATGCGCGCTCTAATTCAGGTATTGTTCTCATTAACTGAATTAATGCGCACATCAATTGAAATGATGAGAGCAATAATTAATTTAGAGCTCGGTGTAAATGATTTGATGATCTCTTTGATTCAGTTCAAGGTATCTTTAATTAATTGTCAATGCTTTTGTATAAGGAATTAATGCGCGCATCAATCCTTTTAAAGAGAGCAACAATTCAATGAAAGAGATCATTAAATCAATTGTGGATATGTTAAATTGAAGATATCTTTAATTATATAGTTGCTCTCTCTCTCTCTCTCTCTCTCTCTCTCTCTCTCTCTCTCTCTCTCTCTCTCTCTCAATGAATTATTGCGGCATCAAATGAATTAATGATATCATTAATTCAATTGAAGAGAGCATTAATTCAATTACTGCGAACATCAATTGAATTAATGATATTAATTCAATTGAAGAAAGCAATAATCCAATCATTGCTCGCATTAACTGAATTTGAAGCTCGCATTAATTAAATAAATACTACAAACGACCCTCAGACTAATTTTCTCACAAATCCCATTCTGAAGATTATGTTATTAAGGCAAAGCTTTGGGGATTGATTGATTATACAGTGTTTAACGTCCCGCTCGAGAATTTTTCACTCGTATGGAGACGTCACCATTGCCAGTGAAGAGCTGTAAAATTTAGGCCTATGCTCAGTGCTTATGGCCTTTGAGCAGGGAGGGATCTTTATTGTGCCACACCTGCTGTGACACAGAACCTCGGAATTTGTGGTCTCATCCGAAGGACCACCCCTTGACTGGCTTGCAGAATTGTATGAACATTCTTGAAACAATTGTGTTCCAGTTGGAACCCACATGTTAATGTTGAAAAGTCTAAAATGCTTATTTTCATTTCTAATTGTAAATTTTGCATCAATGAGTTTACTTATCATGGGAATGTAGGCTTGCATTACATTTTAAAGTCATCCCAAGATAACAAAATTCAGACACTGTTTAAAGTACGTTCCCATGATAAGTAAACTAATTGATGCAAAATTGTCCATGTAGGACAGAATTAGGTAGACTACCTTTGTGGACGAGGATACATATTTCATGTATAAAATTTTGGAATCATGTGATTACTTCTGAAAATACATCAGCACTTCATTTACAAAGCAACCGATTCACACAAACGTTTGACAAAGATTTTTTTTTTCCATTTTCAATAATCTAAGATTTTCATTTTCCCCCCCACTAACACAGAAAGTAAAATCAAAACATTTCTATTAAGTATGAAACACATATTAACTGATTGATGGTGACAAGAAGAAATCTTCGGAAAGTCACCTCAGCTAAAAACTTAAGTTATCTTTGATAATTTTGATACTGTCAAAATTACAACTATCATAGTGTATGTTGTTTTTTTTGTTTTTGTTTTTTTTTTTAATCATTAAAAACCTGGATAACTGTTTTCAAGGAATATCAGATATGACAAACTCTCAGAATGTTACACTTTACCTTAATAGTAAATCTGAAAATGTACTGAAGATTATATGCTCATTTATAAATAAATGCAATTTATCCAGAAATAACAACGCATAAGCCGGCGTTCATGTTCAAAATCTATGTCAATTACGCAAATCTAAACAATGTAACTCACTGAATGATAAATATATTGGGCCATTGCTAATTAACGCAATTGTCTTTGTGCCAGTTAATATTGTCTTATTGCAATAAAAGATTTTTTGTTTTAATTTCAGGTTTACCTATGATAGAAGTGAAGTTGATTTAATTTTATACATTCCTTGAGGGTAGGTACGTGTTCTATCATTCGTAGTGAGAGTCATATTTATTTATAGAACTATTGAATATGTACCAGAGGGAATTTCATTATCAGAGATTTAAAGAAATATTTGTTTAGACACAAAATTACAAGGATTAGCATGCGTCCCATATAGCGCCATGTTTGGATTTCTAAATTAATGGTTAGAGTTACTTCCCTTTGGACAACAAACTAAGACCGTATCAGTATGCCTAATTTAGCACAGAAGGTCGTTCTGATTACAGGTGAGTGACCACACCCTCCCACCACCACTGTCACGTGTAGTATAGGTCAGACTAAATGATTTAATCCTCTATATGCAAACTGACTCGCTAACAAGACAGTTATAACGGATACACGCCCTCCAATTACTCCCACTAGTCGCCAACCCGCCACATTACGTTGAATATTAGGTGGCGGATCAAGCAAAACTATGAAAGCGTGGGCGGATCTTTGGTATATACCAAAATCCTTTAAATATAAAGTTTAATGGATATTAATTTACGAACCACATGTTACAAAGGCTTCGGCGCCTCTATATAATCCAGAAGTAAGTATAGAAAATCTACACTAGTAGTATAAGAAAAATATCATAAAAGCCGATTGACGATATATATACTGGACTAGTTTACTAGCTTTGTAATATATATATATATATATATATATATATAAAACACTTATTCTTTATTGTGTCATAATATTAATCTTTGAATGTTACTGTGAAACCCAGGTCACCTCTCCTAATTAATATGTAAGAATCTCTATGATTCACGTTACGTAGTTGTATGGCTGAGATGCTTAACAATTTTACAAACTGCGTACATTAAGGAAGAAAGTTTTATGTGAACGCAACAAAACTGTTTATTTGTTTAGGACAGGCGAATGAGATTTTTTGTTTTTAGAATTTTTTTTTTTTTTTTTAGAAATTCGTTCGCAAAAAATAAAATTAATTTCCATGAAATTAATTTCGTTCCCAGCAAATAAAATTCGTTCCCACGCAATAAAAATTCGTTTTCACGAAATAAAATCCGTTCCCTCGAAATCAATTTCGTTCGTATTAATCGCGCGAAATAAAATTCGTTCCCACGAAATTAATATCTTTCCAACGATTTTTAAAATTTTATTGAGTGACCACACCCTCCCACCACCACTGTCACGTGTTGTATAGGTTAGACTAAATGATTGAATCCTCTATATGCAAACTGACTCTCTAACCAGACAGTTGTAATGGATACACGCTCTCGAATTAGTACTACAAGTCGCCAGCCCACCACATTACGTTGAATAGCAGGTGGCGGATCAAGCAAACCTGCTACAACCACGAGTCCTAACGATGAACATGCCGCTGCCCCCTTCCAAAAACCTGACGTAGAACTTTATAAACACCTTTTACAAACTGATGAACCCATTGGGGATCCGGGTTGTTAGAATAGATCTTCAGTAAACATCAACTTGATCCGATTGTCCTTTGCCACCTCTTAGATCCTCTGAATTTCTGTCGAAATCTTTATTCAGCAATTGCGTTTACAAATTTAAATAAGGTAGGAGACCGCCACCGATTTACTCCGCGCTTCTTGTTTTCAATTGAGTTACACACTTGTTTCTTCTTTTTTTTTAATCCTTCTAACATAAATATTCCTATTTTATGTTCTGATAGATTTTGTTCCCAATTATTTATTCGCTCAAACTTTAACGAACAATATCTTGTGTTATTCATTCGTCTGCCTACACAAGTATGGAAGGTTGATGATAACAACACAAATCGAAACAGAAATATAAGAAATAAGATATTATTTTTTGAATGTTATTGGGATATGACATGAAGTTCGTACGTGATAAAATCTACTAAATTTACAGTTGCCATTAATTTTTACCTTATATGACACTGCTAACAAAATTGACATCCAATTTCATATAAATATGAAGTCAGTCACGTGATCTGACTTTTTTTCTTGCATATGAATACAATCACCGCTTCAAAAGTGTTTGAGTCAACTGTACTGGGTACCTTCACCTGTCTTGACATCATAACGGAAACAAAATAAATAAAACGCATCAGAATATTTATAGAGAATTTATTTTGTAAACAGACAAGAATTTCATTCATGAGTAAAACAGAAACATTCGCCATGCCATTCAGTTGTTTTATCTTTTAAAAATACCGTCTGCAACTTGAACTGCAACTTCGGAAGTATGGCGAATTCATACGATGTCTTTGATATTTACATTATGGCAGTCTAATATTAGATTCACTTTATGATGATGGTAACCTGTTGTTTACGGACAATAGCCATCACCGCCATGACCGAGGCTGGTTTCGAGCTCCAAATATTATTCAAGTCAGGGTACAGCTGCGAGTCGTTATTTAAATCCTACAACAGATCGAATAAAAAGTCTCTTTCAGTTTGTGTTTATCTTCTCTTACACCCTGGAAGTAAAAAAAAAAAAAAAATAAATGCAACGTACCTGCACTTCGTCTAAATCTGTCGGTGTAATGCTACAAACACGAGTCCTAACGATGAACATGCCGTTGTTCCCTTCCAAAAACCTGACGTAGAACTTAACATCATCTCGATCCAATTATCCTTCGTCATCTCTCCTGGATCATCTGAATTTCTGTCGAAATTTATGTTTAGCAATTGCGTTTACAAATTTAAATAATGTAGGAGACCGACACCGTTTCTCCCTCACCGATTGACCTGATGTAGTTTACTCCGCGCTTCTTGTTTTCAATTGAGTTAACTTGACGCTCTTAATTATCTTTATTTTACACTTATTTCATCTTTTATAATCCTTCTAACATAAATATTTATATTTTATATTCTCCTAGATATTGTTCCCAATTATTTTATTCGATCAAATTTTAACGAACTATATCTTGTGTTGTTACATCGTCTGCTTACACAAGTATGGAAGCTTGATAAGAACACAAATCGAACGAGAAATATAAATATAAGAAATAAGATATCATTTTTTTTTTTAGTGTTATTGGGATATGACATAAAGATGGTATGTGACCATATCTACTATAACGCCCTTCGGGCGTAATAGGATTTGATCACTTGACCAACTTCCTGTCATATCCCATAACACACAAAAAATTATATCTTATTTCTTTATTTCTTTATATATATATATATATATATATATATATATATATATATATATATATATATATATAAACTTTCATTACCTAAATCAATACATAAACAAAATCTCATCATCGATTTCATACAGCTGTTATATAATCTATTTTAACAGACGTTGTTTTGCAATTATGCAATCCACAATGCTGATCATACAGGAGCTTTAGTTCAAGTTCATCGGTTGTTAATATTGTCGAATATTATATATATATATATATATATATATGTGTGTGTGTGTGTGTGTGTGTGTGTGTGTGTGTGTGTGTGTGTGTGTGTGTGTGTGTGTGTGTGTGTGTGTGTGATACATGAACTAAAGTTACTAAACTTGTCAGTGAAATAAAGCAATGGATTGTAAAACGGATATTGCATAGAACATTGGTTATTTCTACTAATAAAAGCAGACAAGTACGACCACAAACTGCATGAATTATTTTACTGATATACATGTATAGATAATATATCCTAGTATGCCTTAAAGGTTGATTAATTGATACATAATGAAGTAAAACAGAGTTTCAGTTTTGATTATTTATTAGGACTAGTGATTAAATGTTATGGACTTAGTGAATTTCACAAGCTTTGACAAGTGAATATTATGTCGTGGGAGCGAAACTTATTTTGTGGGAATTTTTTTTTTATTTCGTTTAAACGAATTTTATTTCGTGCAAACGATATTAATTTCGTGGGAACGAATTTTATTTTGAGGGAACGAATTTTTAAAAAGAATCTCATCCACCTGTTTAAAACCAGCCACCATAGTTTACGGCCTGTTGTACAAGGGATTTATTTATTTGTTTCTTAAAATTTCTTTGGGTTGCTTGTCCGGTAAATGTCGGTAGTTGGACCACTTGGCAAAATAGCCTGGATCCGCCCCCAGGAAAATACAATATTATATACCTACTGTACTGTTACAGGTGCTAGTGCGGGTATTGGAGAAGGAATCGCTCTACATTTTGCTTCATTGGGCGCCAAACTTTCACTTACTGGCCGAAACAAGGAGGAACTATCCCGTGTAGCTGCAAATTGCCGGGAAAATGGGCTGAACGACGAACAGGTATCCACGTTATGTAACATTTATTCCATTATATTTACATTTTTAATGTTTTCGCCATTGATATCTCTACAAATTGTCATGGTGGTCAATTCCTCATGAATGCGCTGCAGATGTGAAGAATTTGTGTATGAATATTGCTAAATATAGTGCATGTACGTTTATTTTCATTACTTGGAATTCCGACTGAATTGAAGATAGAATGTAAATTAAAAAAAGAAATTTCACATTTTTAAAAATACATGAAGGTATGAAGTCAGCAGCGCTTTTCGCTGTTATACTTTTCATGAAGCGCGTTGAAGTATGCCTAGAGCGTCGCAGTTCATCCCACTCATGTATTTCAAATATGAATATTGTTTCTTAAATAAACGCATTTGTTCTAAAATGTTCGTTCGTTTCTGCAGTTTACATCTGATGAAGTATGAAAACATGAGTAATTTGAATTATTTATTTGAATTTATGTAGATTTTAATTCAAGACGGCGATCTAACGTCTGGGGAGTTTAGAAGCGATCTGTTGAAGAAAACTATAGAGAAATATAAACGGTTAGATGTACTGGTAAGTCATTGGAGCGAGTGGATCACGAGTTCTATTGTAGCACGTGACTGCATGTGATTCATTTGTAACAAATGTTCTTCCGGGGCTGGACGAATTGTGGCTGGGCTTTGTTGACTTTTTAAAAAGAATTATGGAACTTGAACTTAGCAAATTTTAAAATATTGACAGTACTCCAGACTCTTTTTGGTTATTCCTGCAGTTGTCGAATTGCAAATTTATACTTATACTTCCATGAATGGATTACAGATCAAGCTCTTGACATTTCTTTTGGAAGAGTTATGGTTCTTGTACTTAGCAAATACTGCCACAAACCGGGACCATTTTGTGATTGTCATCTCAATGATATCTAATTTATAAAATGTATCTCCAAAGACTCAGCTTTTGCTTCATTTTTCTGACTTTATAATCTATCAATACTTAGTGTATCGTATGTGTAGGTAAACAATGCAGGGATGATTATCTATGGCAAGACATCTGACACAACAGAGGCTACATATGACGCCATGATGGACACAAACACCAAATGTCACTTCTTTTTATCCAAAGATGCCATTCCATACCTGAAAGAATCAAAAGGTAAGTCATATTTAGTACATTTCTAAAATAGTCAAAGGATGTCAACATGTGTATTTCATATCTTAATCAAAAGGAATATTCCATATCTCAATCAGGAGGTGATCATATTGCATATCTCAATCAAAAGGTGATTAATAAAACGGTCGCTTTATTACAAATCTCAATAACAATTTGCACCGCTCTAAATCGAAAAATGATCAAATACCATATCTCAACCGGGGGGGAGGGGATAATATTCTATATCTCAATCAAAAAGTGGTCCTTATCTCAATCGAAAGATGATTATATTCGACATCTCAATCGAAAGGTAGCTCTATCCATATTTCAATCAAAAGGTGGTTCTTTTCCATATCTCAATCTAAAGATGGTTCTACAGGCGCGGATCTAGAAATTTTTGAAAGGTGAACGGGGGGGGGGGGGGGGGGGGGGGGCTGTTGAATCAAGGGATCAAACTGCTGATAGTTTGATATGTATTTTGACTTTTTTATCGTCTACATGGGAGTTTGTAGATTAGCTACCAGTTAAAAACACTCTTTAAAAAGAATTTAAAATGACAAACTAATTTACAATTTCCCAGAAAAATATAAATACCATATTCCGATCTCTCTCTCTCTCTCTCTCTCTCTCTCTCTCTCTCTCTCTCTCTCTCTCTCTCGATCTCGATCTCTCTCCAAAATCAGGGGAAAGAAAGCGAGGAACCCCCGTAACTCCCCTTTAGATCCGCCAGTGCTCTATTCCATATCTCCATCAGAAAGGTGGCTCTATTTCATATCTCAATCAAAAGTAGTCATGTTTAGAATTTTAACTAATGAGAAGTGGAATTATATTCTAAATCTGAAAAAAAAGAAAAGATTCAATGTTCCGTGTCTCTGATATCTCAAAATGATAATGAAAAAACCCACCAAAGTCAAGCAGTATACCATTTCTCAAAGAATTTAAATTTGGTTATCGTCCATGTCTTAGAAAATCGATAGGTGGCTTTATTCAATATCTAGAGGAATATATTCTGTATCTCCAAAAGTATCAAAAGGGCGTTATATCCATAAAAAGGTAAGTATATTTCGATATCTCAGAGATTCAAATATAGTAACAAATCCGTACCACAAGGAATCAAAAGGACACCTTTATTTCATATCTCCCACAAAAGCAAAAGTTATTTTAGTCCATAGTCTGGAAAATCCAAAAACGTGGTGATGGTCCATATTTCGAAAAGTCGAGACCTTTATGCACGAAAAGTTAACGTACCATGTCATCTAGATCTAAAGCATTTTGTTGACTTTGTTTTCATTTGTTTTTCCATTTCAGGTAACATAGTAAATATTTCAAGTATTTGTGGTCCCAAACCGGTAAGTGTGTACTGAATGGGAACATTTCTGCTCGTAGGTCTGTAATTAGTACATTTATAATTTGTCATATTATTATTTTGTACATTTATAATTTGTCATATTATTATTATTATGTACATTTATAATTTGTCAAATTATTATTTTGTACATTTATAATTTGTCATATTAATATTTACTGCATGCACTATTTTCAGATGGCGGATGTTGCAGTTTATTGCATGAGTAAAGCAGCCATAGACATGTTCACACAGTGTCTGTCATTAGGTTAGTGGGCAGGAAAAAAAACATAACTAACAGGAATGACTTAACGAATAAAGTTTCAAGAATGTATCTTCTGATGGAATAGAATAACACGCATTAATCAAAGTTTAATTTAAACCAAATGATGTTTAACTATCATTATTTATAAGTGTTTTTTTCCCTACATTTTCAGAGTTGGCACCATTTGGTGTTCGAGTTAACGCAGTGAAGTAAGTACTGGTTAATGCCATATTACGTATCCATTGTAACATTCAATATATTTATTATATATGTAAACTGTCTGGAAGTGTTGTTCATCGTTAGAACTCGATCTACTTGTACAGTCCTGGGACTATTGTGAGTAAGATAGCCAGGCGTGAACACTCGGCATATCAAGACGAAGAAAAGTACCAAAAGGTAAGGGACACTTAGTAATCAAGACAAAGAAAAGTACCAAAAGGTAATGGACACTTAGTAATCAAGACGAAGAAAGGTACCAAAAGGTAATGGACACTTAGTAATCAAGACGAAGAAAAGTACCAAAAGGTAAGGGACACTTAGTAATCAAGACGAAGAGAAGTACCAAAGGGTAAGAGACACTTAGTAATCAAGACGAAGAAAAGTACCAAAGGGTAAGAGACACTTAGTAATCAAGACGAAGAAAAGTACCAGAAGGTAAGGGACACTTAGTAATCAAGACGAAGAAAAGTACCAAAGGGTAAGAGACACTTAGTAATCAAGACGAAGAGAAGTACCAAAGGGTAAGAGACACTTAGTAATCAAGACGAAGAAAAGTACCAGAAGGTAAGAGACACTTAGTAATCAAGACGAAGAGAAGTACCAAAGGGTAAGAGACACTTAGTAATCAAGACGAAGAAAAGTACCAAAGGTTAAGAGACACTTAGTAATCAAGACGAAGAGAAGTACCAAGGGTAGGAGATACTTAGTAATCAAGACGAAGAAAAGTAACAAAAGGTAATATCTTAATAGAGAAAATTCTTCGTAATCAAGGTGAAGAGATCTTGATACAAAAATAGTTTGTAATCAATGGCAAAAAAAAAAAAAAAAAAAAAAAAGAAAGAAAGAAAAGAAAAAAAACCCCAAAAGGTAACATCTTAATTCAGAAAACACTTTGGAATCAAAATGATTGATTGATTATTTGTTTGTTTTACGTCCCATCGAGGATTTTTCACTCATATTGAGATGTAGTCAAAATGAAGAATAGAAAGGTACGCTTTTGATGTAGGTAACAATTAGTAACCAAGATAAAGAACAGTAACAAAAAGCAAAACCTTTATACTTTATCTGAGTTTATATAGAAAGTATACGACGAGAAAGCTGTACTCTTTATCATTAAAGTATTGACATATTAACTTTTAGAGAATTCTACTTCATACATTTAATGTGAGAACCCAGATTGTTGAAGATTTTTCAAATTAGGAAATATTTTCAGTTTTTAGAGATTCAGAAATCTAAACACCCCTTGGGACGGGTCGGATTCCCAGTGGACATTGCGCAGTCAGTGGCGTTTTTAGCGTCAGAAGAGGCGTCTTTTATCACGGGGCAGATCCTGTTTGTGGACGGAGGACGCCATTGCGTGTCTTCAGCCTTGGCAACTAGTGTCAAATGACCACATCTAACTATTTATAATGGAGATCCATTCGCTATAATCAGCGTCGTAATCTTGATTGTTGTAAAAATAAGCAGTCCTAAAATGACATGAAATATAATACAACTGTTGTTGAACTAAGAGGCAACTGTTGTTGAATTGAGAGCCAATTGTATCAACACTTCTTTAAAATATTGTATGTAATAAAATTAGTGTATGAATGAGGAATGAAGTTTTCTTTTCTTAAGTATTTTTGATCATTATACTCGCGTTTTCGAAATAAAGTTAGGAAACATTGTTGTCGCGCATGTCCGTCCTTCCTAGTGTCATACATTCTGTGTAATGTCTATCCTGTACTGCATATCCGTCCTTCCTAGTGTCATACATTCTGTGTAATGTCTGTCCTGTACTGCATATCCGTCCTTCCTAGTGTCATACATTCTGTGTAATGTCTATCCTGTACTGCACATCCGTCCTTCCTAGTGTCATACATTCTGTGTAATGTCTATCCTGTACTGTACATCCGTCCTTCCTAGTGTCATACATTCTGTGTAATGTCTATCCTGTACTGCATATCCGTCCTTCCTAGTGTCATACATTCTGTGTAATGTCTATCCTGTACTGCACATCCGTCCTTCCTAGTGTCATACATTCTGTGTAATGTCTATCCTGTACTGTATATCCGTCCTTCCTAGTGTCATACATTCTGTGTAATGTCTGTCCTGTACTGCATATCCGTCCTTCCTAGTGTCATACATTCTGTGTAATGTCTATCCTGTACTGTGTATCCGTCCTTCCTAGTGTCATACATTCTGTGTAATGTCTGTCCTGTACTGTATATCCGTCCTTCCTAGTGTCATACATTCTGTGTAATGTCTATCCTGTACTGTATATCCGTCCTTCCTAGTGTCATACATTCTGTGTAATGTCTATCCTGTACTGCACATCCGTCCTTCCTAGTGTCATACATTCTGTGTAATGTCTATCTTGTACTGTATATCCGTCCTTCCTAGTGTTATACATTCTGTGTAATGTCTATCCTGTACTGTATATCCGTCCTTCCTAGTGTCATACATTCTGTGTAATGTCTGTCCTGTACTGTATATCCGTCCTTCCTAGTGTCATACATTCTGTGTAATGTCTATCCTGTACTGTATATCCGTCCTTCCTAGTGTCATACATTCTGTGTAATGTCTATCCTGTACTGCACATCCGTCCTTCCTAGTGTCATACATTCTGTGTAATGTCTATCTTGTACTGTATATCCGTCCTTCCTAGTGTTATACATTCTGTGTAATGTCTATCCTGTACTGTATATCCGTCCTTCCTAGTGTCATACATTCTGTGTAATGTCTATCCTGTACTGTATATCCGTCCTTCCTAGTGTCATACATTCTGTGTAATGTCTATCCTGTACTGTGTATCCGTCCTTCCTAGTGTCATACATTCTGTGTAATGTCTATCCTGTACTGTATATCCGTACTTCCTAGTGTCATACTTTCTGTATAATGTCTGTCCTGTACTGCATATCCGTCCTTCCTAGTGTCATACATTCTGTGTAATGTCTGTCCTGTACTGCATATCCGTCCTTCCTAGTGTCATACATTCTGTGTAATGTCTGTCCTGTGCTGTATATCCGTCCTTTCTAGTGTCATACATTCTGTGTAATGTCTATCCTGTACTGCATATCCGTCCTTCCTAGTGTTATACATTCTGTGTAATGTCTGTCCTGTACTGCACATCCGTCCTTCCTAGTGTTATACATTCTGTGTAATGTCTATCCTGTACTGCACATCCGTCCTTCCTAGTGTCATACATTCTGTGTAATGTCTATCCTGTACTGCATATCCGTCCTTCCTAGTGTTATACATTCTGTGTAATGTCTGTCCTGTACTACACATCCGTCCTTCCTAGTGTTATACATTCTGTGTAATGTCTATCCTGTACTGCACATCCGTCCTTCCTAGTGTCATACATTCTGTATTATGTATATCCTGTACTGCACATCCGTCCTTCCTAGTGTCATACATTCTGTGTAATGTCTGTCCTGTACTGTACATCCGTACTTCCTAGTGTCATACTTTCTGTATTATGTATATCCTGTACTGCACATCCGTCCTTTCTAGTGTCATACATTCTGTGTAATGTCTGTCCTGTACTGTACATCCGTACTTCCTAGTGTCATACTTTCTGTGTAATGTCTGTCCTGTACTGTACATCCGTACTTCCTAGTGTTATACATTCTGTGTAATGTCTGTCCTGTACTGCATATCCGTCCTTCCTAGTGTCATACATTCTGTGTAATGTCTATCCTGTACTGCATATCCGTCCTTCCTAGTGTCATACATTCTGTGTAATGTCTGTCCTGTACTGCACATCCGTCCTTCCTAGTGTTATACATTCTGTGTAATGTCTGTCCTGTACTGCATATCCGTCCTTCCTAGTGTCATACATTCTGTGTAATGTCTATCCT
Source organism: Ostrea denselamellosa (assembly GCA_024699665.1). Classification (NCBI taxonomy): domain Eukaryota; kingdom Metazoa; phylum Mollusca; class Bivalvia; order Ostreida; family Ostreidae; genus Ostrea; species Ostrea denselamellosa. The sequence goes on from JAMZEH010000023.1 coordinate 18,828,733, forward strand.
GTACTGCATATCCGTCCTTCCTAGTGTCATACATTCTGTGTAATGTCTATCCTGTGCTGTATATCCGTCCTTCCTAGTGTCATACATTCTGTATTATGTCTATCCTGTACTGTGTATCCGTCCTTCCTAATGTGATACTTTCTGTATTATGTTTATCCTAGTGTCATACTTTTCCTGTAATGTATATCCTGTACTGTATACTTTCCCTGTAATGTCTGTCCTGTACTGTATACTTTCCCTGTAATGTCTATCCTGTACTGTATACTTTCCCTGTAATGTCTATCCTGTACTGTATACTTTTCCTGTAATGTATATCCTGTACTGTATACTTTCCCTGTAATGTCTATCCTGTACTGTATACTTTCCCTGTAATGTCTATCCTGTACTGTATACTTTCCCTGTAATGTCTATCCTGTACTGTATACTTTCCCTGCAATGTCTATCCTGTACTGTATATCCGTCCCTCAGTATGTCATACATCATTGAACCATTTCTTACATTTTAAGAGGTAGATCATCAAAAGAAAATTATTTTGCATATATTTTGGCATACTGCAGGGTTTTGGAATTTCTATGTAAGTCCTAATAAGAGCTATAAGACTGGAACTCCTATGAACGTTTATCGTTTGAACTCCTTGGGCTTTACAGTTCAGGGTTTAGGATTCTATCTTTGCGACAAAATGTTTATCCTCTAGAAGATTTGATGATGTAATCAGATCATGAAATCGTATACGATACGACTTGTTCTTGTAGAAGTTACTAATTATTCTGAACAGGAAGTTCGATGGGAAATCGCATGCGTAATAGGCGCTGAATTTTGTTTTTCGTCATTTGAAGAATATTTCGTTTTTATTCAGCAGCACTGCCTATCTCATTAGCTAACATACAGAGTGTTTTCCAGAAACATGAAATTTATTTTCCTGGTCTGTATTGCATACCTTCATCACCCCGTGGGGATCCGGGTTAGAATAGGTCCTCAGTACCTCTTGCTTGTCGTAAGAGGCGACCAAATAGGGCAGACCTTTGGATGAGACAGCAAAAAGGCGAGGTCACGTGTCACAGCAGGAAATGTATAAATACTGAAGTATTGCAAAGGATTATTGTTGACAATAATATTAAGGAAATATTGTGTTGTTATTTTTTGACATGTCTATCTTATCAGAGGAATATTTTCCTTAATATTTGTTTTACTCCTTGATGCACTAACAGATGGGAAAAGAATCATGGTGTAAAATTTGAGAACGAGAGATCTTAAACTGGTAATGCAGCTCATTATTAACGGGTGATACAGTAACGGGTGGTGTACTTCTTAGTAACGAGTGATGTAGTTTCTTAGTAACGGATGATACAACTCCCTAGTAACGGATGACACAACTCCCTAGTAACGGGTGATACAGCTCCTTATTAACGGGTGATACAACTCCCTAGTAACGGGTAATGCAGCTCCTTATTAACGGTTGATACAGTAGCGGGTGATGTACTCCTAGTTCGGAGAACTTATTCTATTACGTTTTTTACTTTCGCTAAAGTTTCGAGACATAGTTCCATACTACTGTCGCAACAAGTCAAAAACGTGAAACTTAACATGTCAGAAACACGTGTATCAGGGCTGTCTCAAAATGTCAAAAACACGTGTATCTGGGTTGTCTCAACATGTCAGAAACACGTGTATCAGGGCTGTCTCAAAATGTCAAAAACACGTGTATCTGGGTTGTCTCAACATGTCAGAAACACGTGCATCAGGGTTGTCTCAGCATGTCAGAAACACGTGTATCATGGCTGTCTCAAAATGTCAAAAACACGTGTATCTGGGTTGTCTCAACATGTCAGAAACACGTGCATCAGGGTTGTCTCAACATGTCAGAAACATGTGTATCAGGGCTGTCTCAAAATGTCAAAAACACGTGTATCTAGGTTGTCTCAACATGTCGGAAACACGTGCATCAGGGTTGTCTCAACATGTCAGAAACATGTGTATCAGGGCTGTATCAATATATCCAATCACGTGTATTACGGCTATCTCAACATATCTAAACACGTGTATCAGGGTTATCTTAACAAGTCCAAAATATGTGCATTAGGGATAATAATAATAAATAAATTTATTTTGTAAAGCGTAAAGTCCATACTGCTCTAAACGCTATTTAAACAACAATAAAATGAGTGAAATGAGGTATATAAAAACAGATCATAGTAGGTCCCAGATTAGTTGTAGCATGTGAACAGATGAGTCTTTAATTTAGATTTGAAGGTACAGAGACTAGTGGCAGTTCTGATATCATACGGAAGAGCGTTCCACAGTTTAGGGCCAGCAACACTAAAGGCTCGAGTTTGAATCACCGTTGAGGTGGTAAATGGCACTCGTAGTAGGCTCTGGTCACTGGACCGCAGTATTCTGGAGGGAGCATAAGGTGTTATGAGTTCTTGCAGATAGGATGGGGCTGTGTTATGTACTGTTTTGTACACCAACACCAATGTCTTGAAGATGACTCTTTGCTGAACTGGAAGCCAATGGAGAGAGCGTAGTACAGGTGTAATTCTGTCATATTTGCTGGTGCCTGAGATGATTCTGGCAGCAGTATTTTGGATAGATTGAAGCCGCTGGATCTGCGTTGATGGTAAGCCGCAAAAGAGAGAGTTACAGTAGTCCAGCTTTGTTGTTATAAAGGCATGGACAACATATTCTAACGATTCCCTGTCTAGATATCTTCTCAGCTGGCTCAGGTTCTTAAGGTGGATGAAGGCACCTCTGCACACTGATGATATATGTGCCTCCATGGTTAAGTGTTGGTCAATTGTTACACCAACTCCCTTGGCCTTAGCAACAGGAGTGATAGAATCGTTTCCTACTTGCAGTGATGGTATGTGCAGCTTAGATGCCATTTGTTTTGAGGATATTACTAGCACCTCGGTCTTGTCTGTGTTGATCTTGAGGTGATGTTGAGCCATCCAGGTTTGAACTGACCTCAAGCAAGACTCCATCTGACTGACTGCAAGAGCAACCTGTTGAACTTTAAAGCTGATATACAATTCATTGTCGTCAGCATACATGTGGTACAAGACATTGTTCTTTCTGAGAAGGGTCCCCAGAGATGATGTGTAGATGTTGAATAGGACAGGCCCAAGGACCGATCCCTGGGGGACACCGCAGCCCAACTCAGTGGCACCAGATTTTGCCCCCTTCACTTTGACAATCTGGGTCCGATTGGTAAGATAGGACGCGAACCACATGAGCACAGTGTCCTTAATTCCAAGGTCCTTGAGTATTTGTAGCAAGCGTGAATGATCCACAGTATCAAAGGCAGCCGATAGGTCCAACTGCACTAGCAAGACAGCTTTCTGCTCTCCAATGGCACAAACCACATCATTGTGAACTCGCAGAAGTGCCGTCTCAGTACTATGTCCCTGACGGTAAGCACTTTGGAATGGCTCGAGTAGATCATTCTCACTGAGGTAGGTATGTATCTGTGCTGCTACAACCTTCTCAATTAACTTGGATACATATGCAAGGTTGGACACTGGCCGGTAGTTCTTTGGTACATCAGGGTCTAGTGAAGCCTTTTTCAGAAGTGGTGTCACAATAGCTCCTTTAAAAGATGTTGGGAAGGAACCACTCTCAAGTGACTTATTTATGATGGACGTGATGATGGGAGCGAGAGTTGTGACCTCTTGCTTCACAAGAGATGTGGGCAGAGGGTCAAGTTCACAGCTCTTGTTGGCAGATGACATTATCAACTTCGTTACTTGATCTACAGTAACATGTTGGAAATGACCAAGTTCGGTTTCGTCTCCGAGTGCTGGTAGTTCTACAAGTGGATGGTGGTAGTCGCATGTAATGGAGCTGCGAATACGTGAAATTTTCTGTACAAAAAAGTCACTAAACATGACAGCCAGATCTGATGGTAATTTGTCAGCAGGCAATGGAGTGACTGAGTTTCTACCAAGCAGCTTGTTGACCACCCTGAAAAGCTGCTTACTGTCACCTTTGTTATCATGCACCAAGGTCCTGTAATGCTGGAGCTTAGCCGTATCTATGAGCATGTTCACCTCTTCCCTGTGCTGAATGTAAATCTCTCTGTGTACCGCGAGTCCTGATTTGCGCCACATTCTCTCAGCTTGTCTGCGTCTCTGCTTCGCCTCTCTGATAGAGCTGTTGTACCACTCAGATTCTGGCCTGATGGTGATAATGCGAGTTCTGAGTGGTGCAAGTTTGTCCATAATGGATGAGAGTTCACTGCTATAGAGATCTGTGAGGTCAGTGAGTGACATCTCAGTTGCAGCCGATGTGCAAAGAGAAGAGCTGATGACAGCTTGACTGAAAGTACTGGGATTAATGGTCTTGACCTTGCGATAATCACTTCCAGATTAGATTACGGAAATGCGATGTTATATGGACTGCCGACAAACATAACGAACAAATTACAACGTGTTCAGAACACTGCAGCTCGTGTTGTATCGAGAACTAAAAAACACGAGCATATCACCCCCACTCTTGTTAATCTCCATTGGTTACCTCTGCCCTTCCGGTGCCAGTATAAAATTCTTGTGTACGTCTTCAAATGTCTTCACGGCAGTGCACCAACGTATTTGCAAGACATCGTTCGTGCTTACCAACCAACACGTTCGCTGCGATCAGAGGACTGTACACTACTAGTGCAACCTCGAATCCGCACCAAAATATACGGCGAGAGACGCTTGGACAAATCTGCGGCCACTCTCTGGAACAACTTGCCCAGATATTTGAGAGATAAACAATCCATGTGGGCTTTTAAGAAATCTCTCAAAACACACCTTTTTAGACTTGCATACGGAAATATTTAACTCACTTTTACCATGCATGAATTACTTTTAAAACTCATTTCTATTATTGTTCTTTTAAGTTATGTGTATTTCTTTTTACATGTATCGGTCATATTAAAGAAAAACCAAAAAAAAAAAAAAAAAAAAAAAAAAAAAAAAAAAAAAAAAAAAAACCAAAACAAAAAACCCAAAAAAACCTATGTATGTATGTGTGCGTATGCAAGTGTATGTATATATGCGATGTGTGTCTGTGTGGTGTTTTAGTGTGCTATATTAGTCTTTTTTGTAGTTAGCGTAACTAAATATACTTTGTGTTTTAAAATACCCCATTTAGTCCTTTTCTTAATTTCTCTATGTTGTATGTATGTTTGGCGATATATTAATTGTGTATGTTGTAAAGCGCTTAGAGTAATATTGATAATGTTAGATAATGCGCTATATAAATGCCTTGTAAAAAAAATAATAAAAAAATAATAATAAGTCACTGACTGTTTAGGCAGCTCGGATTTGTACAAGGAGAGATTCACAAACACAGGGAAATGATCCGGGAACCCATGGTCCTCAGCAAGGGTGGTAAGCACAAGTGAGTCTACTGATCGGGATAAAACAAGGTCCAGTGTGTGACCACCGCGATGGGTACTCTGAGTGACGTGTTGCTGGAAGCCAAAAGACGTCACCATAGAGAGAAATGCAGCAGCATCAGCATCACTAGAATTCTCAATGTGGAAGTTGAAATCACCCACGATGAGTAGAGATGTAGTGCACGAAACCAATTGTTCAAGGTAAGCAGAAAACTCACTGAAAAACTGTTTTACTGTGTAGTTGTTGCCTCTGGAAGGGGGTGGGCGATATACAACGCACAAACGCAACCTCTTAGTAGCAATCACACTACAGTCCATTACCTCAAATGACTCCATAGAATGAGTGTCTGGTGTAGGTTTAACATTGAGGTTAGACTTGTGAATAACAGCTGTTCCTCCACCACGGGACATGCGAGGATTGTGTTTGATGTTGTAACCCGGTGGAAGAAGTGCACTAATGATAGGATTGTCTCTTTCTGAACCAGTGAGCCAAGTCTCTGTGACAGCCATTATGTCTAAGTCCTGATCTATAATGAAATCATTTAGACTAGTGGTTTTGTTGCACACTGACCAGGGATTAAGTAGACAGATGTTAAAATGTCTCACTTTGGCATTGAAGGTGTTATATTGGGAATCTCTAGATGATGTTCTGATGATGTTCTAACATGTCAAAAACACTTGTATCGGAGCTGTCTGTATCAGGGCTATCTTAACGAGTCCAAAATAAATGAATCTGGGCTATCGTGACAAGTTCGAATCACGTGTATCAAGTCTGTCTATACAATTCCAAAACACGTGTACCAGGACTCTTTCAACATATCCAAACACGTGTATAGAGCTATCTTGACATCTCAACAAGTCCAGACAATGTATATCAGGACCGACTCATTATGTCCGAAAAAGTGTATCAGGGCTGTCTAAACAAGTCCAAGACACGTGCATTAGGACTATCTCAACAAATCCAGACACGTGTATCACTGCTGTCTCAAGAAGTTCGAAACACGTTCATCAGGAATATCTCAACAAGTCCATATACGTATATCTCAACATGCATCTGAACAAGTCCGAAACACGTGTGTCAGATACTTCTGTAAAACATCACGAAAATATGGTAAAAAAAAATTAAAGGTGGACAAGCTTCTCACTGTTCATCTTATCACGTGGGTTGTAAATCATTACTCACGTGAAGTTCGTTACTACGGTAATTAATTGGTTAACGTAAGTCGTTGTACTTTGAAATTCTGGAGAACAAATTGTTGTCATCCATGCATATTTACATATAAACTGTTTAACCAGGTATTTTAAATAAAATCCGGTTGACTAATTGATTGTGAGGTGCATCAAACTATCTGAAGTGCTAGTCTCCCATTGATTATTATGAAATAAACATGGATTGAAATAACGTAGACTGCGTGACTTTACGGTGCTTTGAGAGATAGGGGAAATCCCAAGGGTTTGCACTTGCTGATAAGATTCTAAACGTCAGTTTATAAGGACATTGCTTCAGTCATTAATAAACCATGCTATCTGCATATTACGGAAAACTACTCCTTTTGGTAGTTTGTGAGTACCTTTAAATGTTTAAATCGGCGTCTGTGATGTTATCCGGAGCAAGGTTTCCATCACTACTCTATTTTTACCTTTTGATCAGGTTCACAAGGCGATGCGTTTTTATTTGCTACACGTCCCGGACAGGTCACCACTACTCGTTCACCGAAACACTGCGACACACATGGTAATATGTATGAAATATATAGATAACGCATTTTTTATGTAATCAGAAATTAGTGCCGTCAGCGTCGTGTTACCAATATGAATATAGTGCACTTTATATCACGAATTGTGCTTAGAGCTGTCATGGTCGCTATTTCTGTTCTCAAAGCTCTAAACTGTATACATCACCATTATTATAACACCATTACTACTTCATCTTATAGGATTGTGAGTAACGTTACCCAGTTTCGCTGTTTACATATATGTGATCACCTGTAATCATGTGATTAGACACAATTTGTGCATATCTTACCAGCTTTGTGTATCATTATTTTAACACTACTAGTATGTTATATTACTTTGTGCAACATTTTTCTAGGTGCTGATTTCTAATCTTATAAATTGAATAGCCTTTCAGCTAATTTTTCGTGTTGTGTAGAAGCAGTGAAAGGACATATATAGGAAATTCTCTGAGAATCGCCATTCAAGAAACAAAGAACACTGTTAAAAACTTTACTGGGATATGAAGTTTGTTGATCACGTTATCAAATCACATTTGATCACGTACCAACTAAGTTCATATCCCAGTGAACTTTCTAACAGTGTTCTCTATTTTTGAAATTGTATCATTTAACTAATACACCGTGAGATTAAATCATGCGTGACCTCTTGGCAATTTAGAAACTTCTCATAGAAATGATTTAATTTGACATTTGCTAAGTTCATTTAGGGGAAATGTTTTGCTAATGTAAATACTAGGAATATATATTTTCTGTATACCCTACATAAATTAGTTTGGCCGCTTCAATCGCTTACGTCCTCATATACTCTGTACCTTAGCTTACACCATTTCGTGAAAATGTTATATGTGCACTTCAGATCTTGCAATAAAGGTGTAATATCACCTATAAACGCCAATCTTGGATGATTTCGACTGCATGGAGATTTCAGGTATTTTTCTGTCATATCAGAAACGTGAAATTTTGGAACGTTTGTGCGTCTCATCACGTGTCGGAATCGGGTGCAGAGGGCCTCCCAGTGAGGACTGTTGTCTATTACACAGATGCTATTCTCCTGTTTCATTGGTTACATCTGTTTCAATTTCAGCAGGTTGGTTTTGAGATTTCACGTGCTTCATCATTGCTAGTGACATCATCCTCGCTATCTTTTCTTGAGATGATTCCCAGTTGTCGTTTTCCCTCCCTTTTTTGCCTTCAGTAACAGTTACACTGCATCGTGTTTATGTCTCTAGGTCCCGATTTCTCATCAATTTCTGATGAATTTCTTTACGTTCATTTTCTGTTTCCGTTATCTTATCATTATTTTCATCAGAGGAAATTAACTCGGAATTTTTTACTCCCTTCCTCATCACCAAACTACTTGTTATCTATTATACACTGCATTGGCTCTATGAAATAGAATACGAAATTTGTCATATATCAAATTGTGAAGTATCTTTAAATCAGAACAAAACATTTTCATTTTAGCAATTAATAAGGTACTATATAAAATTTCACACTTATCCTTTTCTAATATCGTGGACTATTTTGCAAAATACATGTAAGACACGTAATCCGTTCTAGCAAATGGAACCCCAAATGAAAAAAAATTCAAGAACAGATATTCGGAATGAATTTTTATTGTTATAAAAATTCAAATAAATTTTTCACCAAGAAAATGACTATGAACATTTGAAGCTTTATATGTATGTATGATATGAGAAATGATATTTCATTGCCAGAGTCGATATGCTTGAAGTGTGAAAGGCCCGGCTTCTATCCCTTAATGTACTGTAATGACATCATCAAGGGCGACTACTGCTACACAAGTATTATTCGTAATGCTTCGGGGATATTTACTGCAAAAGGGTATGTATAAACGTTGTTCATTGTTAATGATAACAGGAACTGAGGGACTTGTGGCAGTGATTAGGTAGGTTGATCCAGTAGCTCAATTGGTCGAGCACCGTGTTCGAGTGTCAACCCCGCCGACATTTCCCTTCTTGTTACAAAGGATATGTTTGTTTCGTTGTTGGTTGGCTTATGTGCCATTCTAGAATGTTTCACTCTTATAAAGACATCACTATCTCTAGGTGAGGTGCCTCACATTTTGACCTATGAATGGTGCCCGAGGCTGTAGCAGTGAGGGTTCTTTATTATGCCAATGCCTGCCGTGATAGGAAAACCCCGTTTTTAAGGTATTATAAAAAACCAAACACGACTCTGAATTCTAATGCCGGCCGCTCAGTGAAGAGACAGTCACTACCTTTGTCAAATATTTTATCTTGACGAGGCCTCGAGATTGAGAATAGAACCCGAGATATCCCAGCTGCAAAGTGTACTCTCCAACCACTAGACTTTCGACTGTTACAGAATGTATGTAATGGTTAATTTGATCAAAATTTCCCAAAGTCTTTTCAGATGATAAGTAGTATATGTCAGGAGCACCATGTCGTACTGCTGTCCAGACATTCCTGTCGAGTGTTACGTGAAATTCTGCGTTGTCCTAGATAACTTTGAAAAGTTAAATGCAATGTTTAATTTATTTCTGCTAGACCGGCCACGTCCTCGTTTTGCGATGCCAACAAATACAAAAGCAGTCTGGCGAACCCCTCCTGTAGGACAGGGAACATACCGGAAGGGACAGAATGTATTGACTGTTGTAAACAGTACAACTGTGACCCCAATGACCTTTACTGCAACAAACATATGATACAGAGCGTCCACATGCCGTGTAAGCTATTACAGCTCGTTACATACAAGTTGTTAATGTACTTTGGAATCATAAGATTTCGTGGGAGCTCAATTTTCGTGATTATCCGTTTCCCAGGAATTTCAAACCACAACGAAATACACAATTTATACAATTCATCAATGTATGGGAACCATATCCACGAAATTGCATGTAAAGTCTACATAATTCACTAAATTACATCCCAACGAAACAGTAAATTCTACATAAAACACAAAATTACATCCCAACGAAACACTAAAGTCTACATAAAACACAAAATTATATCCCAACGAAACACTAAAGTCTACATAAAACACAAAATTATATCCCAACGAAACTGTAAAGTCTACATAAAACAATGAAATTGTTTTCATGAATTTGAATGATTCCACAGTATACAATATGCTTAATGTAAAGGATAAGGTATTTGAAATATGTTTTACTAGATACATGTAAATGCTATTTACAATATGAAAATATAATCTGATTTATTTTGGGGGGAAGGTTACATTTCTTTTATTCTCTGTCGTAAATTGACCCTTTTTAGCTCGCCTTAACCGAAGGTTCAAGTGTGTTTTTTTAATCAAAACTTTCCGTTGTCCGTCGTCGGTGTTGTTCTTATCGTCGTTGTTGTCGGCGTAAACTTCTCACATTTTCATTTTCTTCTCCAGAACTACTGGGCCAATTTCAATCAAACTTGGCAAAAAGCATCCATGGATGAAGAGGAGTTAATTTTGTTCAAATGAATGGCAACGCCCTTCTCCAAGGGTAGATAATACCAAAATAGTGAAAAAATACTGACAAATTTCGGAAATCTTCTTCTCCAGAACCACTGAGCAAATGTTAATCAAACTTCCTACTCCTTGGGTGAAGGGCATTCAAGTTTGTTCAAATGAAGGGCCATGTCCTCTTCCAAGAGGAGATAATCACAAAAATGCAAACATAGGGTGGGGCATTTAAAAATCTTCTTCTCAAGAACCACTGGACCAGTAAATTTACATGGAAGCTTTCTTATATTGTGCAGATTTAAATATGTTAAAATCTTGGTCCCCGGGGGTAGGATGAGGCCACAATAAGGGATCAAAGTTTTACATGCGAAAATTTAGTGAAAATCCTTAATATCGGCCAAGGTGACAGAAGTGAGCGATGTGGCCCATGGGCCTCTTGTTACAGTTTACTTTCAAACATATAGAGGTTTTATCACCATTTAGTTACCGTAACTACTGTAAAAACCACGCCCACAGTTGCCACGACCACGGTCCCAACAACAACAACGACACGCCCCACTACCCCGAAACCTATCCCAGCTCACGGTACGTATTCATGAGGTCGGAGTGTTCTCTCAAAATCTAGTTTTACAATAAGTCCAGAATTTGTTTCTAGTTTGGCTGAGTGATCAATTTTAATGAATATAAATGGGAAATAATTATAGGCATTTTAAAAAAATAGACTATATTCACGAATGGGGCACATTGTTACTTGCAGTATAATTTGTTTTCGTTCATATTTTGCGATATAAACGTTTTAAATACATTATGAAATGTTAACAAGTTGTGTTATCATTATTTTGACACTATGTAGAATGCAATATCAATTGTTCAGACCACTCTATGTGAGTAAATATTTTTCACTGTTTACCTATTGTTTACTGTGTGAGTATGACTCGGAACTTGTTATGGGCCCGTTTCCCCCTGATGATATTTAAATTAACGGAGTCCTGTTTGCATTCGAAGGGACGTGTCAAGTGTGTGTGGAGGGAAACGGTCAGAAATGTGGCACTGCCAGCACCCATTACTGCAGTCCTGGGGAAAAGTACTGCATGAACACAGTCATTGCCGACCCTAAGGCTGGCAGAATTGTTGTCAAAAAGTAGGTTTCAGTGGCAGAAAGTTCAAGTGAGCTTTTCTGATCACCCGTTGTACGTCGTCAATCAGTCCGTTTGTATGTCTGTTTGTAAACATTTTCGAACAACGCGTTTCTCCAAGGGGAGATAATAGCGAAAAAGTGAAAATACACTTACATATTTTGAAAATCTTCTTCCCCAGAACCACTAGTCCAATTTCAATTAAACTTGGTACAAATCATCCTTACGTAATGGAATTCAATTTTGTTCAAATAAAAAGCCATGCCGCCTTCAAAGGGGAGATAATCACAAAAATGCAAAAATAGGGTGGGGTCATTTAAATCTTCTCCTGATAAACACAGGCCAGTAAAGTTCAAATTTACACGTACGCTTCCTGATATAGCGCAGATTCAATTTGTTTTTAAAATCATGGCCTCCGGGGATAGGGTGAGCCCAAAATAAGGGAACAAAGTTAAAAAATGCGAAAATACATGTATTGGAAAAAAATTCTTCTCACCACTGGGCCAATTCCAAACTTGGTACAAATCATCCTTAGGTAAAGGGGATTCAAGTTTATTCAAATGATTGGTTGATTGATTGATTATATATATTAGTTAACGTCCCGCTCGAGAATCTTTCACTCATATGAAGACCTCTATTCAAATGAAGAACCATGCCCCCTTTAAAGGGGAGATAATCAAAAAATGCAAAAATAGGGTGGGTGGGGTCATTTAAAATTTTTTCTCAAGAACTACAGTGCCAGAAAAGTTCACATTTGCATGGCAGAGTCCTGACATAGGCTAGTAAAGATTCTAGTATGTCAAAATCATGGTCCCCGGGGGTGGGGTGTGGCCACAGTAGGGGATCAAAGTTTTATTTGTCAATATAGAGGGAAAATCTTTAAGTATGGGCCGAGGTGACTCGGGTGAGTGGTGTGACTCATGAGGCTGCTTGTTTACATTTACAACCAAGGTTAAAAGGACAAAATATGTTGGAAATTGACAAAACAAATTTCAGAAATTTCAGAAGCGACCTTTGATCAAATTTTATGAAAATCATGTCATGATTTATCTACTTATATGATTCGACCATTGTTTCCTAATAAAAAAAAATAATAATACACTTTTATGTCATGTTTAGAATGTATAAATTCTGATATGCCAGTGATAATTTTTATTAATGCAAAGCTGTTGTAGTGATTTTTTGTGGTAATATTTCGCAATTAAAGAACCATAATTAGACCTTTAGTGTCTAAAGAACACTTGTACATTTACAAAGTATCTGATCTTAAAAGATTATTAACAATGCAAAAAATAGAATCTACCGAAAAATCACCATTATACGTATAATTATGGTGCTTTATAAACGAGAGAACACAGTAACTTACATATGATAGCCATTTCTCTCTCCTTTTTTTTTTAGGTGTGCCGATGAAGTAGAGTGTAAATGGAATTATTGGGTTGACACTTTGGGTGATCCTAAATGCAGTAATATCACCGGGCCGCAGGCTGACAATGCCTGTAACTACTGTTGTGATAATTCAAATACAAGCGCACCTTGTAACCAGGACTCAATACCTAGACATCTGTCAACATTCCAAAATACACAGGAAGGTATGTATTACAGTGTAATATAGTATAATTATTATAAGTGATTCCAATATCTGGTCAGCATGAAGTTTAGCGTTGATATTTTTTTAGACCCTACCTTTTTGAGAGGGCTACAACTCCATAGGGTCTCCGAAATGGTATTCACTCCCGCAACGAATTTGTCTCAAATCATAGATAAGTGACGATAACAATTGCATTTCTTACCTGAACTAAAATAATGTAGTAGTTCAGAACATAAAGTAATCCAAAAATATCAAGTGCAGTCCATATATCGGTTATTTTTCTTCGTGTACGTCTACATCACAACTTAAATCTGTCTGTCATGTTTACTGACCTTGATCTATTTTATTTTGGGACAGCCAATGAGAATTCAGGAGCGCGTCTTGAACTGAATATAGGAATCCCCCCCCCCCCCCCCCCCCCATTTTAAACATAAAATGTGCGGTAAATATGAAATTTTGATCATAAACGCTTTTCTTTAATGATGTTTTTGTGATCGAATGAGGTAAGTCCGCTTATCTACACTGATATTTACTTTATCAAGCCAATCTAAACTTCCAGTGCCAAGTCCCTTAAAATCATGCGCGATCTGTCATGGCTGCTGAAAAGGATGACTGGTAAACATGCCGGTGTATTTTATCTGGTGTTGATTTATAAAGGGTTAGTTTGTTCATCATGAACGAAACATTAACTTTATCGGAAGTCTAACTGTAAAGCCGCAGTCAGTCGCACTAAAATATTTATTTTGCACCATTACAAAGATCTTATGAAATTGTAGCACTCTACAGAAAAAGTCAAATGAAAAAAACGAGAGAGGGATACATTATTGCAGCTAAAAGAAATATATTATAAGTGATTCCAAGATCTGATCAGAATGAATTTTAGCTTTGACATTTTTTTATATGGGCCAAGGTGACTCAGGTGAGCGATGTGGCGCATGGGCCTCTTGTTTTTTCTATAAATAGGGTATTGCGTTTGTGACATATTAATATTTGGCAGAGATTAACAAAAATCATACAAAATATTAAAAAGGTGGTTTTTGACTCAAAATGAGACATGCGTATGACGTCATTTTCACAGTAATTTGTATATCGTGACGTATCAAATTGTAATTATTGCCATGTTATCAAATTTCCATTCAAAATAGCCATTTTTTTTTAAATTTGAAAATTTACATAAATACAATTTGTGATTTACCTCCTGTGTATTTTTATCTATAGAACTGTTGATGAAATCTAATACACACCATTTATATTGTTATATTACACACCATTTATATTGTTATATTACACACCATTTATATTGTTATATTACACACCATTTATATTGTTATATTACACATCATTTATATTGTTATATTACACACCATTTATATTGTTATATTACACACCATTTATATTGTTATATTACACACCATTTATATTGTTATATTACACATCATTTATATTGTTATATTACACACCATTTATATTGTTATATTACACATCATTTATATTGTTATATTACACACGATTTATATTGTTATATTACACACGATTTATATTGTTATATTACACACCATTTATATTGTTATATTACACACCATTTATATTATTATATTACACACCATTTATATTGTTATATTACATATCATTTATATTATTTATTGAATCGAGTATAATGTACTCATTTTCAAAATCGCGATACCTGTCAATCCATTTTACAAACTGAATGCCCTGTCCTTCGTTAAAAAAGAATACTAGTACTTCATACCTTTTTAAAGTATATAATCTCTACTTTATAGTCATGCTTAGACAAAAGTAGACTTTGTTTGAGTTGACCTAGTTCTTTGCTTATCTGCATTTTGAATTTGCCAATTGTTGACGTAATTTCATAATTTGTCAAATCACAAAGACATGAAAGAAAAACAATATAGGGTAAACATGAGGAGTGAATTTTAAACGTTTTGACTCTTCCCCTTGACACTGACCCAACCTGTGGTGCTTCCAGGATCCGTATATGCCCTACTTTCACATTCTTTATTGGATTTTTAAGATCGTTATAAATTATCTTCAATGTTTTTATTGTATATATTTCTATACATGTTTTCGTCCTCGTATTTCACATTTATTATTGATTTTTTTTAATAATAGAAGAAAGCTTTCTGATGGGTAATTTTTCAGAGAAGAAATGTATAACGGGGAACTCTAACGGTCAGTTTCGTATGGAGACGTGTCCCTCTTTGTCCTCCTACTGCCTGAATGAAGTGAGATATGACACAACTGCCAAACACCCAGAAACCTTTGTCACCAAAAGGTTAGTGATTCACAGTCGTTAGATTTGAAACGAAAAATAATGTACAAGGACGATCTATTTGGGTTTTGTTTTATCTCTCGGTAAACTCTTTCATAACGACAGGTGCGCGTTTGAGGCTGAGTGTAAGGGATTGTGGTGGGAGAAGACTAGGAAACGGCAAGAATGTTTGACCCAGAACTTCACGGATATATCAGATACCAACATTGTCTGTACGTTCTGTTGTGTGTCTGAAAACGACAAAGCTTGTAATGGGGCTTCAGTTCCTGACCAAATTGCCCTGTTCACACCTGTATCTACTACCGGTAAGTAGAAGTTTTAGAAGCTTTTTCTTGGATTTCGGAATTTATAGACGATAATGTTAAACTTGCTAAATGCCAAAAATTGCGGTTTTTTGTTTGAAAAGTCCATCTAAGTAGAAAAAATTTTCAGGAAGTGGAGTTTAACTAGTAAAGAAAATTCAGTACTTTTTGAAATGCCCTGAATTGTAATAAACAAAATGCACGATCATAAAGGTTCCCCAACGACGACAACAACGACAACTACACCCAGTCATTTACATCACACAATTAAACACACACACCACCAACATACGCACCACGGAAATCACCATAGCGTGATTACTACTGAAACAACAGCAGCAAACAAAGCCACAACTACTGCTAGACCGACAACAGAAACAACCACAACAACTCCAGCAGGAACGACAACTCCAACCTCAACCACAACTCCAACCACAACCACAACTCCAACCACAACCACAACTCCAACCACAACACCAACCACTACAACAACTCCAACCACTACTACAACAGCTGCCCCAGTTACGTGTTCTGGTACGCAATCTGGAGGAAATATATTGTGATTATTGAAGTCCTACAATCTTATAAATTTTGAGACCATTTATTCTAAACTGCTTCGATTGGCATATACATGTACAGTTGTATGTACCCCGACTGTGTAGTTTAAAGGTATCATAATTCATTAAGGCGAAATTTTTTAAATAATTAAATTTGCTATATTATCTCCCTAATCCCATCGGATGATATATTATATGAAAAGGTGAAGATAACGAATTATGATCAATCTCAAAACTCCTATAAGGAATACAAAATAAAGAGTTGGACAAACGTATCCCTGAATATACCAGAGATGGGTGCGTAGGAGGAGGAGGTAGCACCTGTCGAACGATCACACCCGCCTTGAGCCCTATATCTTGATCGGGTAAACGGAGTAATCCGTAGTCAAATTCAGTGTGTGAAGAGTGGCCTAACAATTGGTATAAAACATATCAGACACCAGTTGACTCAATGTAGGTTGTACTTTGCGAAATATTAACTTTAAACCAGACAGCTGAAATCCCTGTAACATCAACATGTTTTTCAGTATCCTGCGTCGATTTAAAATCTTATACGCAGTGCAAACTCTTGCGTATCGAATCAGTTGAGAGATATAAACACTATATGCAGGCGATCTTGGAACATTGCTACATAAATATGGGAAGTTGAGAAGCTGAAATCAACCTATTTGTCATAAAGCTGAGTTGTTAGTTTGCCGTTAACATCTATTTCCAATAAAATATGTAAGTACGAAGCAGATGTGGAAGACTCTGTGGTGTCTTTTATTTCGAGTCCACTGGGATATATTGAGTCAACATATGAATGAAAATGATTATTGTTTAATTGATAAAATGCCGACGTATTTAGATGTCTAGTTGAAGGCTACAGCAAGAATTTCTTTTCATGTAGAAGCTTTTGAGTATATTCTGCTTCATAAGAATATAAAAACAAGTTAGCTAATAAAGGAGCACAATTCGTGCCATGGGAATTCCAACAAATTGTTAGAAGACGTGATCACGAAAACTCTTTAATACTTGTGCACAGAATGAGAGTGGTGCTTAACAAAGTAATTTTTTATGAATGATTGCTAGATATGAATATTTCTTTTTTCCATTTTTGTTAAAGAAGCAACTGTCTATGATATCAAAAAGTCTAGTCTTTGATTTTTGGTGAATAATGGTCGTGTAAAGTTTTGAAAAGTCCTACATATGATGAATTGTTATACCACTTCAATATACAGATATGTGAATATCGTTTGATTGTTCTATAGGGAATATGTCCGTTGTGTGTGAAGACGACCCTAAAGCACATTGTGATTCCCTGGCACAGTATGGACTTTGTACTCATCTGCAGTACAATCCAGATAGTGAGGACATCAAATTTTGTCCGCGAACTTGCAACTTGTGTGACAAATGTAAGTAAGAGAAAATTCTAAAAATAGAGACGTGAAATCAAAATTTGTGGACACATTAAAAACAATATCTTGTTCATGTCTGATGAATTGCAATGAGACGTTACCTTGTGATTGTCTAGTGAATTACCATGAGACAGTATCTTGTTTTTATGTCTGTTAACGTGGCGCGGTTTGTGTTGGTAGAGCTTGATTCAGTCATTTCCTTTCAGATTGTGATTACGTTCTTAGAACTGTGCCCCCACCAACCACGATCCCTCCTACTACGCCCCCGCCCCCAAGTAAGATATCCAATGATTACTAGTATATCAATAAATTTTACCCCGCCCCCAAGTAAGATATCCAATGATTAACTCTATATCAATGAATTTTATACCGCTCCCAAGTACGACATCCAATCATTACATGTATATCAGTGAGTTTTACTATACGTAATTCAAAGCATCTTAGAATTTGTGTGACACATCAACTTTTACCCTAATCTTTGCATCATGTATATAAAAGCATGCGTTGTGTTCAGTGACTTTGTAAGGATCAACATTTATGTAAAAATGAACACAACGATTTTTATGTGTATATTTACACAATTTAGCTTCAAGAAAGAAAGGGGTAAATATACTTATTCTGTACGTGATGCTTGTTACAAAAGATGTTTCGGTGTTTGATGCAAAAATGAATCGCGTTCCTCTGAGGAAAATGGAAGACAGAGAAGACCGAATCGTCACTAGCCTAAAATAAAAATATTGATTTTGTTTATAAAATTTCATACAACGAATCAGAACTAGAATGTTGTTATTTCCATTTCCCGCGAAAAGTTATATAATTGGCGAAGGACAGTCATCAAGAACCCACAACACAACTAAAGTTCCAATCACAGAGACAGGGGTTTCTTTCACAACAGGGCAGACAACAAAAACAACAAATAAGTCGTCCACAACAACAACAAAACCAACAGAACCAAATACAGCGTCCACAACAACAGAACAAAAAACAACCTTGACGATAACAGAAGCAACATTGGCAACAAGCCAACAACCTAAAACGACAGTACCGTTTTCCGTAACATCACACAAATCAACAACAAAAGTAACACAACCCACAACAGCTACAACAATATCAACAATAACGTCACCGCCGTCCATGACAACTGCAACAACATTGCCAACTACAACTAAATTAAAGACATCTACACCTTTACACCGTAAGACTTGCACTTTTCTTGTTCACAGAGATTTGTTGATTTTCAAATTCTAATCTTGTTACCAGACACAAATGAATATCATATCATATACACATCATACCATATGCACGCAGTTCTAAGTTCGCTCTTGGTTATTTTCGCGCTTTCTTGCTTCAATCCATTTTGTGTTATACTATGTAGAAAGGCTGAATTATATTAGCTGTAATGTTAATTTTACACCTTTAACTGCAGTTAAATTTCTATGCAGTAGAGTATCTTGTGATTAAACTACTTAGTTTAAGAATTTAAAAAAAATAATGTTGTCAATGTCTGATCTCTAAATAATGCGCATGAGTTTTTGATGATGATGATTTCACATTGTGTTTTACAATTCACAAATATAACAGATGCAACAATATCATATTTTAGGCATCAGATAGAAGAAACAAAATTTTCAAAAAGAGAATTGAGAATTTTCATGATATAATCTTTATCTTATATCTTTCTATTACACTCTTGAAAGAAACCAATCATATGTTTCCACTTTACATTTTCAACACTAACACTCCATACGTTCTATATTGGAATAACACTTTAATGAGATGTTTTAAAGTTTCGTTTATGAGATAACAATAATTGTATGTTTCTCTATTCCATTTACTGAGAGGAATATATTGTTTAAAAGCATATTGTTAAACTTTGCTAGTTGTAGCTAAGTTTACATTGGTAAATGTGAATCCATGCTACAAGTTCAACACTAAATGTTCGATAACATGGATTATAAAATTTCTTATGTTCAAAGTTCTCTTTTTCTTGTCATTCACATTTACCATTGTAGAAAAGAAAGCTGTTTCTATGCCTACTTTGCAGTTTGGAAAGTTTTTCTACATATTTTTTTTTAAAAGTGGAAAGAATTCGGAATATACATCACCAGTTTGTCATATTTTTATAGTTTGAAAAATCTGAAAGAGATTTGAAACTGCTTCCTTGTCAAACAAAGTTTTCATTTGCAACTCCACAGAATATCCATATCCAATTTTTAAAATGCAATTTATTTCCCTCATATAAAAATTATTATAATTATTCCATATCGATTGTCACAGAATTTCATATGTTTAATGTACATGACTTGTATGTCTATAAAATATTGGTGATTTTTCTATTCCATATTTTCCACCTTTTTGTTTGAGAAATTTAAAAACATTGTATATCTATATTCAGCTATTTACAATACCCATCTAAGATTTTAAACCAAACACCTTTGTTTTCTAACAGGCTAGGGACCTAAGTAGCTATTATTGCTTGTATTGTGTGTTCAAGATCAACAACCGAGATCGTCGTTTTATAATACTACCTATCAAAAAATATTCCGTGTAATTCTCTCCGCTTTCTCCCAAATAAAATGGTAAATAAGACATAAGGTTTTTTTTAAGCAATAAGTATTATTAGGAAATAATGAGCATGTTAAAAATTCAAGTACTTAACGAATCCCAAGAGAATGTTCGTCAGTTATATTTCTATATATTGCAGCAGAGTGTTATGTCTGCATGGGGCCTGTCTCAATATGCGAACATTTATATGGTCCACAGGGATGTCCGCCCGATAAGCCTTACTGCATCAATGACGTAACAAACAATGCAGACGGTACCAGAACTGTGAATAGGAAGTAAGAAGTATATAATAACTGTATTACTCTTCAAATCCCGCTGAAATATAATAATGCAAAGTGACAATCTTGAATTTTTTCGCGAATATTGCATGTGCAATTTAAGAAATATTTTGTCTTCAGACTCGCATGATTTTTTTTTCTGTAGATGTGCTTCTAAGACAGAATGCATACAGAACTGGTGGGTGGGGTCGTCTAGTCGCTCAGAGTGCGCGGGATATGACCCCGCAGCACTAGTTCTGCAACAGTTCACGTGCTCCTACTGCTGCACTACGAACCTTTGCAACGAAGACCTTGTACCAAGTGATCTCTACACCCAATGACGTATTTCACAGCACATCCAAATTCGAGTTCACAATTAAAGATATTCGATGATTTTATGATTTCTAATGGTGTAGGAGTACTTTAATTTTCAATAAATCTTCAATGGACTTTAATTAGTATATTCTTTTTCTTTAAAGTGGAAAACATTATACATTATATATATATATATATATATATATATATATATATATATATATCTGTGTGTGATTTGTTGGGTGATTTGTTGGGTTTTTTTTCTTTGTTGTTTTTGTTTTGTTTTTTGGGGGGTTTTTTTTGGGGGGGGGGGTTGTTTGTTTGTTAGTTGTTGTTTTCTGTTGTTGTTGTTGTTGTTTAATTTTTTTGGGGGGGGGGGGGGTGTTTGGGGGTTTTTTTTTGTTTTTTTGTTGTTGTTGTTTTTTTTGGTTTTTTGTGTTTTGGAGATGAGTTCTTCCTATTATGAGCAATATGACCAAATTTTATTGCGATTTTTACCATGTTCGACTTGGCCTTCTTTTTGCAATTGATGGGATTGAGGTGCGTATTTTGTGTATTCTGTCTCTCAAACAATATTCACCCAATAACATTCAGTCTTTGCACAGTGTAAAGATGTGCACCTCCTATTATGGTGAAAGTTGACAATTTTTTACTGTGATTTTAAGCATGTTTAACATATCAAATTTTTGCAGTATATGCTATTAAAATGTTTCATTGCCATATTCGACTTTTTATGAAATGTGGAATCTAGAGTGGATATACTTTGTGTGCTTTTATCTGAGATGTCTACATCTGAAGAGATATACTTTATGTGCTTTTATCTGAGATGTCTACATCTGAAGAAATGTACTTTGTGTGCTTTTATCTGAGATGTCTACATCTGACGATGCTGAACAGTAGGTAGTGTTGATAAATATAGGATGATAACGCAGATCCAGACATGTAATCGGTATTGTTATTTCTGAAATCAAATAATGGAGTATAACTGTTTATGTGAGGTAACTGGATGTTAAACTGTTTCATGACTATACGTTTTGTAGAGAGAAGACATTGTAAGGTATGTGGGGACAGTCAATCCAAAACACCATGTGATACCCGGGCAATATTTCTGGGTGCCTCTGTTTCATGTCCTCTGGGTAAAGATTTCTGCATGACTGACATCGTACACGATATATATAACAACGAAATGATCTTCAAACGGTAAATTTGTTTGCTTGAAATTAAGAACAAAACTAACCCTTTATGTTATGATATATTTAACATTCCAAACCATTATGTTTTCAAAACAACTTGCAATCTGGATATCGATCATATGAAGTAATTAATTTTTGAAAATGATATAAGACGTTGTAAAGTATTTCGGGATTTAAAAATAAAATAAAATTAAATAGAATAAAAAGACCGGTGTGAAGGTTTTGGTTTTGAATCACTATATATGAAGTTTGGGGTGGAATGTGCAGAAAAGTCATGATAAAATAATGGAATGACATTTAAGAATGAGAGACTTGTCTCATTTTGAGTGAGCATTACAGAGGTTATGTTATCGTCATGACAACCCAAGAGTTGTCAGTTACAAAAAGTCAAGAAATTATTTGATTAAAAATACATAATTTATTATTCAACAGATATCTAGCTAGTAAGTGGAATAGGGAAATTGATAAATTATGTGCTTTTTGCAGTAACGACATTGAAAATAATAGACACCTAATTTATGATTGTCGAAATGTTCGTCAAATATGGCGTATAGTCGGTGTTGTACTAAAATTTGAAGTGAAATGGAAACACATTGTCATTGGTTTCTATGATGAGATTAATAGCAAAACAATTCTATTAAACAATGTTATCTCATATATTGCCTGTAGAATATACAAATACAAAATGTTATGTAGAATCAAAGGAGAGAATGAAAGTGGTCAAAATATGATCTCTCATGCGAGATCATCACTCACAAATTTTTACAAAGTCATATTGAGACTAGATACCGATTTCCAATCTACAATTATCAAAAAATATGTGACTTGCTTTTATCAATCACTTGTACATTTATCATTTTGCGATATATAAATTGCTAGATTTATATAATACTATCAATAAAATGTATATTTATGTTTTGATACCTTCGTATTCATACCTTATATATATATATATATATATATATATATATATATATATATATATATATATGTATTATCAACATCATGTATGTATAGCTCTATGCATGTATTTAAAAAATACCACTACCGAGAGAAAGCAGTCTCTCGGTTGAAAAATGCTGTCCTCGGGTCATTGTGGACTGTAGTTTGTGTGTGGACACTGAGGCAGCATGAGTGTAATTTGAATTGTATATTCTAAGAAAATCCATTACTCTGTCACTTCTTTTTTTTTTTTTTATCATACAATTGTGTAAAAATTATGATTTATATGTTCTATATACATTTACTTAAAAATGAATATTTAATAAATGAAATTGCAAATAGGTACCCTGCGTGAAACCATAGGTAAAATTCAATGTATTTCGAGGGAGCTTAGTCAGGGCCCCATCCCAGGCAGCTGCCCTACTATTGTTAGTTAGGTTTTGAAATTGTTATAGAGTAGGTTCTGGGAAATAAAATATGAAAAAGAAATTATTGGATTACGTTGTAAGCCATTTTTGTTGATATATATTTTACGCTATAAGACTTTTTATTGATTTTTTTTTCATTAGTTGTGTTGACGAGCAGACATGTAGAAATGAATGGCTATCGCAGACCTCCGACCAGGATCACTGCCTGGGGTATCCGAACGTCCCAGTATCCGGGGAGTTTTCCTGTCACTTTTGCTGCACTTCCGACTCGTGCAACAGTGGACTGTTACCTAACAACTCAACCTTCTACGCTAAACCAACCCTCAGATGAATCAACTGTTTGTAAACTATGCCGATAGTTTGTCACATTTAAAATTTTTACGGGTCTCAATAATTATCCGGTTTCAAATTTAATATTCTAGTCATCCTGTAATCTATAAAGAAGATGGGACTTGCTTGAAATAAATCAACAGTGTTTCTAAGTTGTTTTATTTGAATTTTATAGTGTGTGTAATTGAGCATAGCAAACGTGTTAAATTGATTTCATCTTATATGCAGGATGATAAATGTTCTGTTGTCATACATTTTGATGATTTTTGTAACACACATTTATTGGATCTTGATATACAGAATGATAAATGTTCTGTCTTCACACATTGTGATGAATGTCATGCATATTTATTTATAAAATTATTTCTTAATTAAACAAATTAACAGATCTTTCATTTGCTTTTCTATTTAAAACTATAAAATCATGTACTCCATCTAGGTCACTGTCAGAGCTAATTCACCAATGTCGCTTCTTCTAGCCAACAGATTCTCTCTCACTCTAGTTTTGAGGAAGGGGAGATCACTCTTTGAAAAAAATAAACTTGCATAAACTTTTCTTAAAAAAAAAAAAATAAATAAATAAAAAAAAGAGAGAGAGAGAGAGAGACGAAGTGAGACAGAAATATCCATTTCTGCTATTGAATTACCAGTGGATGATTGATCTAAATTGTGAAAATCTTTTATCTCCACTGTTTGCATTAAAAAAATTTGTGGATAAATATTCATTATTGTATATTTTGAAATCAAAATTATCAAACATATTGTATTACATACAATATTTAAAAGGTACTGGTATTACATTTTGGAAGGATTGTAGAAGGATATTTTGTCGTTTGTTTGTTTGTTTGTTTGTTTACACCATCTATCGTACTTTTTTCAGGATTCTTCTGTGTCACATACAAAATATATTCTAGAAAGTCATTTTCATTTGATAATAAAATTGTTACATTTTCACTTTGAAAAGGGTAATTATACTTAGTATATATTTTAGAAAAATCTTGGTAAACTGCACTGTGGATTTCAATTAAGTTTTGTTAATAAGCAGGCTGGAGCAGCGGTCTAGTGAATTTTCATGTTGAGATTAGTAAAACTCGAAGGGAACCGTGGCAGTTAATGGAGCAGGCTGTTTATTTGTTTGTTTTATATTACGTCGAGAATTTTTCACTGATATTGAGACGTCACCAGATGTAGTTGAATAGCTGAAGCACCACAAATTTAGACCTTTGCTTAGCCTACGGCCGAAGCAGTGAGGGGGGGGGGGGGGGGGGGGTGGTGGTCAAAGGTTGTACAAATGAAATACGTGACATTACCATACCATTTTTCCTTTTGTAGGCGTCCCTTGTTCCATTGCTTCTATGATTTTTGGAAGAAAAAACACCGAATGAAAAGTTGTTTGATTGATTGATTGTTTGTTTGTTTTATGTCTCGTCGAGAATTTTTCACTCATATTGAGACGTCACCAGCTGTAGGTGAAGTACCACAAATTTAGACCTATGCTTAGCGCTCAGGGCCGTAGCAGTGAGGTTTCTTTAACGTGCCAACGCCTACCGTTTTTAAGGTCATATCCGAAAGACCCGTGATTCTCACTTCTAAATGCCGAGCGTTTGGCGAAGGAGCAATCACTACCTATTTTTGTCTTAGGTTTGACACGGCCATGGCACGAGCGGGGCTCGAACTCACGACCTCCCGGTTACGAAGCGAACGCTCTAACCACTGCACATAAATTCCACGCAACTATATTTATATTCACAATATTTTGTCTATGATTTGCATAAAGTATACGAAATGAAAAGTTCAGTAAAGCACTTGTGCAATCAGAAATTAACGTTGGTCACGAAAGTTACTTTTAAAAATGATGTAAAAGTCAAATTCTGCCATGGACATATGGCGTAGAAAAGTGAGGATATGAACAGTGATCAATCTCATAGATTCTATAATGAGTATAAAATTAGATTGGGGCAAACACGGACCCCTGGACATACCAGAGGTAGATTCATATGCCTAAGAGGAATAAGCATCCCCAGTTGACCGGCCACACCCGTCATGGGCTCTCTATCCCGATCAGATGAACAGAACAATGTGTTGTCAAAATCAATATGCAAAGAACGGCCTAACATCAGACACTATCCTTCCTAATGATAGGTGGCATTGCTATATAGCGACCGTTATAACGTAATTACGCACAACTGTATGCCTGCTATCGAAAATATGCAAGAATAGCTCTAAGATCTGACTAAACAGATGCCTTAGGGCAATACTTAGGATAGTTCTAAGATATATTTTAACATGGATATTGAAATTTTCTGAGGACTATCCTAAATTGGGTGGCCTTAAGATAATCTTAAGGTACTTTGAGTTGATAGGGATGCTCTATAAAGCAAATTTTCAATGCATCCTGCTGGAAATGTCTTTTGAAAAATTTGCTTGCAGACCGCCATGGGAAAAAATGTGCAGGGGTGGCCTGAGAGAGAGAGAGAGAGAGAGAGAGAGAGAGAGAGAGATGTTCAGAAATGTTGATTACAACAAATTTAATGCTAGTTTAATATTTTCTTTTTACTTTTATATCATTTACTATTTAATTGATTTTCAGTTTCAACTAAGTATATATCGAAAATTTTTCAAATTGTTTTTGTTTCGTTTTGATATCAATATCAAGATCTTCAGCACCAAATTCTATCTATTTTACGTTGAATTATGCAATGAATGAAGTTGATCACTATTATCTTCTATATAAATCAACGAGAAACAGTTTTGCTGGTATGTTTAAGAAAACTGCTGTTCAATAAAAAACAATTTTCACACAGTAGTGTATACATTGTCAAGATATATTTGTCAATTTTCAAGTGGGATTATCGAGGGGACAAACAAGGTCTGTAAACCCCGACCTACGTTAAATGAGGGTAACAACTAAGTCGAATTCTTTCACAAAATTCGCTTAATTTTGAAATGAATTAACAAATGTCGATTTTGGTGAGTAAACGATGCCCTATGCAAAGTCCATCAGTCACGTGACTGTACAACTAGTCTCCTTCTTGATGCACGTATGCATGTTCGCTTTGCGCATGACGTATAGCGTATAAAGTTCTGATGTACATTTATTTAGCCTCAAATAGGTTTCTGGTCTAATATAATCACTTACATGTTTCATATTTATCGACTATATACACAATTCTAGTTGTCTTTAAGCATGTTAACCGATACCAATGCTCTAGAAAATCAATTCATTCTTCTCATTAATCTGTACTATATATTTTTGGTGCATAATTTCTGAATCGAATTAGTCTGAGAAACTTGTTCACAGTTAAATCGTTGTTATTAGAGAAGCAGGTATTTTTAATGCAAACGAAATGGGGAGATTAGAAAATTATTTGATAATCTTGATGTCTGTATGGGATGTTACTGCAGTGGGAACTCTTGTACGTAACCAGTATTTAGACATTCCAGCGCTGGCTACTTATGAAATTATAGGATTAAAAGGCTGTGCTAGACAGTGTATAAAACGCAAGGGACAGTGTGTATCATTTAACTATTGGAAAGAGCACCTGTTGTGTCATCTACTGGACGCTGATTCCAACGCTGTTCCGGACAAAATGAAAACAAAAGTGGGATACATCTATAGCGAAATAGACACATGGACAGAAGTAAGTGTACATTGACGTAAGTAGACACAACGAGGAAGATAGACACACTGACACACAAAGACACACCGAGGAAGATAGACAGACTGACGTACATAAACACACCGAGGAAGATAGACAGACTGACTCACAAAGACACACCGAGGAAGATAGACACACTGACACACAAAGACACACCGAGGAAGATAGACAGACTGACTCACAAAGACACACCGAGGAAGATAGACAGACTGACACACAAAGACACACCGAGGAAGATAGACAGACTGACACACAAAGACACACCGAGGAAGATAGACAGACTGACACACAAAGACACACCGAGGAAGATAGACAGACTGACGTACATAAACACACCGAGGAAGATAGACAGACTGACACACAAAGACACACCGAGGTAGATAGACAGACTGACACACAAAGACACACCGAGGAAGATAGACAGACTGACACACAAAGACACACCGAGGAAGATAGACAGACTGACACACAAAGACACACCGAGGAAGATAGACAGACTGACACACAAAGACACACCGAGGAAGATAGACAGACTGACACACAAAGACACACCGAGGAAGATAGACAGACTGACACACAAAGACACACCGAGGAAGATAGACAGACTGACACACAAAGACACAACGAGGTAGATAAACACACTGACACACAAAGACACAACGAGGTAGATAAACACACTGACACACAAAGACACACCGAGGAAGATAGACACACTGACACACAAAGACACACCGAGGTAGATAAACACACTGACACACAAAGACACACCGAGGTAGATAAACACACTGACACACAAAGACACAACGAGGTAGATAAACACACTGACACACAAAGACACACCGAGGAAGATAGACACACTGACACACAAAGACACACCGAGGTAGATAAACACACTGACACACAAAGACACACCGAGGTAGATAAACACACTGACACACAAAGACACACCGAGGTAGATAAACACACTGACACACAAAGACACACCGAGGAAGATAGACAGACTGACGTACATAAACACATTGAGGTAAATAGACACCCTTATATTGATAGACACGCTGAGGTAGATAGACACTGTGAAGTAAATAGACTCACTGACGTACATAGACACACTTGGGTGAATAGACAAAGAGATAAAAAGTTTCCCTGATGTAGATAGAGACGCTGAGGTAGATAGACACACTGGGGTAAAAGACACACTGACTACATAGACACACCCTGATGTAGATAGCTGAGATAAATAGAAAGACCGAGGTAGATAGATGTACTGATGTACAAAGACACACTGAGGTAAACAGATACACCGAGGTAGATAGACATGCTGACGTTCGTAGACACACTGAGGTAAAGAGACACCTTGAGGTAGCTAAAAACTCTGAGGTAAATAGACACACTGACATGAATAGACACATTGATGTAAATAGACATAGCGGTGAATAGACACACTGAGGTAAATATACACTTTGAGGTAGATGGACACACCGAGATAGATAGACAATGAGATAAAATATACACTGCGATGAGTAGACACGCTGTGCTTATTAGAGACACTGAGGTAGATAGAAATACGGGGGTAAATAGGCACACTGCAGTAAATAGACACAAGGACAGAAGTAAGTGTATACCGGGTTAAAAAAAATTCTTAATACACTGTACGAGGAGTACATGTTAAAGTTTCTGATCGGAAAAGATTCCATGGAATATTTAGGAGCATGCACACATAGGACTTTAACATTTAAGGTTTGGTTAATGCATTTCTACTGTATACTTAAAGATTATTTTTCTTTTGAAATCTTGTGGGAAAATGTTAATTTTGTATACTTATAGGATTCTGTTTGTTTTGTATACTTCTAATGTTTGTTTTGTATACTTAGAGCCGTAGTGTTCGAAAATCGGAAGAAATTTAGAATCGATTATCGAACTGACACAGGGGCCTCTGTGGCCGAGTGGTTAAAGCATTGCGCTCAAAATCACAAGGCCTCTCACCTCTAGTCGGCGCAGGTTCGAATCTCGCTCGCGCCGATATATGTGAAAAAGTTTGCCAGTTTACTTTCGGAAGGTCGGTGGTCTCTTCCCGGGTACATTGTATCTGGGTTCTCTCCTCCACCAATAAAAACTGGACGCCACCAGATAACTGAAAAATTGTTGAGTGTGGCAGGAAGCAACAAACAATCAATCAATCGAACTGAATCAGGATGTTTTCAATTGATAACTGAACATAACAGAGATTGTACCGATCTTTCTACACTACATTACTTTACATATAGTATTTAAGCGTGGAAATTAAAAAAGAAACAATAAAAAGAAAAGTGTAAATTTTAAATAATCTATTTGAAAGTGTGCTTTCAAAGTTCCTTCCCTTCAGACAGTTGATAGTGCAAACTATCATGAAATAGACTATTGAAACTCCTTAAAGTGGCTCACCACACCAAGACTTGCACAACGTGACAAGATGGCGATTCAATGTTTTTTTTGTGAAATTGTTTATATCAATCGATTTTGTTGTTTATCATCATAGCTCAGTGGTTAAAGCATCGAACTTGTGAACAGCCGATACCAAGTTCAAATCCACCAAAAGCTTTTTGTTCATATTTATTGAAAAACAAATTGAAAATCATGTTGTTGTTTTTTCAAAATTGCATATTTTCCACCTTTTTGACATATACACTCACAATAAATTATTTAACTTTCAAAATCAAATCATTTTTTGCTGATTTGAGAAACTCTTTCAAGGTGTAGTGAGCCACCTTAAAGTTGAGAAGGTATAGAATTAAATGGTAGTCACTTGCAACGGCTTCGACAATAGCCAACTTTCTTTATCTGTGGGATTTACATAATGTAATATAAGAACTGCAAGTTTTATAGTATTAGGGAATTAATATATGATGTCTAACCGAAAAGGTGAAGCGGGCGAGAAATTCAGTTTAAGCTATTCTAATCGCAAAAAGCAGCCAAAGTTCAGGAAAGATTTCCCGAATCACGTTGTGTAGCAGTGTGACACTTGTCTGAGATTTGGAAGAGACAGTCAGTCCAAATATCCAACCTCAATGAATCTCATCAACAGTAGGAAACAGATAGATCTCTGCATCGTCGGTCATTGTACGCTAAGGAAATTTAGAGTTATCGCCCATTCTTGAAATAAAAAAAATAACAAAAAGATTAAAATCGGCACAATATATGTTTATCAATTATCTATGTCAGATTTCGCCATCGGTAGCATTCCAGCGACGAATTTTAGATGATCGGCGAATATCACTAAATAACCATTTATAGCATAATGCATTTTTTGTATACTTATAGGATAGTGTTTGTTTTGTACACTTATAGGATAATGTTTGTTTGGTATACTTATAGGATAGTGTTTGTTTTGTACACTTATAGGATAGTGTTTGTTTTGTACACTTATAGGATAGTGTTTGTTTTGTATACTTATAGGATAATGTTTGTTTGGTATACTTATAGGATAATGTTTGTTTGGTATTCTTATAGGATAGTGTTTGTTTTGTACACTTATAGGATAATGTTTGTTTGGCATACTTATAGGATAGTGTTTGTTTTGTACACTTATAGGACAATGCTTCTTTGCTATACTTATGGGATAGTGTTTTGTATACTTATAGGATAGTGTTTGTTTGTACACTTATAGGATAATGTTTGTTTGGTATACTTATAGGATAATGTTTGTTTGGTATACTTATAGGATAGTGTTTGCTTTGTACACTTATAGGATAATGTTTGTTTGGTATACTTATAGATAGTGTTTGTTTTGTACACTTATAGGACAATGCTTCTTTGGTATACTTATGGGATAGTGTTTTGTATACTCATAGGATATTGTTTGTTTGTACACTTATAGGATAATGTTTGTTTGGTATACTTATAGGATAGTGTTTGTTTGGTATACTTATAGGATAATGTTTGTTTGGTATACTTATAGGATAATGTTTGTTTAGTACACTTATAGGATAATGTTTGTTTGGTATACTTATAGGATAGTGTTTGTTTTGTACACTTATAGGATAATGTTTGTTTGGTATACTTATAGGATAGTGTTTGTTTTGTATACTTATAGGATAATGTTTGTTTGGTATACTTATAGGATAGTGTTTGCTTTGTACACTTATAGGATAATGTTTGTTTGGTATACTTATAGGATAGTGTTTGTTTTGTACACTTATGGGACAATGCTTCTTTGGTATACTTATGGGATAGTGTTTGTTTTGTATACTTATAGGATAGTGTTTGTTTGGTATGCTTATAGGATAATGTTTGTTTTGTACACTTATAGGATAATGTTTGTTTGGTATACTTATAGGATAATGTTTGTTTGGTATACTTATAGGATAGTGTTTGTTTGGTATACTTATAGGATAATGTTTGTTTGGTATACTTATAGGATAGTGTTTGTTTTGTACACTTATAGGATAATGTTTGTTTGGTATACTTATAGGATAATGTTTGTTTGGTATACTTATAGGATAATGTTTGTTTGGTATACTTATAGGATAGTGTTTGCTTTGTACACTTATAGGATAATGTTTGTTTGGTATACTTATAGGATAGTGTTTGTTTTGTACACTTATGGGACAATGCTTCTTTGGTATACTTATGGGATAGTGTTTGTTTTGTATACTTATAGGATAGTATTTGTTTTGTACACTTATAGGATAGTGTTTGTTTGGTATACTTATAGGATAATGTTTGTTTGGTATACTTATAGGATAGTGTTTGTTTTGTACACTTATAGGATAATGTTTGTTTGGTATACTTATAGGATAGTGTTTGTTTGGTATACTTATAGGATAGTGTTTGTTTGGTATGCTTATAGGATAGTGTTTGTTTTGTACACTTATAGGATAATGTTTGTTTGGTATACTTATAAGATAATGTTTGTTTGGTATACTTATAGGATAGTGTTTGTTTGGTACACTTATAGGATAATGTTTGTTTGGTATATTTATAGGATAGTGTTTATTTTGTACACTTATGGGACAATGCTTGTTTGGTATACTTATGGAATAGTGTTTGTTTTGTATACTTATAGGATAGTATTTGTTTTGTACACTTATAGGATAGTGTTTGTTTGGTATACTTATAGGATAATGTTTGTTTGGTATACTTATAGGATAGTGTTTGTTTTGTACACTTATAGGATAATGTTTGTTTGGTATACTTATAGGATAGTGTTTGTTCTGTACACTTTAAGGACAATGCTTCTTTGGTATACTTATGGGATAGTGTTTGTTTTGTATACTTATAGGATAATGTTTGTTTGGTATACTTATAGGATAGTGTTTGTTTTGTACACTTATAGGACAATGCTTCTTTGGTATACTTATGGGATAGTGTTTTGTATACTTATGGGATAGTGTTTGTTTTGTATACTTATAGGATAATGTTTGTTTGGTATACTTATAGGATAGTGTTTGTTTTGTATACTTATAGTATAATGTTTCCTTTGTAAACTGATAAGATAATATATATTTTTAGTAACTATTAAAATTATACTTGTTTTTATGCTTACATGTTTATTTGTGTTGTAGAATAATAGGATAGTATTTGTTTTGTATACTGATAGGATAATGTTTGTTTTGTACACATATAGGATAATGTTGGTTTGTATACTTATAGGATAATGTTTGTTTTGTAAACTTATAAGATAGTGTATGTTTTGTATACTTATAGGATAATGTTTTTTTGGTATACTTATAAGATAAGGTTTGTTTTGAATACTTATAAGATAATGTTTGTTTTGTACATACAAAGGATAATGTTTTGTTTTGTACATATATAGGATAGCTTTGTATAAATATCGAATGTTTGATTTTTACACTTATAGAATAATGTTTGTTCGGAATACTTATAGTATAATGTTTCTTTTGTAAACTGATAAGATAATATATATATTTAGTAACTAATAAAATTATGCTTGTTTTTATGCTTACATGTTTATTTGTGTTGTATAATAATAGGATAGTGTTTGTTTTGTATACTTATAGGATAATGTTTGTTTTGTACACTCATAGGATAATGTTTGTTTTGTAAATTTATAGGATAGTGTTTGTTTTGTATAATAATAGGAAATGTTTGTTTGGTATACTTATAAGATAAGATTTGCTTTGCATACTTATAGGATAATGTTTGTTTTGTACACTTATAAGATAACGTTTGTTTGGTATACTTATAGGATAATGTTTGGTTTTTTTATATTGGTAGGATTATGCTTGTTTTGTGTACTTATAGGGTGATCATTGTTTGATATATTTGTGGAATGATATTTTTGTTTTGTATACTTATAGAATTATGTTTGTTTTTATACTGATAGGAAAATTTTTTTATACTGATAGGCGGGGGCCTCCGTGGCCGAGTGGTTAAAGCATTGCGCTCAAAATCACAAGGTATCTCACCTCTAGTCGGCGCGAGTTCGATTCCCGATATATGTGAGAAAGTTTGCCAGTTTACTTTCGGAAGGTGCGTGGTCTCTTCCCGGATACATTGTATCTGGGTTCTCTCCTCCACCTACAAAAACTGGATGCCATCAGATAACTGAAAAATTGTTCAGTGTGGCGGAAAACAAACAAACAAAACAAAATACTGATAGGATAATGCTTGTCTGTATTCTAATAGATAATGTTCCTTTTGCATATTTATTTGATATGTTTGTTTTGTACACTTAAAAAAGTTTATTTGTCTTGTACACATATACGATGTTTTTGGTATGCTTATAGGATAATGTTTGCTTGGTATACGCATTAGATAATGTTTGTTTTGTACACATATAGGATAATGTTTGTTTTGTATGTTAATAAGATAATGTTTGTTTTGTACACTAATAGGATAATGTTTGTTTTGTATGTTAATAAGATAATGTTTGTTTTGTACACTTATAGGATAATATTTGTTTGGTATACTTACAGGATAATGTTTGTTTGGTATACTTATAGGATAATGTTTGTTTTGTACAATTACAGGGTAATGTTTGTTTGGACTACTTATACGATAATCTTTGTTTTGGATACTTGTAGGATTATGGGGTTTTTTTACTTATAGGATTTAGGGAATAACTGTGAAAGTACATCATGTGCCGTTGGTAAAACGTGTTTTAAATTATCATCTGGGAAGACATCCTGTCAGTTTGACCCCACAGGTAAGCTTGAATTCTAATGTTTAATATCCCACAGGTAATCTTGAATTCTAATGTTTAATATCCCACAGGTAAGCTGGAATTCTAATGTTTAATATCCCACAGGTAAGCTTGAATTCTAAGATTGAACCACAATATTTAACATGTTATATGTAAGTTTGAATTGAAATGCATTACCTCCGATTAAACGATGAGATCTGTTCTCTGGGTATTTTTGATTTACAGGTTGTCCTAAGGGAAACTTCTTTAACGGTACAGGCTGTCAGCTTTGTCCAGCAGGTGAATACCAACCGGCGAGTGGTCAGTTCAACTGCTCCGTTTGTCCTGTAGGAGAGGGGTCTACATGGAAGATGCCCAATGCGGGGAGGACAAGCTGTCAAGGTTTGGATTCGTCTTTCTTCGTGCTTTTTGCGCAATTGAGTGATCCACAATGCGGAAGGTGATTATGATTTATCTGATTAATCTCAAACGATTAGTTAACTAATGACGGCAATCGGTGCATAAATCAATTTGTACCCTATGATAATCATTATTATGAACTGTGAGTAAGTGAAAAAAAAGGGGGGGGGGGGCTTGGACTCAAAAAGAACAAAAAAGGAAACAAGCATTCCAAATGTATTACAGGCAATACCGGTAGGTTAATTCAGTTTAGAGTAGGTCAATCGTAACGAAACTCAAACTTGATCTGTAATTATTTCACTTAAACATCTTCATCCTGTGCGGAGAAAAGTCCAGAAAACTTATTCGGAATGTCAGACGGACGGACGGACAGACAGACAGACAAACAGACCAAGGGTAAATTAATAGCCCCATCGGCAAAGCCGGTGTGAGACTACTAAAGTGGATCACCTATCGGTAATGAAAGAGAGGATTAGTTGCTCAGAAAGTCAAATAATCATCGGGTATCCCTATATATAAATTTATCGTGCTTTGGAGAATGATAAGATTGACTATTATAAAATCACAAAATGCATGATGAAAGAAAATGAATGAAATGATAACAATTTTGTTTTGTCTTATAATTGCCTGACTAAAACTGACGAATAAGAGCGCATGCAAAACGTTGGTCAACTAGACTTAGCAGTACTGTAAACTAATATGTAATCTAGTAAAACATTTAAAACTACCAAACAGGGTTTTAAGCTAAACACTACATATAAAACCCCAATCAATCAATACATAGAAAACACGGCTGTAGTGTTGTGGATATGTTTAAACGTGTAAATGAAGTTCAGAATCTGGAAAAAGGTTTAACCTGAAGTAAG
This sequence comes from Ostrea denselamellosa, assembly GCA_024699665.1. NCBI lineage: Eukaryota > Metazoa > Mollusca > Bivalvia > Ostreida > Ostreidae > Ostrea > Ostrea denselamellosa. The sequence goes on from JAMZEH010000023.1 coordinate 18,864,655, forward strand.
TGAGTTTGTTGATACCTCAGGGGTTGAATGACTTCAGTCTGTGTATCCGGATTTTTCCTTCTGCTTTCTCTCAATATCTGGTAGACATGGGGTACGGCATATAACCTCTGTCGTTTGTTTCTCCGTCAGAGATTACTGGTACTGAATTGTGCAGCTACTGGCAAGTCTGACTTTGGACAGAGAACCGGTACTTGTTGACACGTTTACGGAGGTCTGTTGTTTCTACTGCATACCAATTCTGGGAGACATTGCATCGCATGAGGTAAATAACTGAAATTAGCTTTACTATCATGACTCTGGGTTTCTGGGGCGTCTGAAGTACGCCATAGGTAGTTCTTTTAAAACATCAGTCATTCGTTTATCGGCATACAGAATGGGCAGATGTCTTCTCAGAATACTGTTAGGTTCTCGAGGGCGAGTTGATAAGTAGTAACTAGTGAAATTTGAAGGGGGTTTTGTGCTTAAAAAAAAATGAAAATCGATCTGGTAATTCCTATCAAGATAGAAGTATGGCAAACTCGTAGCCCTAGACACACTAGAATTGAGATCGGGTGCCTAGGAGGAGTAATTACTCCTTGCTGACCAGTTAAACCCGCCTTGAGCCTATATCTCGAATAGGTAAACGGAGTAGTCCGTAGTCAAAGTTAGCATGTAAAGAACAACAAAACGATTGGTATGAAACACGTCAGCATCCAACCTAACGACAGGTTGTATTTGTAAATTCATTATAACATAGATTTTCCGAAATGCTTACTTTAAACGAGACTCCTGACTTTAAACGAGATTCTTAGAACCCTTGTAACATCAACCAATTTGTCAGCAGATTGCCTCGATTTAAAAACTGATTATACGCTGAACATGTTCATGCATATCGAATCAATTGAGAGACAAACACCATATGCAGCTCATAATGGAAATTGTTTTCTTTAATATGGGTAATTGACGATGGAGAGGCTGAAGTTGCCCTGTTTGCCATAAAATTGAGTTGTTAATTTACCATCAACATACATGTTCAATACAATTTGAAAGTATGAAGCATATGTGGACTATTTTGTGGTGTCTTTATTTTAAGTTTACTGGGATATTAATAGATGAAACATCGTCGATGTATCTAAAAGCTAGGATGAAGACTACAGCAAGAGACTTTTTTTCTCATGTAGTGGATTTTGAATATATTTCGCCTCGTTAGAATATAAAACAGGCCAGCTAACAAAGGAGCAGGAGCATAATTTGTGCCCATGGGAATTCTATCAGACTGTTGGAAGACTCAATCACCAATCACTACATAGGTATTGTCGATGGGAACTCCACCATTTTTTAAATATCAATTTCAGGGTACTTGTACGTAGAATCAGAGTGGTGTTTAACAAAGTCATTGCACTGTAGGTCCTGTCGTGACATCTTATCTGTTGCGAACTGTAGGTTGCAAACATCATATCCTCTATTTGTCAGTAGGTTTTGAGGATTTATCCTTGCTCTTGAAAAGTAGTAGGAGTAGAGCAGATACGTTGGGATCAGGTACAAACCCTTGGGCACGCCATTGAAAGTATGGGTCTGATAATGAGAGTCGGTGAGAATAGTGTGGAGATTGAACTTATGTGGTTGTGGTAACCAAGAAAATACGCTAGCTGCGTTTCAGATGGGTTTTAATGAAGGTTTGAAGGTGTATCTTGACATTCGTATATTGGGAAAATACGCTAGGAATCTTTCGATGCTAATTTTTGGAGGCCTCTATTTAAATATACAGAAAAATGTGATTTGAATCATGCACAGAAGTTGGACTATAAATGGAAGAATTTTATAAAGGTGAGATTGTAGCTCTCTGGTATGTTTAAAAGTCTAAGAGAGCTACAGTTTTGTAGCTGACAGAACGCGTAATTCTACAGACTAACTTCCGACAGACCATGTATTGCATGCAAGGTAAAATCGAGTATTTCATGAATAACGTTGAAAGATAAGCAGATCTTTACATACGATCAGTCAATGAAGTCTACAATTCCTATTAATTAGTCTATCATTTTTTTTTTCTTCTAATGATACAATAATGTAAAATTTCGTTTCGTGAAGAGATTACGGACTTGAATGACAAAGAAATAAAATACTACGGGAAATGTTAGGACGATGCAGAATTACATTTCTTGAAACCATTTTGATTGCAAACTGTTGTAATCAAATGACCTCGGCCGTTGGGAGATTACTCGAATTTTTACCTTATATCAGAATTGATAGCCACAATTTTCTGATGTTTGTAGCTTTAGCAAATCGGACGTTCCTACAGCTTATACCTCATATTCTAGAGTAACCAACAAAATATTTCATTGTGGTACTGCAGTGTACAATATCTCTCCGTTATTTGTTCTTTTATCGAATATAATCAAGTATCTGTTTATCTTATCTTTTCTTGGTGACTATTGGACTTTGGCATGATACTTTTCTTCCGAGGAGCAGAGCTCGTGGTACATAAAAGGAAAAACCAAGGGAAATTTAGTCCATTTTTCGTATATATGAATCCAGTGAATGTTCTACCAAGCACATACCTTCGCTCCTCTCCAAAATCTTAATTGAAGTGAAGGAGAAACTTCAAACGTATTGTGCCACTATATTTGTCAAAGTGGTGTAAATGAAATGTAGATTCTAAAATTCCAGGGAACTGTTTGTAAAGTTGAAATCACAAAATTACTGTAAAAGTACATTATTACTGTAAACGTACAATTTTACGCTCGGTTCTCATTTCCATTATGTCTGCGGCACAAACGATCTGAGCACTTTCATACCAGCGGACGTAAAGTATGCAAACTAATTTCTTGTAAGCTGTATGCAACTCAGCGGGATGTCGTAGCCGCGGAACAAATCAAAAATTATAATCCGCGAAATATGACTCTGTGGAATTTTATGCGTCTGTCAACAACATGAAACCCTATTACGTTTCTAAATTTTACATCACCATTTGTGACAAACGTGAGAATTTCAGATTCAAAGTAGACACTTTTACTGCTTTTCTACCAATACCTCCTTCTCTTTTTCGGTCAATTATGGGTCGACGGGTTTATTTCATTTTATTTTATCATTCATTATTTTATCCCCGTGGGGATCCGGGTTGTTAGAATAGATCCTCAGTACCCCTTGCTTGTCGTAAGAGGCGACTAAATGGGGCAGCCCTTCGGATGAGACCGCAAAAACCGAGGCCCCGTGTCACAGGAGGTGTGGCACGTTAAAGATCCCTCCCTGCTCAAAGGGCATAAGCGCTGAGCATAGGCCTAAATTTGCAGCCCTTCACCGGCAATGGTGACGTCTCCATATGAGTGAAAAATTTTCGAGTGGACGTTAAACAATATATAATCAATCAATCATTTAATATTTTTTTGCTGTCTTTCCTTCCATTTTGATGAAAATTCAGACTTCATGATTGGAAGATTGTGGCTTCGAGCCCTGCTTATACGTTGACTGTGATATATATGTCTGTAAAGTTCGTGTACAGCCTTAAGCTTGATAAAAACTGACAAACATTGATAACAATTTATGAAACTATTATTTTCGTTAAATTCATGTTTCATTTCATTAATATGCAAATTTTCATCACAAACAAAGCACAAATAGTTATAATTCTATCACATACAAAAAAGACACAAACTCATACCCGGAGCACTAAAATGAAAATCATTGACGTTATCCGACGTCAAACGCTAAATGTAGTTGCGCCGCCTCGATTAATTTTTTTTTATGAACTGTCTTGACAATTCTACTCTCTTCGTCAATTTTTCATTTGTCAGAATTCTCGGTATCCATTGAGCACAGACACGACTCATATTAGATCATGATATAAAATTTCATGTACTGTTGTCTTTGAAATTCCACTTTTTCCTGCAATTTCACGAACTGTTAGTCGTCGATCACCGTCAATCACGTCACAAAATTCATGTTTTACAGCACTGCAGTCTCAGAAAGATGGTCTTCCCTCATGTCATCACTTAAACTGTTCCCTCCGACCGAAAATCTTCTGTCCCACTTACACACTAGTGAACGGCTCACATTACAATGTTTTTTCTGATTGTTATTATAAAAAACTCTGGTGGTGGGGGGTTGTTAGAGCTTATCTCAATGGGATTAGAACAGGTGCAATCTAACCAAATGAATTATTGCGTAATCCACCTAGCAATTGCTATTGCACCCATTCTAATTCCAATGTGATAAGCTTGCCCCTGCCCTCGGGCGGGCGATGTACCTTAAAATATTAAATATAGTCTCAGATGGCAGTTATCAAGGATATTTTATTCAAACACAATTGATAAATTATATATATACAATCACACACATTATAAATCTTATTATTTGTTAACAATCAGCATTCTGAAACAAATAAGCAAATATTAGAACAATCCAAGATCATAAACAATTTACCAATTTCAATTACAAAATCCCGTAAGTTATTCTTACCTTAAAATATTAAATATAGTCTCAGATGGCAGTTATCAAGGATAAGTACGCATCTGAGATCTGTCGTTTATATACCCTAGTGGTCATTCGCGCCTCACATACCTTTCCAAAGAAGGTTAGCTGACCTTGCTGACACCCCTCATACTGGAAAGATCCGTGTGCAACGTCCTGACCTTGGTATAATGTATTTTCTGTATCTTTGTCGTATTTTTGCCACAATATCAATTTTGTATTCGTTTACTTATTGACCTTGCATGCACTTTATAACAAAGTAGGAAAATTCCCGATACAATCGCAAACAATATATTTATAAAATTTATTTATTCATTTTCTTCTTTATTAATTAATTTTTATATTTATTATCTGTGTATCAAAATATTTGTTATAATACTGTTTTAAGGAATTTATGGGTCTCTGTGGGTGTTTTTCCGATGTCTACACAAAATTTTATCATTGCTCTCTGCACCACCATTTCCGAAAACGTCCTCTTTTAGAACAATGACGGTCCTGTCTTTATGGATTCAATCCTCGATTTCTCTGCTATTTCTAAACTTTGAACGTTCAAATTTTGCAGGTGTCACGTTGAAACGATTGTCAACGTCATAATGTAAAAATCATCTCAATAATCGCGGAATTTTACAAATTTCAAATGATATGTACATAATGATAAAGAACTTTCATCTATTAAAACTTCGCCGTGTTCCGGGTCACCATCCCAAGTCTAATAACGAAGTCATACTTGTAATTATGCATTTGAAATTGGATAATATCTTACATTTTATTATTCACATATAGTAAGGGATTATAAATATGTTAATAATAAATATCTATAACGCTACTTTTATTTAAATTTGGACTTGTCCACGAACTTTACGGACAATCCTCTCTCTCTCTCTCTCTCTCTCTCTCTCTCTCTCTCTCTCTATATATATATATATATATATATATATATATATATATATATATATATATATATACATCTGTATGTGTGTATTTTCTTTATGTGACTTGATAAAGTGAAATATTTCTGCTCTACACGTTTGAAACGATATTGCGAATAGCCTGCACATATTTATTCATGTCGTCATCATTATTAAAGTATCACTGCACACATTTCTTTACAGACTACGGAAACTTACCGTCGCTAAAACCGATGTGACCCACGGGTGAGAAGCTGTTTTGTACAGTTTACAACAAATTGTTTATAACATATAACACGGAGTGTATGTTCATGCTTTACAGGTTGTTGGTACGTGATTGGAACATACACAGAAGGGGATGATCCCAATCTGATCTCGTCACATACTGTAGCTGATCGCCCCGAGTGTTTCAGCCTCTGTCACGCCCACTCCAGCTGTCTGGCAGTCAAGTCCACTATGTCCAACACCAAGTGTGCACTGTTCTCCACCAAGACCTGGAAATATGGCTACGTCCTTGACTCAGTGGTCACCCTTGTTCGTGGTCATTGCAGACCTTGAAACGTTCATAATCAACACCATTAAAAAGGGAGCAAATCGTGAACGTTTGCTTTATTGCCCTTTTTTGGTAAAATAAAAAATGTAGAAATATTGCATAATATCTAAAGAAATTATGGTAAATTCATCCAAACTGTTGTACATGGTATTTCAATGTCGACATCGCCATATGATAACATTTCCAATGGGTGTTGTATTGATATTATGTTGAGTAGTCTTGTATAGGTTGTTTCATTCGTAGAGGACCAATCAGAAACACATTGTTTTCTTTTTTTTATAAAACGGTTCTTCAGTGAGTCCTGCTCAATAAACTGTCTTTCTAGTTTCTACTTACAAGACAAGTCTTTAGTGATATGTTGGGTTACTATAATTACTAACATATCGATCATCTCGTCAATAAAAGAATAGAGCATCTCTCTTTTCATGAGCCAACAATACCAAAGTGCTATTAGATGCCAACGCATGGGGAGATATCGACGTGATTCAGTATCGAGTGTTCTCCATAAAAAAATTAATTCCTCTACTGAAATAATCAATTGATGAGGTATTGTACGTATTCTTTACTGGTCTGTTACATATGCATAAGGAAAGGTGAAGATAACGAAGAATCATCAATCTCATAACTCTTATAAATAATACAAAATTAAGAATAGGGCAAACTCGGACCCCTGGACATGGCAGAAATGGGATCAGGTGCCTGGGAGGAGTAAACGTCACCTGTTGAACGGTCGCACCTGCCGTGAGCCCTAGTTTTTGATCAGGTCAACAGAATAATCCGTAGTAAAACATCAGTGTGTATAGAACCGTCTCTGCTTGTCTTTTGTAGAAAGAAGTGTTTGTTGAGTGAAACTGTATAAGGTTTAAAATGTATAAATGTTTGTTAGAGCGCTAAACACAGTTGTAGCACTATTCAGTCTCGCGTTTCCGGAGAAAACAAGTCTACCTGTCTACTACCGGTATCTCCCGATGAGATAAGTATCAATTTTGTCTGATGTCTTACTTGATGGAAATAGCTGCAAAACTGAATTGGCATTTTATTTAAATGACAGCTATTGTCGTTGTGTAGAACCAACCATTAAAGAGGGAGGACTCAAGAAAACCCTGTGCTTGCTTAAAAGGACTGATCTAGAATCCTATTTCGTTTTTTATTACGCTTGTGATGAATAGGACATTTAGAAGTGCTAGTAAAAAGGCACCTGTATTAAGCCATATTAAGTGTTTCTAAAATAAATGCCAGAATTCACACACATGGCGCTATCCAGTACTTCGGTTTGAATTGTTTCTAGAAGATTAGCAAGAAATCTTAATAAACTTGATTGTGACTTGCATTGGCCTGAAAAATTCCATCAGCATATAAAATGTATAAATATTTAAACTATTATACATGTGTGTGTGTGTGTGTGTGTGTGTGTGTGTGTGTGTGTGTGTGGTTTGGTTTTTCTTTTCGATAAATGCTTTTAATTCCAGAGCAGGCGCGGTAACTCTCACAGCCTTGTTAACCATAAGCTTTTTTGAGACCAAGAATACATTGTTGATTGATTGATTGATTGTATATTGTTTTACGTCCTTCTCTAGAATCTTTCACTCATATGTAGACGTTACTATTGTCGGTGAAGGGCTGCAAAATTTAGGCCAATGGTCGGTGCTTATGAGGTGCCACACCTGCTGTGAAACATGACACAGGACCTCTGTGTTAGCGGTCCCATCCGAAGGACCGCTCCTTTGGTTGCTTCTTACAACAAGTAAGGGGTACTGAGGATGTATTCTAACCCGGATCCCCACGGGGCTCAAGAATACAAAGCGCATTGTATGAGTGATTCAAGTCTAACCTGAACTCGATTTCTAATTATAAACTTTTACACGCTATCACGAGAAGGACATCTGTGAATTTCAGAATCTGTATCTCAGCAATCTTCAATCATCGTGCATCATGTCACCAAAAATCGAAAACGGCAGACTGCTAATCTAGTGGCGACCATATATAAGCGTCCAAGAGATAGGGAAACGGTAATAACCAGAAACGGAGATTGATTGATTGTATATTGTTTAACGTCCCGCTCGAGAATCTTTCACTCACATGCATACGTCACCATTGCCGGTGAAGGGTTGCAAAATTTATTATTATTATATTCACTTATATAGCGCAAAATTACGTATAGTTTCTATGCGCTTTACAGAGGTTGTCCTAATGAAGATGAAACACTTATGAAAAGAACTGTTAAGAAAAAAATTGACAAATTATTACTAAAATAGTGATAGGACATCAAAATGCTGTGTAAAAGTATGGCGGTCAGATGTCGAGACAAGAAATACATATGTAGTCTATGACGTGATATTGATTTATGCTAAAATGTATTCACGTTTGATCAGCAGTGTTTTCACTTTCTAGCGGAATGTTCTGTGTGATTCAAGATTGCGATGTTTCAACGTTAGTTTATTCCACAATTGTACACCGAGATTGTTTATGGCTCTTGCACCGTATTTGTTTGAAAATTTCTCCACTACCAGTTTCCAATGGTCCACTGATGATCTCAATGTCCTGCGTGGCTGGTATAAAGGAAATAACTCTCTCATGTAAGCTGGTGATGAGGAGTGGAGTGACTTGTGTATGATTGTCAACACTAAAAACGACATGCTGTCTCACAGGCAGCCAGTACAGCTGTTGAAGCACTGGCGTAATATGTTGTCTGTAGATGGTTCCTGTGAGACACCGTGCCGCGTTGTTCTGAGCCACTTGTAACTGATGTATGGGTGGGTCTGTTACGCCAAGGAGAAGTGCATTGTGGAAGTCAAGATGAGAGATGACTGTTGCCTTGATGGCTATTGCGCAAGCTTTTTAAGTCAGATGGTGTTTGACTTTCGAGATTCTTCTGATGTTGTAGTACATCTTTCTCACCACAGATCTGACTTGTTTCTCCATTGATATGGTGATGTCTAGGACAGCGCCGAGGTTTTTTACATCAGACCTAGGCGTCACTATCACCTCGCCTATGATATCATTTAGACGACACGGGTTGTGGGTGCTAGCAATCACTATTATCTCGGTTTTGGAATCATTCAGTTTAAGTTTGTTTACAGTCATCCAGTTTCGGACACTTGCTATGCACGTCTCCATGGTGTTGACTTGAGAGTTGCGCATGGCTGTGTCATTTATGTTTAACCGGTTGTAGAGTTGAGTGTCGTCTGCAAACCCATTGCGGCTTATGACATACTGGTTTATGACTCTTTTGAGTGGGAGAAGGTATACCAGGAAGAGGAGAGGGCCAAGAACAGACCCTTGTGGCACTCCTGTAGACAATGGCACATCTGATGATACGCAGGTGTTAAACTATTTTAGAATAAAAAGTGTAAGAAAATATCTTGACCAACAATCAACCGAAATCCTCATTGTGTCACTCGTTTTATCACATCTAGACTATTGTAACGCCATTTTGTATGGCATTTCTGACATTGAAATAAAAAAGATGCAGAGAATCCAAAACATGAGTGCTAAGCTCGTACTTCAGTTGAGCAAATTTGACAGCTCCAAAAAAGCTTTGTATGAACTACATTGGCTTCCAATCAAAGCAAGAATCGAATTCAAACTTCTGACAATGATGTACAAATGTTCAACAAATGAAGCACCAATTTACCTAACTGAACTTCTAGCGAGACACACTGCACATAGGCATGGTTTACGGTCATCGACAACGACATACAGCAACTATACTGTGCCTTTCAACAGAAGAAAGACTTTCGGCGACAGGAGCTTTAGCACTGCTGGGCCAAAATTGTGGAACTCTCTGCCAACCAATATCAGGCACTCCAATTCATTGGAAAAATTTAAGAACAGTCTCAAAACACACATGTTCTGCAACTTTTATGACTATTTTTTAAGGAAATATTTATGCACGAACTTTCTTAAAAGGAGTATTTTACTTTCTTGGTATTAAAAAGATTAATTAAAAAAAAAAATGTTTTTATTTTGTAATTTCTTAGCGTTGATTCCTAATTTCTGTGTATATCTTAGTGTAAATACTGTACATATTTAGATATCACATACTATTATGTTTTATTCGTTTTAGTAACAATATTCATACGTTTTGTTGTTTTTTACTTCTTATACCCTCGCCGGATAGCTGAAAAATTGCTCAGGCGGCTATAAACAAACAAACAAATCTTATACCCTTGTATTTTATTGTGTTGCAATAGATTTTATTATTCATGTACAACGCAATAGAATATGTAATCAAATTAACAAGTTTCAAGTTTCAGGTGTTGATCTTTACCGCTGGGGTGCGACCATTTATGTAAGACTGTATCCAACAAAGTGCTGTGTCCGTCAAACCAGCTTCTTCCTTAATCTCTTAAGCAAAAGGGTATGATCGATGATGTCGAATGCTGCACTTAGATCAAGAGGGACTAAGAGCATGGCGTCACCTTCATCCAGTACTGCTTCTATGTCTGTTTTTATTCGTAGGATGCTTGTCTCAGTGCTGGTACCACGCTTGTAGGCTGATTGCAGGTTATCATTCAGATCATTCCTAGTAAGATGGTTATTGAGTTGCTGAGCAACAATACGCTTGATGATCTTGCTGAGAAACGGGATATTTGAAACTGGTCTGTAGTTATTGAACGTATTTATGTCGAGTCCAGTCTTTTTCAAACGTGGTGTGACAAGTGCACGTTTCAGTTTATCCGGAAAGTTTCCAGTTACGAATGATGTATTTGCAAGGTCAGTAATGATCGGCAGCACTGCAGGGAGAACAGTGCTGTTCTTTAAGAGCGCTGTTGGGATGGCATCTAATGAGCAGGTCTTACTAGCACAGCTTTTGATGATTTTGGCAACTTCTTTCTGCGTCTGGAGTTTGAAGGTGCCAAATTCAGGCACTGTGTTGTCCCGTTCTGAAGAAGCTGTATTTCCAAGGAGATCTGAACTATCAAAACCCTGTCCAATCTTCTGAACTTTGTTGTGAAAGAACTGCATGAACTCGTTGGCTAGGGTCTTGTAACTGGTTGCCGATGGTAGGGGAGTTCCTATATTATAATTCATTAAACTGCTGACAACTCTGAAAGTCTCTCTACTATCAGCTGTGGTAAGCTTTTCATAGTAATAGCGGGACTTGGCGGTGCTGATCATATACACCACGACTCGAGTTTCCTCCGTAAGTATCTATCGATATACCTCCTTTGATGGTGATTGTTCGAAGGGGTGTTATGTTGTCTAGAACATTTAGAGTCGCGATCTAATAGTAAATCGTTGACATTGTTCCTCTCTAAGATGGAAGACAGCGGTTCCTCTAGTTGTTCTGCTAATATTTCCACAGAGACACGCTTTAAAGGCCTTGCTAGTCGAGTTTTGTTTGTCAGGTGTCGTGAGCAGGTATGGAACTGGCATGTAATAGCATGATGATCTGATATTCCTAGATCTGTCACGAAAATTGAGTTTACTAGTGGGTACAAAGTGTCATCTCTCGTAAACACCAGGTCGAGAGTATGTCCAGCTTTGTGAGTTGGGACATCAACATGTTGTTTGAGGTCTAAGGCAGCCGCTATATTTTTCATTTGTATGGTGCTTGGTATGTCGAGGTTGTCATAGTGGATGTTCATATCACCAAGGATGCACAGTTGGGATGGAGTAACGGTGCATAAGTGTGACAAGAACTGTTCCCATTCGTTGAGAAATTGAGTAATTGTGAGACAATTTTGTCGCGAGGGAGGAGGACGATACACAAGGACCAGGGTGATAGGATGGCTGCCATTTACCCTGATCATGCAAATTTCAAATGTTTTGAGATATGGTTGAGGAACACATGTAATGTCAATGTTGGGCCTAATTACGAAGCCAACCCCTCCCCCTCTAGTTCCTTTGGATGTTGGTCTTGGAACACCAATGTATTTGTATCCGGCGGGACAGAGGTCGTTTATATGACAATCATCTAGTTCAGGCAACCAGGTTTCGGTGATAGCCAAGATGTCGGCACAATTTTCAGTGATATGTTCAGAGAGGGATACAGCTTTCTTTACCACAGATCTTGCATTGATCAATTGCAAACTGATAAGATTATCTGCGATGTTCTTGTACTTGGTTTTGATAGGTATATGCACTAGGTTATGTTCATTTACTCCAAATTGCTGCCTACCCTTAGATCTGCACCGCCCGACACACACTGTTTTGATATGTCTAATAAACCTGCGTCCAGCTTTTGTTCCTCTTCTTACGTGAGCATTTTTAGCATGACTTATCAAGGGTAGGCCGGTCGATATTTCATAACACATTTTCAGGTCGACTTAATAATACAGAATGAAATCACGTCGTACGACATCTAAATACCTATTACGAAATTTCATAGAATGGCTTAATAAAACAGTAAGAAACAAAATGAAATTATTTTGTACAAGGTAAAGGGGTGGTAAAGTCACGCATCAGTGAGCACGACGCCAAAATTTATTGACTAAAATATTTATAAAATGCAGGAGTTTTGCATAAAATATACCCGTCATTGTATCAAACAACTCACACGGTAAAAACTAGACAAATCTTAAAACTGAAGTTTTCATAATTAAAGAGAAAGCAAGTTAAAAACTCAGAGGTGGAGCAGCCATGTTATAGCGCTAACACATCTCACATCAAAATTTAGACATATGCTCGGCGCTTATGGCCTTTGAGAAGGGGGAATCTTTATCGTGGCACACCTGCTGTGACACCGGATCTCGATTTTCGCGGTCTCATCCGAAGGACCGCTCCATTTAGTCGCCTCTTACGACAAGCAAGGGTTACTGGGGACCTATTCTAACCCGGATACCCACGGGACCAGAATCGAAGAAAGATTGCAGTCAGCGAGACTGTCTCCCGGATTCTGCATGCTCAGGATGCTGACCACGAAAACACAGAACTGGGTAGATCCTTAGACGAAATAACAGGTGACGTGTTATCGCCTCCGGTTATGGTCCAGTAATCCTCAGTCGCTGAACGGGCCTATACCCTCCCTGCTAGTAGAGCTGGACAAATATGCCGCGGGTAATACACGGAATACAGGTACGCTCATTGACATTGATAGTCATAGGGGTTCTACCACCCTATCAATAACTATTGTCCGAAATCAATGGGGCATAGGTTTTGAGGAAATGAGTCAACGCGTCGAGGGTCTCGCTGTATGAGGAGGACGTGCAAGTGCAAGGCAGTCGCCCACCGGTAGAGGTTAGCATTTGTGACCCGACAGGCATTTACGTGCCTCAGTTCATGCGTGAACAAAATTGGGCTGGCTCTTACATCGATTTGTCACTACTATTAAAACAGGCTCGAGAGCTATGTAACAACGCTCATATCACACACGAGGTAGTTATTAAAAATGGCCACCTCATGATTGAGACGCAACATTTAAAACCCATAAACAAGATACAAGCCGGGAATACAGGTTTTATTATATACATGTCCATATATCTGGAGAAATTTCCAGGTAAAGCCCAAGAGATGATAGATACATATACACCATTCGTTTGGCCGCTAACAGAATAGGACATTTGGGTTTATGAATCCAGTGAATGTTCTACCAAGCCCCTACCTTTGCTCCTTAATTAAGGAGAGAAGGAGAAACTTCAAACGTATTGTGGCACAACTATTTCTACAGGCTACGAAACACTGTCTTCTTAGACCGTTACGTTTCACTATGCCAGATGTGGTGTAAATAAGAAGTGGATTCTAAAAAATCCCAGGGAACTTTTAGTAACGAACAAGGGACGTTGTTGGCTAAAATCGGTCGCACTTTAAAAGAAGACCATGTTTTGCAGGTAGAATGTGACAGTTTACTCCCATTAATATCTAATATGTACCATTTACTTGTTGTTGACTTTGAAAAAATTAACGTTTGAATAATGCATTATTAACTTTGCCTCTGTCCTCTGACGGTCGCTTTTTTCATTACGACGTCATCAGCATTACAGGATTTACAGCCCCATGGTTCTCTTAAAATATTTTCTAAAAGCTGCAGTTAATTCTTTATGTGAAACATACTCATTGATGGATTAAGTCAGAAAGGTTTTATCATGCAGGGTTTGAGAAACTTTGGGAAAGAGTGGTGTAGCAGTTAGCATTGAATTCTTGAGTCGAAAACCTGGAGATTTTCCAGAGATTATGTGTTTTCATCAATTATTAAAAACTGGCATACTATAAGTACATTATACATTTAACTTATCTCTCTTATTTTCGGCGACGATGTTTCATGTCTGAATGATTTTTAAATTTTCCATTATGTCATGCATATAAACACTTTAATAAAATTGATGGAGTCGGATAAATTTATACACTAGGGAATACACAAAAGGCTTGCTTACATTTATTTGATGATATATGTATGAAATATACATGTACCGCTACAAAGGAATAAAGTATGGCTGATTGTAAACAGCAGATGATACTAGTGATATAAATGTTACATTAATGGGAAATTATTTCCCCCTGGGTACAGCAAAATAGTCCTGTAAAATTCTGACAGTTTGCATTTATAAAACGTAACCTAATATAATGATAATACAAAACCGCCATGTTTATATCTCTACATTATGTCTAAATCTCGTGTAACAGGAAGGGAGAAAACGCGACGGTTCGGACAAGGATTGGCGCAGGTCTGATCTGTTGAATTTTCTCCCGGTTATAGTCGCATTGGATTGTTTTACTAATGTAAACACAACATTCAATGTCTATGTATATATCTAGAGCATGTATTATACTGTTAGTTTTATTCTTCAAATGAACTCTGGAAAGTTCTTTGAATACACGTATAGACAATGTGGTATATCTAACTGCTCTACGTCTGTTTATGGGCAAAAACGCACACACAGACAAAAAAAAAAGAGAAATATAAATCTGTTATTTGTTTTGAAACTTCATTAAAGCAGGTAGCACGGGAGAAGGGGGTGTCTCCTTTTATGACAATGATTATAATCTGTTATTTTCATATGGAAATAAAGATAAGATACATGTATATTTGGTGACCAATTTTTTATAATATTTTGATAACATTATTAATGAGAAGAATGAGAAGAATGTGGACTTGAAAATCATGAAATGAACCAGATAAACGCTTCATGATGATGTTATTTGGTCTGTAGTTATTGAACGTATTTATGTCGAGTCCCGTCTTTTTCAAACGTGGTGTGACAAGTGCACGTTTCAGTTTATCCGGAAAGTTCCCAGTTACGAATGATGTATTTACAAGGTCAGTAATGATCGGCAGCACTGCAGGGAGAACAGTGCTGTTCTTTAAGAGCGCTGTTGGGATGGCATCTAATGAGCAGGTCTTACTAGCACAGCTTTTGATGATTTTGGCAACTTCTTTCTGCGTCTGGAGTTTGAAGGTGCCAAATTCAGGCACTGTGTTGTCCCGCTCTGAAGAAGCTGTATTTCCAAGGAGATCTGAACTATCAAGACCCTGTCCAATCTTCTGAACTTTGTTGTGAAAGAACTGCATGAACTCGTTGGCTAGGGTCTTGTAACTGGTTGCCGATGGTAGGGGAGTTCCTAAATTATAATTCATTAAACTGCTAACAACTCTGAAAGTCTCACTACTATCAGCTGTGATAAGCTTTTCATAGTAATAGCGCGACTTGGCGGTGCTGATCATATACACCAGACTCGAGTTTGCTCCGTAAGCATCTATCGATGTACCTCCAGGCCAGAGCTCTTGGTCTTACGATCCAACTGTCTTCTCCGTTGTCTAGCTTTATGGATCGAGTCATTTTACCATGGTTTCAAGGAATCGCCTTTGATGGTGATTGTTCGAAGGGGTGTTATGTTGTCTAGAACATCTGGAGTCGAGATCTAATAGTAAATCGTTGACATTGTTCCTCTCTAAGATGGAAGACAGCGGTTCCTCTAGTTGTTCTGCTAATATTTCCACAGAGACACGCTTTAAAGGCCTTGCTAGTCGAGTTTTGTTTGTCAGGTGTCGTGAGCAGGTATGGAGCTGGCATGTAATAGCGTAATGATCTGATATTCCTAGATCTGTCACGAAAATTGAGTTTACTAGTGGGTACAAAGTGTCATCTCTCGTAAATACTAGGTCGAGAGTATGTCCAGCTTTGTGAGTTGGGACATCAACATGTTGTTTGAGGTCTAAGGCAGCCGCTATATTTTTCATTTGTATGGTGCTTGGTATGTCGAGGTTGTCATAGTGGATGTTCATATCACCAAGGATGCACAGTTAGGATGGAGTAACGGTGCATAAGTGTGACAAGAACTGTTCCCATTCGTTGAGAAATTGAGTAATTGTGAGACAATTTTGTCGCGAGGGAGGAGGACGATACACAAGGACCAGGGTGATTTACCCTGATCATGCAAATTTCAAATGTTTTGAAATATGGTTGAGGAACACATGTGATGTCAATGTTGGGCCTAATTACGAAGCCAACCCCTCCCCCTCTAGTTCCTTTGGATGTTGGTCTTGGAACACCAATGTATTTGTATCCGGCGGGACAGAGGTCGTTTATATGACAATCATCTAGTTCAGGCAACCAGGTTTCGGTGATAGCCAAGATGTCGGCACAATTTTCAGTGATATGTTCAGAGAGGGATACAGCTTTCTTTACCACAGATCTTGCATTGATCAATTGCAAACTGATAAGATTATCTGCGATGTTCTTGTACTTGGTTTTGATAGGTATATGCACTAGGTTATGTTCATTTACTCCAAATTGCTGCCTACCCTTAGATCTGCACCGCCCGACACACACTGTTTTGATATGTCTAATAAACCTGCGTCCAGCTTTTGTTCCTCTTCTTACGTGAGCATTTTTAGCATGACTTATCAAGGGTAGGCCGGTCGATATTTCATAACACATTTTCAGGTCGACTTAATAATACAGAATGAAATCACGTCGTACGACATCTAAATACCTATTACGAAATTTCATAGAATGGCTTAATAAAACAGTAAGAAACAAAATGAAATTAATTTGTACAAGGTAAAGGGGTGGTAAAGTCACGCATCAGTGAGCACGACGCCAAAATTTATTGACTAAAATATTTATAAAATGCAGGAGTTTTGCATAAAATATACCCGTCATTGTATCAAACAACTCACACGGTAAAAACTAGACAAATCTTAAAACTGAAGTTTTCATAATTAAAGAGAAAGCAAGTTAAAAACTCAGAGGTGGAGCAGCCATGTTATAGCGCTAACACATCTCACATCAAAATTTAGACATATGCTCGGCGCTTATGGCCTTTGAGAAGGGGGAATCTTTATCGTGGCACACCTGCTGTGACACCGGATCTCGATTTTCGCGGTCTCATCCGAAGGACCGCTCCATTTAGTCGCCTCTTACGACAAGCAAGGGTTACTGGGGACCTATTCTAACCCGGATACCCACGGGACCAGAATCGAAGAAAGATTGCAGTCAGCGAGACTGTCTCCCGGATTCTGCATGCTCGGGATGCTGACCACGAATACACAGAACTGGGTAGATCCTTAGACGAAATAACAGGTGACGTGTTATCGCCTCCGGTTATGGTCCAGTAATCCTCAGTCGCTGAACGGGCCTATACCCTCCCTGCTAGTAGAGCTGGACAAATATGCCGCGGGTAATACACGGAATACAGGTACGCTCATTGACATTGATAGTCATAGGGGTTCTACCACCCTATCAATAACTATTGTCCGAAATCAATGGGGCATAGGTTTTGAGGAAATGAGTCAACGCGTCGAGGGTCTCGCTGTATGAGGAGGACGTGCAAGTGCAAGGCAGTCGCCCACCGGTAGAGGTTAGCATTTGTGACCCGACAGGCATTTACGTGCCTCAGTTCATGCGTGAACAAAATTGGGCTGGCTCTTACATCGATTTGTCACTACTATTAAAACAGGCTCGAGAGCTATGTAACAACGATCATATCACACACGAGGTAGTTATTAAAAATGGCCACCTCATGATTGAGACGCAACATTTAAAACCCATAAACAAGATACAAGCCGGGAATACAGGTTTTATTATATACATGTCCATATATCTGGAGAAATTTCCAGGTAAAGCCCAAGAGATGATAGATACATATACAACATTCGTTTGGCCGCTAACAGAATAGGACATTTGGGTTTATGAATCCAGTGAATGTTCTACCAAGCCCCTACCTTTGCTCCTTAATTAAGGAGAGAAGGAGAAACTTCAAACGTATTGTGGCACAACTATTTCTACAGGCTACGAAACACTGTCTTCTTAGACCGTTACGTTTCACTATGCCAGATGTGGTGTAAATAAGAAGTGGATTCTAAAAAATCCCAGGGAACTTTTAGTAACGAACAAGGGACGTTGTTGGCTAAAATCGGTCGCACTTTAAAAGAAGACCATGTTTTGCAGGTAGAATGTGACAGTTTACTCCCATTAATATCTAATACGTACCATTTACTTGTTGTTGACTTTGAAAAAATTAACGTTTGAATAATGCATTATTAACTTTGCCTCTGTCCTCTGACGGTCGCTTTTTTCATTACGACGTCATCAGCATTACAGGATTTACAGCCCCATGGTTCTCTTAAAATATTTTCTAAAAGCTGCAGTTAATTCTTTATGTGAAACATACTCATTGATGGATTAAGTCAGAAAGGTTTTATCATGCAGGGTTTGAGAAACTCTGGGAAAGAGTGGTGTAGCAGTTAGCATTGAATTCTTGAGTCGAAAACCTGGAGATTTTCCAGAGATTATGTGTTTTCATCAATTATTAAAAACTGGCATACTATAAGTACATTATACATTTAACTTATCTATCATATTTTCGGTGACGATGTTTCATGTCTGAATGATTTTTAAATTTTCCATTATGTCATGCATATAAACACTTTAATAAAATTGATGGAGTCGGATAAATTTATACACTAGGGAATACACAAAAGGCTTGCTTACATTTATTTGATGATATATGTATGAAATATACATGTACCGCTACAAAGGAATAAAGTATGGCTGATTGTAAACAGCAGATGATACTAGTGATATAAATGTTACATTAATGGGAAATTATTTCCCCTGGGTACAGCAAAATAGTCCTGTAAAATTCTGACAGTTTGCATTTATAAAACGTAACCTAATATAATGATAATACAAAACCGCCATGTTTATATCTCTACATTATGTCTAAATCTCGTGTAACAGGAAGGGAGAAAACGCGACGGTTCGGACAAGGATTGGCGCAGGTCTGATCTGTTGAATTTTCTCCCGGTTATAGTCGCATTGGATTGTTTTACTAATGTAAACACAACATTCAATGTCTATGTATATATCTAGAGCATGTATTATACTGTTAGTTTTATTCTTCAAATGAACTCTGGAAAGTTCTTTGAATACACGTATAGACAATGTGGTATATCTAACTGCTCTACGTCTGTTTATGGGCAAAAACGCACACACAGACAAAAAAAAAAAGAGAAATATAAATCTGTTATTTGTTTTGAAACTTCATTAAAGCAGGTAGCACGGGAGAAGGGGGTGTCTCCTTTTATGACAATGATTATAATCTGTTATTTTCATATGGAAATAAAGATAAGATACATGTATATTTGGTGACCAATTTTTTATAATATTTTGATAACATTATTAATGAGAAGAATGAGAAGAATGTGGACTTGAAAATCATGAAATGAACCAGATAAACGCTTCATGATGATGTTATTTGGTGACAGCCCCCCAGCCCCCCCCCCCCCCCGCCCCCCCCCCCCCCACTACTCTTAATAATATCAATAAACAAGAAGAATGTTAGCTCGAAATTCATGAATTTAAGAATAATTGAACCCATTTTTTTTTTTACATTTCATAGAAATATGAACCAACTCTCCCTAAACATGTATTATATTCTTCATGAGATTGGTGACATTAGACTGGTCAAGTTTTTTTTCCCTATAGTAAATGTTATACTAAGCCTCTATCTTTGCTCCTCAAGAAAATATTAATATGTAAATGAGAAACCCGAAACGTATTGTGTCACAACATGTGACAGAAGTGCTATAAATCAAGTGTAAATTCTAAAAAAAAAAATCAATAGAACTTTTAGTAAATTTGAAATAACAGACCTTTTCTCAAATCAGCAACGTATGACCTTTTAGCACTTTACACGACCATTCGCCACGACAAATTAAAGATTAGACATTTAGACAACATAGACAGTTGTTTCGTCAACGAAAATGGAAATACAAAAAATTGATATCTAGTGATTAAAGTCATTCAAAATATACTTTGTTAAACACCACTATAATTTTATGCAAATGTATTCTGCAGTCGATACTAAAAAGATGCTGGAGTTCCTCATTGATAATAACTTTGTAGTCTTTAGTGTTGGGACCTTTCAACAGTCTGTTGTAATTTCCATGGGCAAAAGTGTGCTCCTTCGTTAGATGACCTTTTTTCATATTCTCATAAGGCAGAACTTATGAAAGCTTGTACATGAGAAAAAACAATATCTTGCTGTGGCCTTCAACTCTGCATTTAGATATATCGACAACGTTTTATCTATTAACAATAATCATTTTCATTCATGTGTCGTTTTTATATATCCCAGTATAGTCGAAATAAAAGATACCACAGAGTCTTCCACATCTGCTTCGTACTTAGATATTTTATTGAACGTAGATGTTAACGGCAAACTAACAACTCAGCTTTATGACAAACTGGATGACTTCAGCTTCTCCATCGTCAACTTCCCATATTTGTCTAGCAATATCCCATTATGAACTGCATATGGTAATATGTCTCCCAACTGAATCGATATGCAAGAGTTTGTTCTGCGTGTGATCAATTTTTATATTGAGGCAGGCTACTCATAAACAAGTTGATGTTACAGGGGGTTCAACAGTCTCGTTTAAAGTCAGCGTTACTTGCCAGCACTAACAGATGAAAAGACTAAGATAACAAACAGTATTCAATCTCGTAGTTCCTATAGAAAATACAAATCAGAGGGATGGGTAAACACGGACCCCTTGTCATACCAGAGGTGGGATCAGGTACCTAGGAGGAGTAAGCATCCCCTATCGACCGTTCACACCCACCGTGAGTCCTATATTCCGATCAGGTAAACGGAACAATCCGTAGTCAGAATCAGTGTCCCAAGGACGGCCTAACAATTGGTATGAAACACATCAGACAGCATTTGACTTAATGGTAAGTTGTACTGACAAACTAGATCGTTATAACGACCATAAAATTTGCGAAATGATGACTTTAGACGAGACTGTACAAACCATTGTAACATCAACGTCTTTGTCAGTAGCCCGCCTCGATTTAAAAACTGATCATAAGAACAAGCTTTTGTGTATCGAATAAGTTAGGAGATATAAATACCATATGCAGTTCATAATGGGATATTGCCACATAAATAAGGGAAGTTGACGGTTGAGAAATTGAAATTATCCCGTTTGTCATAAAGTTGTTAGATTGCCGTCGGCATCTACTTTCAGTAAAATATCTAAGTACGAAGCAGAAGTGGAAGACTCTGTGGTGTCTTTTATTTCAAGTTCACTGGGATATATCGAATCGACATCTGAATGAAAATGATCGTTGTTAGTAGACAAAATGTCGTTGATATATCTAAATGTCAAATTGAAGGCCACAGCAAGATATTTTTTTCTCATATCTCATATAGAAGCTTTTGAATGAATTCTGCTTCATAAGAATATCAAAACAGGTCAACTAACAAAGGAGTACAATTTGTGCCCATGGGAATTCCAACAGACTGTTGGAAGACCCGATCACCAAAGACTACGAAAATATTGTCAATGAGGAACTCTAGCATCTTTTTGATATCAACTTCAGAGTACTTGTGCCTGGAATCCGAGTCTTGGTCAAGTTTTTAAAATTTTAACTGAACCAATGAATAGTACAGAGGCAAAGCTGTCTTCACAAATAACGTTTGTATGTTTTATGATTTGTAATTTTAAACCCTGCATTGTCCCATCTTACGTTCAGCGCACTGAATGTGTTCATTAGGATTAAAATGGAGCTCTGAAATTTATTCCATGTGTATTAAATTTATAATTTCATATTTCAGTGTTATGTACTTGTATATAGCTTTCTACCGTTGTGCATGATTACAGGGATTAAAAGCAACACTCTGCTGACTGCATATTAGTCCTTCATTTAGGGCAGTGACAGTCTTCATATGTTCTAAAATACAGCCTTAAAATGTTTTTATAGAAAAACTTCAGTTTTTATGGGAAAAGTTTTTCTTTCATTTCTGCAACGAAAAGATCATTTCTTTCAAGTCTACTTTGTTTTCTTACCAGCGACTCTACGAACTTTAGTTTCTCTTTCTTGTTGGTCATTTTAGAAATTCTGCCAAATACAGAACAGTGGTGACGTTTACATCTTCCTTCACACCATTTATTATTTGCAGTCTGATTTACTGTATTCAATTGAAGAATTCGTGCCCCTGTCCTAATTTTGAAAAAGTAAGGTTTGTGTTGCACCGCATTTTCCTGTGGCGACCTCTATCGGTGCAAGATAAGATAACTTACTCCTGTTCCTTGTTATATTGTATTATGCTTTCCTAAACAGCTCATCAGAAATTTACTCACTTTTCTACAATTTTGACGTTTGAAAGGTTTATGATCCATCACAGGATTATCCTTCTTATTTTTATATTGTACATTTATTGATGGGAGTAGAGGACAATGTAACTTTGGTTGGATATTCTGGTGCAAAATGTTGTAACATTTTGGTCCGAGGGTCCAACAAAGAAGATGTTGCTGGTAACCCAGTCAATAAATGTTTTGTTATACCAATGTATATAAATTAACAGTCCTATGAAGAACTTGATCTTCCTTCGAAAAACATCTTAATAGTGGATTAAATTTTCCTCTGAACTAACCAAAATCCGCTCAGGCATCTTCATTACATTTTAGGTCACCTGAGTAAACTTTTTTTCAAATTTGATATGAAGCATCTTTGGGACACTGGGATATAAATTGTAAATTTCAGGACTCCTGCACCCCCTTGGGCGTTAGGGGTGGGACAAAAACTGACCAATTTTCGAAATTCTTCTATACAACTTCATATGCCTAAGCAAATATAAATAAATGCATATTGATGTAGAGCAGGAAGGCTTCCACCAAAATTCTGAATTTCTTATCCCCGGTGTAGAGGTTCTGACTCCATGGTGGGGCCAGGCTTGGTGTATATATTTGGAAAATATTTAAATGATATATTCTTTTATGCTATAGATACTAAATTGAAATTGAATGGATATTTAGAATGAGCAGGTTGTCCGTTATCAAAATTGTAAATTTCATGATCCTAGGGGGTAAGGGTTTGGTTCTTGGGTGGAGCCAAAATTCTTATAGTAATGATTGTTTTTATCATTTGAAAGACTTCTGATACAGTATATAAACTAAATACATATTTAGAAAGAGCAGAAAAAAATAAACAAAAATTGTGAATTTTCTCAACGCCAGGAATTTGACTCTACAATAGGTCAAAATTAGTTATGTCGTGTTAATGTTGCATGTACATATGTATTACAGTATATCATATAAAGCCTTTCATCAGTATAGGCACTTTCAATGCATTCAAGTTTTAATTCATACTGTTGCTGGATATCAGAATTTAGCTTAAATATTAGAAACAGGATTGTTTGATTGATTGTTGGTTGTTTTTCCGCCACACTCAACAATTTTTCAGCTATCTGGTGGCCTCCAGTTTTTATTGGTGAAGGAGAGAACCCAGATACAATGTACACGGGAAGAGACCATAGACCTTCCGAAAGTAAGCTGGCAAACATTCTCACATATATCGGCGCGAGCGAGAATCGAACCCGCGCCGACTAGAGGTGAGAGGCCTTGTGATTTTGAGCGCGATGCTCTAACCATTCGGGTACAGAGGCCCTCTTCGAAACAGGATGTTTTTGCAAATTTCATAGCCCTGGGACCAGTTTTAACCAATACTCAGGTGACCGATAAGGCCTGTGGGCCTCTTGTTTGTGTTTTGATGAAAGTATGAACTGCGACGCTTTAAGTCAGCAGATTTCATGAAACGCGCTGACAATATGCTATTGTAAAGTTTTGCTGTTCATGCCCTCGTTTATGTTTCAAAATGAAATTTATTTTTATATTTACAGTTTACTTTAACATCTGTCGGAAGTCCCAGCTTAAAATAGTCGTACTATATCAAGATTCAAAAATATCAGAAATGCAAATATCATAATATATCTTCCATAATCTAATCTTATTCTCTATTCTATTATACTTAGACGTCTGAAGTAATTGTTACGTCAGGATGTATAGAAAAAATATTGAATTTAATTTCTTTATCCCATGGGGATCTTAACTACTGTAGATGAATACAAATGGTGAACTTCAAGGTCTCTATTTCATTGGTAGGCAAACGCACCAGAAACGGCGATATTGTACTCGTTCTTGAATACAAGGACGGGGGTGAACTTCACGTCCTCTGGTCAGGTGTTCAGACGTTGGGGTGGGACTACATGGATAATGAATTAATTAACTTAAAATTTTCATTCAGTAATAATCTCGTTCAGGTTTTATTGTTTTCTCCCTCTACTCTAAGGAGGCTTATCCTATAACAAATATTTCCCTATTCAAACCAAAATTGCATTTTAATTAAATGTATTCACTCAAACCATGTGAAATGGTACATGAGGTACAAGAAATAAATGTGATAAGTACAAGAAAACTCGTCAGAGATTCATACATGAAACTAAGCATATTGCTTGGATGACAGAAGGATTCATAATATATGTATATATATGGCAGTAATACATTTAAGAGGTAGCAGAAGAACAGACAGTTGAAAGCTGAAAACTGTAAAACGAAGTGGAATCCATCCCCTATTTTTCCTTTGTTACCCAATGTACATAGTCTTTCATTGTGAGGAGTGTCATGTCATCTTCCTGGTTCTGTAGGATATTCGAGAACTTGCCTTTCGCAGCGTTTGCTTCACCATGAAATTCAAATTACAGTAATTAGCGAAATAGCAAAAGAAAACGCTGTTTGGATTTAATTATTTAACGGTTTATCACCCTCCTCCATTGTTAAAATTATTTTATGGACATTCTGAATTTGATAATGTATTATCTTTTGGAATTGGCTAGGAGTCAGTTGTTGAAGGTTTTAATCATATTCAAAGAGGCGTGACGTGACGGGACCCAGGGTGTTTCGCCCCCGAAAGATGGGTTTTCATTTTATTGCATGATGATTATTTTTTTCTCTTTGTTGAAGATATATCGAACATTGGTCGGCAATTGAAGGGAGAGTGCTGCATGACATGGCATATATATACTGTCTGTAGTGTACCTTTGTAACACAAAACAAAGAAACAGAAAGTTTGATTTCAAATATTAGCTTGGTTAACTTTGTATCATATTATGATAAGTAAAGTCTCCCACTCTCCCCTCTAGATTTCTTCTCCCTTTCTCAATAGACCAGCTCCATTACATCAGAAGGCGATTACGCCAGGAGTATATTACACCAGAAGTTTATTACACCAGGAGAATATTACACCAGAAGTTTATTACACCAGGAGAATATTACACCAGAAGTTTATTACACCAGACGTTTATTACACCAGAAGTTTATTACACCAGGAGGATATTACACCAGATGTTTATTACACCAGGAGGATATTACACCAGGAGGATATTACACCAGGATAATATTACACCAGAAGTTTATTACACCAGAAGGATATTACACCAGACGTTTATTACACCAGACGTTTATTACACCAGACGTTTATTACACCAGAAGTTTATTACACCAGGAGGATATTACACCAGAAGTTTATTACACCAGGAGGATATTACACCAGGATAATATTACACCAGACGTTTATTACACCAGGAGGATATTACACCAGGAGTTTATTACACCAGAAGTTCATTACACCAGACGTTTATTACACCAGAAGTTTATTACACCAGGAGGATATTACACCAGGAGTTTATTACACCAGACGTTTATTACACCAGAAGTTTATTACACCAGGAGGATATTACACCAGATGTTTATTACACCAGAAGGATATTACACCAGGAGGATATTACACCAGACGTTCATTACACCAGACGTTTATTACACCAGGAGAATATTACACCAGAAGTTTATTACACCAGACGTTTATTACACCAGAGGTTTATTACACCAGGAGGGTATTACACCAGGAGGGTATTACACCAGAAGTTTATTACACCAGGAGAATATTACACCAGAAGTTTATTACACCAGACGTTTATTACACCAGAAGTTTATTACACCAGGAGGATATTACACCAGGAGTTTATTACACCAGAAGTTCATTACACCAGACGTTTATTACACCAGAAGTTTATTACACCAGGAGGGTATTACACCAGAAGTTTATTACACCAGGAGGGTATTACACCAGGAGGGTATTACACCAGAAGTTTATTACACCAGACGTTTATTACACCAGACGTTTATTACACCAGGAGGATATTACACCAGGAGTTTATTACACCAGAAGTTTATTACACCAGACGTTTATTACACCAGAAGTTTATTACACCAGGAGGATATTACACCAGATGTTTATTACACCAGAAGGATATTACACCAGGAGGATATTACACCAGACGTTCATTACACCAGACGTTTATTACACCAGGAGAATATTACACCAGAAGTTTATTACACCAGACGTTTATTACACCAGAGGTTTATTACACCAGGAGGGTATTACACCAGGAGGGTATTACACCAGAAGTTTATTACACCAGGAGAATATTACACCAGAAGTTTATTACACCAGACGTTTATTACACCAGAAGTTTATTACACCAGGAGGGTATTACACCAGAAGTTTATTACACCAGGAGAATATTACACCAGAAGTTTATTACACCAGACGTTTATTACACCAGAAGTTTATTACACCAGGAGGGTATTACACCAGAAGTTTATTACACCAGGAGAATATTACACCAGATGTTTATTACACCAGACGTTTATTACACCAGAAGTTTATTACACCAGGAGGGTATTACACCAGGAGTTTATTACACCAGAAGTTTATTACACCAGACGTTTATTACACCAGACGTTTATTACACCAGAGGTTTATTACACCAGGAGGGTATTACACCAGGAGTTTATTACACCAGGAGAATATTACACCAGATGTTTATTACACCAGACGTTTATTACACCAGAGGTTTATTACACCAGGAGGGTATTACACCAGGAGTTTATTACACCAGAAGTTTATTACACCAGACGTTTATTACACCAGACGTTTATTACACCAGAGGTTTATTACACCAGACGTTTATTACACCAGAAGTTTATTATACCAGAAGTTTATTACACCAGGAATTTATTACACCAGGAGGATATTACAGATACTAGTAACTGGACAAGTAAAACAAAAAACAAAACTCAGAAAAAGCAATTGGTCATTTAGACGTTTTTATAAGCTGGATCAATTTTTATTTTATTATTTTTTTACCAATGCTGTAAAAATCAATATTATTTATTGATCTTACAAATCTATATATGTTTATGTATATATTTAGGAAACATCGAATTTTCCTCATGGATTTGTTCACAGTTAAATCGTTGTTACTAGAGAAGCAGGTATTTTTAATCCAAACGAAATATGTTGGGGAGATTAGAAAATTATTTGATAATCTTGATGTCTGTATGGGATGTTACTGCAGTGGGAACTCTTGTACGTAACCAGTATTTAGACATTCCAGCGCTGGCTACTTATGATATTATAGGATTAAAAGGCTGTGCTAGACAGTGTATAAAACGCAAGGGACAGTGTGTATCATTTAACTATTGGAAAGAGCACCTGTTGTGTCATCTACTGGACGCTGATTCCAACGCTGTTCCGAACAAAATGAAAACAAAAGTGGGATATACCTATAGCGAAATAGACACATGGACAGAAGTAAGTGTATACTGATGTACGTAGACAACCTGAGGTAAATAGACACACCGAGGTAAATAGACACACTGACGAAAATAGACACTCTGAGGTAAATAGACACACCGAGGTAAATAGACACACTGACGAAAATAGACACTCTGAGGTAAGTACACCCACAATGTAATAGAGTAACAATGTTACAAAGTAACAATGAGGTAAATAGACACCCTGGGGTAAATAGTAACACTGAGGTAAATAGTAACACTGATGTGATTAGACACACAGAGGTAAATAGACACCCTGGGATAAATAGTAACACTGAGGTAAATAGTAACACTGATGTGATTAGACACACAGAGGTAAATAGACACCCTGGGGTAAATGGTAGCATTGAGGTAAATAGTAACACTGATGTGATTAGACACACAGAGGTAAATAGACACCCTGGGGTAAATAGTAACACTGAGGTAAATAGTAACACTGATGTGATTAGACACACAGAGGTAAATAGACACCCTGGGGTAAACAGTAACACTGAGGTAAATAGTAACACTGATGTGATTAGACACACAGAGGTAAATAGACACCCTGGGGTAAATGGTAGCATTGAGGTAAATAGTAACACTGATGTGATTAGACACACAGAGGTAAATAGACACCCTGGGGTAAATAGTAACACTGAGGTAAATAGTAACACTGATGTGATTAGACACACAGAGGTAAATAGACACCCTGTGTAAATAGTAGCATTGAGTTAAAGAGACACACTGAGGTAGATCCACACGCTGAGGTAAATATACACATTGAATTGACAGACACATTGAGGTAAACAGACACATTAAGGTAGATAGGCACTGAAGTGGTTTGGTATTCTAGTCAGTTTAAATGATTGTAAGATTATATTTTGGGTTTTTTTTATATTTATAGGATAACGCTTGGCTTGTACAGTGATAGGATTGTGTTTGTATATTTACAGGATCTAGGGAACACCTGTAGAAATACAACATGTACAGATGGTGAAACGTGTTTTGAATTATCATCTGGGAAGACATTCTGTCAGGTGGACCCCACAGGTAAGCTTGAACTGGCATGTTTAATATATCACAGGTAAGCTTGAACTGACATGTTCAATATATCACAGGTAAGCTTGAATTGCAATGTTTAATATATCACAGGTAAGCTTGAATTGCAAACTTTAATATATCACAGGTGAGCTTGAATTGCAAACTTTAATATATCACAGGTAAGCTTGAATTGCAAAGTCCAATATATCACAGGTAAGCGTGAATTGCAATGTTCAATATATCGCAGGTAAGCTTGAATTGCAAAGTTTAATATATCACAGGTAAGATTGAAAAGTAATGTGTATTATGACACAAGTAAGCTTGAGTTCCTATATCTTTTTTATCATTTAACTGATAAGCTTTTCACGATGAGATCTGTTCTCTGGGTATTTTTGATTTACAGGTTGTCCAGTAGGAAACTTCTTTAACGGTACAGGTTGTCAACTTTGTCCAGCAGGTGAATACCAACCGGCGAGTGGTCAGTTCAACTGCTCCGTTTGTCCTGTAGGAGAGGGGTCTACATGGAAAATGCCCAAAGCCGACAGGAGTTTCTGCCAAGGTGAAGATTTGTCCTTCGTTTTTCGTATTTCAATTAACTTTTAATACGTGTAGCTAAATTTCCCTTAAATTGTTTTATTCTATTTCAACAAACTAAGATCCATACCCCCCCCCCAAAATGAGTAGTTTAGGCAATGATAAATGTATTCTCGAAACACTCCCTGGAATCGCTGATTTAAATTTGTGAATTTCCTATTGGGCGGGCCGCATGGCAGCAAGAAAGAAGGTTTTTTTTTGTGGTTTTTTTTTTGCTTTTTTTTTTTTGGTTTTTTTTTTTTTTTTGCTTCATGTTCAGTTTTGAAACATTCTGACCCAAACTTGAAGAGATTCATCATATCAAACCTTCAGTCAAAATGATTGTTTTTAATGGAGGTCTACCCACCTTCCCCGCTTGGAATATGATATCAAATGATTACATAATCTGCATACGATTTACAGTATACAGTTAATGCCGAAAACGTTGAACATACGAAATTTAAAACCGCGACGGAATTGGAGACGACAAAATAATGGTTTCGATATTCCGTATTCGCTTTACATGCACACAGCAAGTTGCCATACTGCATAATATTATAGTCAAACAATTCGCCGTACACCGGGCCTGAATTAATATTTGTGATTTCTTTCATAAATTCAACATTTATAGACTAATTCGGATTTCAACGTACATTAATGAACAAATTAACTAGTCAGAGCTACAGTATATAAAAAGAGACATCAAGGGCAGACAGCATCATCAATTTTTAAAATGAAAATACAGATGTTTTTTCTTCTTCATTAATTCTGTTAGTTTAATAACACCAAGTCTTGGAGAGTAACATTTACTTAAAATAATACTTTAACATCAAATAGTGCTTTGCATTTTAGAATATCCCAAAACCCATAAGCAATAGGAGCATTATCACAGCGTACTAAGACTTTCACAAAGTAGTATTCCATGCCATTTCCCGAACACTGCTGGAAGATGATGATTTGTAGTACGGAATTTCAAATATATATTTTTGAATTTATAGCTTATAGCTTATTAATATAATTTACCGGTCGCGGTAGCTCAGTGGTTAGAGCGTTCGCTTCGTAACCGGGAACTCGTGAGTTCGAGCCCCGCTCGTGCCATGGCCGTGTCAAACCTAAGACGAAAAATAGGTAGTGATTGCTCCTTCGCCAAACGCTCGGCATTTAGACGTGAGAATCACGGGTCTTTCGGATATGACCTTAAAAACGGAGGTCTCGTGTCACGGTGGGCGTTGGCACGTTAAAGAACCCTCACTGCTACGGCCCTGAGTGCTAAGTATAGGTCTAAATTTGCGGTGACGTCTCATATGAGAGAAAAATTCTCGACGGGACGTAAAACAAACAAACAATCAATCTATCAAAATATAATTTTCAAAACTGAATTTTTTGCTTAAAGATTCTGTACACTTACCCTTTGAAGAATTATCTATATTACTGGACCACTTTTGTATGAATTGATCTTGTAATGTTTGTTTAATAACAGAAGTTATCCATTTAACATTCATGTTATGACCTTGTTCATTCCATATAATTAATGCACCACTCATATTAAAAATTTCCCGTATACAATCCAACCATGGATTTGTTAACATTCCACCACAGTAATGTCTTAATATGAGTGATTAAATTTGCAGCTCTTCACCGGCAATGGTCACGTCTCCATATGAGTGAAAGATTCTCGAGCGGGACGTTAAACAACATTTAATCAATCAATCAACCAATAACACTCAAAAAATGTATCTTATTTTTTAAATAAAACAACAAAGAAAGACATTTTATGTTTATATTTATATTTTTATGTACTTTTCAAAAATTAAAAACTAGATTTATGTACTAAAATATCAGATCTTTGACCATTTCGTACGTCAAATGGAACAGCCAATAACTCTTTGACCTTGGTAACGCTCCATATTTGGTAATGATTACGCGGAAAGGTGGTAAAAATAAACGTCATTGAACTAGTTCATTGTCTATGATGAAAGCAATGACAATTTTAGAAGAAATATAAGATTCAGTAAATGTAAATATATGACAATGAGGTTATTCAGAGGAAAGACGATTAAGTTAAAATATATTGAAACTGTCCTGTGTTTTGCTAGCCTAGAATATATCTTCTTTTTTGGTGTTAAGGTAGTGCATGCAAGTCAGATAATGCCCCGAAACAAAAGTTAAAACCTGATTAAATCCTCTTCGGACAAACATCTATTTAAATTACGAAAAGTAAAAAATCCCTATTAAGTAATGATTTTAGAGTTCTTTATGAAAGCATTTACTAAAGAAAGGCATGAAAATCAATAATATTCCCTCGTGATTGTTAATTTCATTTTATGGACCCATGAAAACATATTCATCGAACTTCATTCAATATTTAGATGGTTCGTCAGGCTGTGTTATTTTTCGTCAAGGGAAACAATAATGATTTCTATCTGTGTTTCATGAATTTTCCACTTAACAAGTCGATGTTGTACGTCTTTTGCAGTGTCAATTCTTGTTACCAGAAGGAAAACACGCACTGAATAACCGGATGTCTAGAAACAAGTTTATTCTGGTTTTACGATATATATTTTATGAAGAAACAGAAAGTAACGCTTTCTCTGAAATGTATATATATATTAATTATCTTCATTTGATATATATATATATATATATATATATATATATATATATATATCAAATATTATCTTCATTTGTCCCATAGTTTTGGTCTGACAAGAACACAGGAAATCATTTTCAAATAATTTTACAAATCATCGTTATTAATTTTAGTAGCAGCGACCCCTTCATAAAAACCGAACTTCGATTCATCTGTCGGAAGTTTCGTCAATATTAATTGCTAAGGGGTGCGCTTGATTTATCTACACCGACCACAAAGTGTACACTTTTCCTTAATCAGGTGCAAAGGTGTACATTTTTTGGTGTACATCAACTACACCCTGTAAACTCACACACACACACACACACACACACACACACACACACACACACACACACAAATAGATAAAAATTTGAAAGTATTCATTGAACATGTTCAATATGGCTGGAAAATGAGGAGGAGGAAAACTTGAAGATTTTTCTCTCCGTTTTTTGTCAACTATAAGTATATAAGATAATTTCAGTATATGTATGTAGTCATTTACAGTACTTTAAAATAAATGAAAACTATTGTTGTTTCTTATAAACAAAAACAAGATGATGCCAAGTTATATTTGTGATTTTTCGGATGTATGTAATTATTTATAAATGCACATTAAAATACTATTTTTGAAAGAAGAAAAAAAAAAAAGATTGAAAGATATGTACCATTTAAATGATTCTATTAATTAATTTTTAATATATCTGGTGTATATGCTATATTGAATGCTGAAATAGAAAAATTATGTATTAAAAACAAACAAATAACTGATAAAAATAACACACTGAATTGATTAAACGAACAAACTTTAAAAAGTGAGAAAAAGTTTCAATGTTTCACAGGAAGTAAGAGTCTGAGTGTCAACTGGGATTTTACATCATGCACTCCTGGGTCATTTAGGGATTACATTATACGCGTATTTCCTGGTCTTTAGAATTGCATTGGTTAAATTGTATGTGTATTTCCTGGTTCATTTAAGAATTGTATTGGTTAAATTGTATGTGTATTTCCTGGTTCATTTAAGAATTGCATTGGTTAAATTGTATGTGTATTTCCTGGTTCATTTAAGAATTACAGTGTACGTGTAATTCTTGGTTCATTTAGTTATTTGACACAAACCCTAAAATACCTTGTAGCCATAAGAGGCTAACATGAATACTATGTCCCATGCAGAGATCTGTCAGAGAGTCTCATATTTGCATTTCAGCCTCATTCTGGAGGTTTATGATCTTTCTAAATATGCATATAATTCCATTCAATTACAATAGAAGGATGAAGTTTGACGCCCTTAGTCAACGGCTCCTCACCCCCGATGAATTGTCTGTAATTTTTGGTAAACCGCTGTATGTTCTCCTCTAAACGTGCATTCATCTTTTATTGAACATTAGTAAAACATATGATTTCTTACGTACTTATGCATTATATACTTTCTGACCACTTTGCCTCCCCCCCCCCCACCTGGAATTCAGTGCCCCCACTCTGGGGGGTCAATCCCTGACCCAGATGTCATGAATTTCACAATTTTGGTAGAGAGCTTCATGGACATAATAACCATGCATTTAATTTTTATCACAGAGTAAAGAAGAATTTTCCAATTCACTATAGAGCCATAATGACCCTACCCTAGGGCCTAAATCCTCAACCTAGGTGCCATATTTTTCGTAATTTAAGCAGAGAGCTTCGTGGACATCATAACCAGGAATATAGTTCTCTTCACATCTAAAGTAAAGAAGATTTTCTAAGATTCAAGACATTTTCACTAAAAGTCATATTGACTCCACGCTTGGTACTACACCCCTGACCCAGGGGCCATGGTTTTCACAAGAGAGACGTGCATCTGGAGTTACAGGATTTTGTCTTGTGTATTGTTGGCCGTCTCCGATAAAAAATAATTTCCCTTTGGTCAAATATGACTTTGTATTGTGTATTCTTGGCCAAATTTATCCTCTGTAAACAAAAACAAATGATTCCTTTTGTTAACTTTCTATATAGATTCCCTGATTGTGAAATGTTTTAGTCGTTTTATAGCACGACGTCAGACCTTTCAGTGGTCAGGGTTTCTTGGTTTCGTTATAACTTCAACAAAATAACGAATTTTACTTTTGTAATGTATAAAAATAATAATAAAAAAAAAGATGCCCAAAAAAATTCAAGTTAATTTCCGGCATAAAATATATAAATATGACAACATATTTTCTTGAATTCAACATAAAGACTGAATTTTCGTTGTCAAGAATTAATGTAATTTCTAAACATAATTTTAATGAAGAATCAATAATTGTTTGTCAAACGTTTGTATATAAATCAATATCTGAGCGAAAGATCAGCTAGGCTAGATGTAGATTCTATCGAGAATAACTATGTATATATTGCTTAATGAAGAGGTTAAAATAACGAACAGTAGTCAACCTTACAATTCCTATAAATCAAACAATTTGAGAGTTGTGGGATCAGGTGCACAAGAGGAGTAAACATCGCCTGTTGACGGTCACATCCGCCGTGAACTCTAAAATGGGGTAACCCGTAGTCAAAATCAGTTAAAGTCAGCTTGCAAAGAACGGCCTAACAAATTGTAAATTTACGACTCTCCTTAAGGTAACTCACTACACTTTATCCCACTACGTCACAAGATGGCGATTTAAATGCTTTGTGAAATTGTTTGTACGAGGGTTGTTCGATATGTAATGTGTAATGTACCACAGCGTGATAACGCTTTACACGATTTCGTGGATGGTGATACTTATGAATATCTCGATTCGATACCTTTCCAAAGGTATAAACACGAGCCTTCAGTTCCACATAGTTTTTAACCTTATAGTCATTTCAACAGAGCAAGTCGTTGACCACTGTTGTAAAAATGATTGGGAAACGGGTTGAGAATATTGAAGAAATCAGAGCTTATATAAACGTTCGCACAAAACTCGATCATTCGGTGATACCGATTTTTACTGAATTGGGGAAAATTTATGGGTTTGATAAGGTATCTTATGAGACAGTTGGAGATAGGTGGAGAAAGAAATTTCTGACTGACACAGAGTCCGTCAAGGATGCAGCAAAATCTGGTCGACCTGTTACTGTAACAGGCGAGGCAAATGTCTCAAAAGTCAGGGAAATAATTGAAAGTGATGGCAGGTACACGATACTTGATATTGCCAAAGTTGTTGGCATATCGCTATCGCGGGTGAATTTCATTTTAAGGCGTACTTTGAAAGTACGAAAGATTTCTGCCAGATGGATACCGCATATATTTACAGATGACCAAAAACGGGTACGAGTACAAACCGCTAAGCAATTGCTCAAAATGTTTCCCAAATTCAATCAAAGACAATTTACAAACATGTTACCGGTGACGAAACATTGGTTCACTATTTCGAACCAGTAAAAACAATGGCTAACTAAACACGGTAGAAGGCCTGAGTTGCCAAAAAAAACCATAAACATAAAGAAGGTTCTTCATTGCATATTCTCCTCACGTGATGGTATAGCAGTAAAATTCCGGTGCCGAAGGGCCAATGTGTCACGGTATTACCAAGATGTTATACTAAAAAAGCTCAAGAAATATAATCATAAATGACGCCCTGTGTCAGGAGTTAGGCATGATCGTCTAATTCATGATAATACTCCATCAACTTCATCTGAGCTTGTGAAGCAATTTTTGAAGTCGGAGAAGGTTACCGTCTTGCCACACCCACCGCACTTTCCAGATCTAATTCCTTGCGACTTTTTCCTTTTTCCAAAACTTAAAAAGTTCTTATCTGGTCGTCGTTACAAGTCCCGACAAGCCCTTGGCTCAGCCATTAGTCAGTGTCTCAGAGATCTACCTAAATCAGCGTACCGTGACGCATTTCAGAAATGGATTCAGAGATTGAAATTATGTATTTCAAACCGCGGAGAATACTTTGATTTCAATATTTGAGTCGAAAGCTTTTGAGATATCGTACAATACACATTTCATATCGAACAACCTTCGTATCTATCAATTAGGATGTCTATCATCATAGCTCAATGGTAAAAGCATCGGAAAAAGATTATTTAAAAACCCAGATTCCAGAG
The DNA here is from genome assembly GCA_024699665.1 of Ostrea denselamellosa. NCBI lineage: Eukaryota > Metazoa > Mollusca > Bivalvia > Ostreida > Ostreidae > Ostrea > Ostrea denselamellosa. The sequence goes on from JAMZEH010000023.1 coordinate 18,900,744, forward strand.
TTCAAATCCGTCAGTCTTTTGTTCAGATTTACTGAAATAGTTTTTTGAAAAACATATTTTTATCTAAAATTGTATATTTTCTTTTTTTTTCTTTTTTTTTTTTTCACATATCTACTTCTAACATATCATCATTATTTCATGATTAAAGAATTTCTTGTTGATTTTAGGAAAATTTTCAAGTTATAGTGATCCCCCTTAAGCACGATCTTGGACTTAAGCACCCTTCCTGTTACGAACCCCTGGTCTTAAGTCTTTAGGACTGAAGATTGATTGATTGTTTGTTTTACGTCCCGTCGAGAATTTTTCACTCATATTGAGACGTCACCAGCTGTAGGTGAAGTACCACAAATTTAGACCTATGCTTAGCGCTCAGGGCCGTAGCAGTGAAGGTTCTTTAACGTGCCAACGCCTACCGTGACACGGGACCTCCGTTTTTAAGGTCATATCCGAAAGACCCGTGATTCTCACTTCTAAATGCCGAGCGTTTGGCGAAGGAGCAATCACTACCTATTTTTCGTCTTAGGTTTGACGCGGCCATGGCACGAGCGGGGCTCGAACTCACGAGCTCCCGGTTACGAAGCGAACGCTCTAACCACTGAGCAACCGCGACCGGTTTAGGACTGAAGATGACCCTAAGATTGGAGGCTAATTAAAGAAACCGTGTGTATTTTACATTTACAGGTTGTTGGTACGTGATTGGAACATACACAGAAGGGGATGATCCCAATCTGATCTCGTCACATACTGTAGCTGATCGCCCCGCGTGTTTCAGCCTCTGTCACGCCCACTCCAGCTGTCTGGCAGTTAAGTCCACTATGTCCAACACCAAGTGTGCACTGTTCTCCACCAAGACCTGGAAATATGGCTACGTCTTTGACTCAGTGGTCACCCGTGTTCGTGGTCACTGCAGACCTTGAAACGTTCATAATCAATATCATTAAAAAGGAGCAAATCGTGAACGTTTGCTTTATTGCCCTTTTTTCTTGATAACAAGTTAGTGTAGACGTATTATAGTGGTGTCTGAACTTTCCTTGGTATATTCATGGGAAACTGTCGTAAAAGGTACTTCAAGGTTGAAATAGGCGCATGCTAATTGTGTCGATACTCTGTTGCTGGGTAGCAGTAGATTTGACTTTTATAGGGTCGTCTTTCTTGCAGAAGACTGAAGAAAAATTACATCTAGTTTCAATAAAATCATTTCTTTAGCTTCCACTTACAAAACATATTTATACTGAGCAATCACTTGCAAAACAATTTCCGTTCAATCTCGTTACAATGTCTGTCCACGGTGTCTTACTGATTTTCCCCCTCGGCCAACATTTTGAAAGTTCGATAAGAAACAATTGATGGCCAAGTAGGAAGGTGGCTAAGCCAGAAAGCAATAGACTTTAATTATAGGTAGGGAACAATAGACTTTAATTATAGGTAGAGAGCAATAGACTTTAATTATAGGTAGGGAACAATAGACTTTAATTATAGGTAGGGAGCAATAGACTTTAATTATAGGTAGGGAACAAGAGACTTTAATTATAGGTAGAGAGCAATAGACTTTAATTATAGGTAGAGAGCAATAGACTTTAATTATAGGTAGAGAGCAATAGACTTTAATTATAGGTAGGGAACAATAGACTTTAATTATAGGTAGAGAGCAATAGACTTTAATTATAGGTAGGGAACAATAGACTTTAATTATAGGTAGGGAGCAATAGACTTTAATTATAGGTAGGGAACAATAGACTTTAATTATAGGTAGAGAGCAATAGACTTTAATTATAGGTAGAGAGCAATAGACTTTAATTATAGGTAGGGAACAAGAGACTTTAATTATAGGTAGAGAGCAATAGACTTTAATTATAGGTAGGGAACAATAGACTTTAATTATAGGTAGGGAACAATAGACTTTAATTATAGGTAGAGAGCAATAGACTTTAATTATAGGTAGGGAGCAATAGACTTTAATTATAGGTAGAGAGCAATAGACTTTGATTATAGGTAGGGAACAAGAGACTTTAATTATAGGTAGAGAGCAATAGACTTTAATTATAGGTAGGGAACAAGAGACTTTAATTATAGGTAGGGAGCAATAGACTTTAATTATAGGTAGGGAACAAGAGACTTTAATTATAGATAGAGAGCAATAGACTTTAATTATAGGTAGAGAGCAATAGACTTTAATTATAGGTAGGGAACAAGAGACTTTAATTATAGGTAGAGAGCAATAGACTTTAATTATAGGTAGGGAACAATAGACTTTAATTATAGGTAGGGAACAATAGACTTTAATTATAGGTAGAGAGCAATAGACTTTAATTATAGGTAGGGAACAAGAGACTTTAATTATAGGTAGAGAGCAATAGACTTTAATTATAGGTAGGGAACAAGGGACTTTAATTATAGGTAGAGAGCAATAGACTTTAATTATAGGTAGGGAACAATAGACTTTAATTATAGGTAGGGAACAAGAGACTTTAATTATAGGTAGGGAACAAGAGACTTTAATTATAGGTAGAGAGCAATAGACTTTAATTATAGGTAGGGAACAATAGACTTTAATTATAGGTAGGGAACAAGAGACTTTAATTATAGGTAGGGAACAAGAGACTTTAATTATAGGTAGAGAGCAATAGACTTTAATTATAGGTAGGGAACAATAGACTTTAATTATAGGTAGAGAGCAATAGACTTTAATTATAGGTAGGGAACAAGAGACTTTAATTATAGGTAGAGAGCAATAGACTTTAATTATAGGTAGGGAACAAGAGACTTTAATTATAGGTAGAGAGCAATAGACTTTAATTATAGGTAGAGAGCAATAGACTTTAATTATAGGTAGGGAACAAGAGACTTTAATTATAGGTAGAGAGCAATAGACTTTAATTATAGGTAGAGAGCAATAGACTTTAATTATAGGTAGGGAACAAGAGATTTTAATTATAGGTAGAGAGCAATAGACTTTAATTATAGGTAGAGAGCAATAGACTTTAATTATAGGTAGGGAACAATAGACTTTAATTATAGGTAGGGAACAATAGACTTTAATTATAGGTAGAGAGCAATAGACTTTAATTATAGATAGAGAACAATAGACTTTTGTTATGGTTAGGTTATAGACTGCGTCGTGTAGAGACAACAGAGAGATTATCGGTTATTTCCACATGGCCAACTTTTTGAAATTTTCATTTCCCACTTGGCCAACAGTGTGTTTTTTATTAACACTTGAATGAGTACCTGTGGTCACCTGTGTATAATCTATTTCTATTACTAAAACTAATTATTTAACTGCATTTAAAGTACATAAATAATAATTTTAAAAAACGGGTCGAGATGATGCAATTTTATTGAAGAAATAAGATATCTTTTTTTTTTTCTTTTTTTTTTTTTTTTTGGTTTGCATTGGGGTATGACATGAAATTTGTCAAATCATATTACGCTCGAATGATGTTATACTAGATTTGATAACGTACCAGCTTCATGTCATGTAAACAGTAAAATGTTTATCGGGTGATGAAGGTGTCTAGCATTAAAAAAAATAATAAGAAAAAGTAAAATAAAAAAAAATTCATATGTAATTTTTTTTCTGCAAGGATTGCACCTTCATCACCCGATAAACAACTAACGACATTTTATTATTTATATTTATATTTTTATGATTTTTTAAAACTAGTTTAAGTACTAAAATATCATATCGATGATCAATTCATCACTTTAAACGGAACAGCCAATACACCCTTTGACCTTGACGACGCTTCCTGTATTGTAATGATTACATGGCAACAAATTAAAAAAAAATGATGAAAGCAATGTCAATTTTAAAAGAAATATAAGAGAAAAGATTCAGTGAATGTAAAGATATATCAGTGAAAACATATGACCTAAAATTTATATCTTATTCATTTTTCTATTTCATTTGTGTTCTTATCAAACCATACTTATGACAAATGACCGAAATAACGATCAGACAACACATATATAGTTCGTTAGATTTTTATTGAATAAATAATTGGGAACAATATATATGACAATTTGAAATATAGATATTTAATTTAGAAGGAATTAAAAAAGATAAAACGTACTGATGTAAAATAAAGGAAATTTAGAGCATCAAGTCAATTCAAGTCAGGACAAAACTAGGTTATATCACAGGTATCTGAATTTTATCAATAAACAGATATAAACAGAAAAAAGAACCATATATATGTGTGTGTGTGTGTGTGTGTGTGTGTGTGTGTGATCTATTCTTTGTGGCTACATCCGGTTTCAGCGATGGAGAAGTCATGACGCTGGTCTACTTGAAGTTTAAAACGCAATCGTTGGACAGAGATTTCGACAGAAAATGATAGGATCTGTGAGAATTGACGGAGGCTAAGTGGACAAAGCTAACGTGAATTAAGCTCTTGGTCCAGTTTTGGATGTTCATCGTTAGAACTCGTGGCTGTAGGATTTTGAAGCAGGGCAGGTAGATTGTTATTTCATACCTCCAGGGTTTGTCAGAGAAGATAAATATGAACTGAGAAAGAGTTCTTGTTCACTTGAAAGATTTCTGTTACAGGATTTACACAGGTACTCGGGGCATGGATCATGATCATTCCACACCCAAACACCCACACTCCTTCTCACATATTTTTCTGATGTGGGATAGACACACTTATATTTTTTTTCTACTTATGTTTTGTAAATATGCTATATTATTTTTCAGCTCTGCCACGTATTAATAAAAAAACTTTAAAAATCAACCTCCATTTCGCCGCTCCTAGTATTACAGCAGTTTCGATTTCGGTGCAGACAATATATTGAATTAAACAACTAAACGGCATGTTTAATGTACAGGTTCTGGTTCTGTCTTGTAAAGGTCACTCTATCATCAGGTTGATTATTCTACCGTCTTGCCCTTTTCATCAAACATAATATATGTAGTTACCCATTTAAAATTAAATTAAAAAAAAATCAATCTGTTGCCTTTAAAATAAATAGATTGTAAGTTGTCCGTAATTTAAGCCTGATATTCTTTACCTTTTGTTAAAGTCGATTGTTCTTTGCCTGGAATTAAAGTTTACTATTTTCTACGTGTAAATAAAGTAGATTGTTCTCTAATAGTGAAAAAATACTACTGTTCTCTACATGTAATGAGAAGGTTAAGACAACAAACAGTATTCAATCTCGTAATTGCTATAGAAAATTCAAATCAGAGAGATTGGCAAACAGGACCCCTGGAAATCAGAGGTGGGATCAGGTGCCTAGGAGGAGTAAGCATCCCCTGTCGACCGGTCATACCCGCCGTGAGCTCTGCATCCCGATCAGGTAAACGGAGCAATCCGAAGTCAGAATCAGTGTGCCAAGAACGGCCTAACAATTGGTATGAAACACGTCTGAAAGCATTTGACCTCATGGAATGTTGTACTGGCAAACTAGATCGTTATAATGACCATACATTTGCGAAATGCTGACTTTAGACGAAACTGCACAGACTCCTGTAGCATCAACTTCTTTGTCAGTAGCCTGTCTCGATTTAAAAACTGATCATATGCAGAACAAGCTCTTGCGTATCGAATCCGTTGGGAGATATAAACATCATATGCAGGTGATGATGGAATATTGCCACTTATACAAGGCAAGTTGACAATGGAGAAATTGAAATTATCCCGTTTTTCATAAAGTTGAGTTGTTAGTTTGCCGCCAGCATCTATTTTCAATAAAAACATCTAAGTACGGAGCAGATATGAAGACTTTGTGGTGTCTTTTATTTCAAGTTCAATGGGATATATCGAATCGACATCTGAATGAAAATGATCATTATTAATTGATAAAACGTCGTCGATATATCTAAATGTCGAATTGAAGGCCACTGCAAGATATTTTTTCTCATATCGCATATAGAAGCTTTTGAATGAATTCTGCTTCATAAGAATATAAAAACAGGTCAATTAACAAAGGAGTACAATTCGTGCCCATGGGAATTCCAACAGATTATTGGAAGACCTGATCACCAAGGACTACGAAGATACTGTCAGTGAGGAACTCTAGCATCTCTTTAATATCAACTTCAGAGTACTTGTGTGTGGAGTCAGAGTGGTTTTTAACAACATAATTTTGATTTCCTTTTACTATTTTTGTTGACGAAGCAACTGTGTATGATGTTAAAAAGTCTACTCTTTGATTTATCGTGAGGTATGGTTTTGTAAAGTGTTGTAAAATCATACGTTTTAATGTTTTTGATTTGAGAAAAGTAAGGAAATCTACCTTTCTCCACCTGTTATTGAAGTCTATTCTTTCCTACCCGAGGCGGATTCCCACTCGGCGAACACCTGTTTCTTACCGAATTTTCAAAATGTTGGCAAAGTGGGAAGACACTGTATCATTAAGGTTTTTTTTTCTCAAATGTCAAACAACCATGAGGTGTCAATGCGTCCAGAGATTGTAACGTATTTTCATAACCAAATTTTTGAAAAAGCAAAGAAGATGCAAATCGTAGTGTAAAATTGCAATTTTCAGCAGCAAATTTCCATGTAATCATAGTGAATTTCTAAATTAGGACAATTTCCTAGGATTTATAGAACATAATTATTAATCATGCACTTTTGCGTAACCATATAAGTCTTTTGGAGATTCTATATTTGCTCCACATTTTAAAGTTATGAAGCCAATTAGCTACGTATGATGTGACACCTAAATTGTTCAAAACCATCAATCTTTCCTTTATATTTCTGAATAATCCAAATAAATTCATATGTCAAGTAAATTTTCGTTTAATTTTCTGTATATTCCAAACAAGAATGTTTTCAAAATGAACCAATGAAGAATTTCATAAAGAATACCAAATTAAGAGAAGGGCAAGCACAGACCTCGGACAAACGGATTAACAACCACCGATCCTCTTAGGTTAGTCACGTGACACGGAGACGTATGACGGTGCTTATATCGGCTCTATGTTTTTTGACATTTCTATAGGATTTATAGTTTACTTTGCTAATTCCTTTGGATGTTCTCTTGGATTTATAACTGCGATTGTGATTTTTCCAGTGTTTAACAGTATTTTTGAAGAGTTTGAAAACTAATCTAAAAAATTCCTATGATATGAGCATCGCTCATACTTTGTATTGTATACTTTTACCTTACACGGTCCGCCGAGACAAGGTGCACTCAGTGACCAGTGAATATCTAACGGTACTAATAGTACACTGGAAACTTACAATGGAACTTCTAAAACCGGTTTACCTGAAAGACAGGGAAGGGAGATTCAATGTGGGTCAACCCGTATTTCTGATTTCGATTTATCTTTGTCTGTAACCAGAAGCATCAGTGACCTCACATGCGTTAAAAAAGATAGGGATTTGTTGGGGATATATGTAAAATCGAAAGAAAGCAGGTCAAAAATTCAAACAGAAAGAATCGACATTACAAACACAAGTGTCAAAGTTTATGACACAGATCCGTACACAACCGTACTTACAAACCCGTCCGATAAAAAGTGTTCTCAAAATAACACTCAAAGGTGTGTCCTTGTCCGTCGATGACAATGAGCTCATTAACATGCTCAAAAATTCAATGTGTCCTTTACCAGTGAGATCAAGTATGAAAAAATTCGCCATATTGTAACCAGGAAATGACCAGTTTCCTTAATAGAAATCGCTTCATTTAAACGTGAAAGCGTTAGATGAGTGCGCATTTCTTCCACGTACTTCCGCGTGCGCCAGATTGCGCTGTTTTATTTACCACCACTAATAATAATAATAATATAATGCACTTATATAGCACCTTATCTAAATATACTCTAAAGCGCTTTACACTATACTAAAATGCAAATCAAAATTATACAGAATACATTAAATACTTAATAATGCCAGATATCAATATCGCACAATGAACAATTGAAACTATGAAAGAAATAAGCTAGAGAAAATTAGAAATTAATTCATATTATAAAAAATCATAAATTATGTGCGAGAAAAAAAAATTTTATTGATACCGTTCTTCGGCATACCACTATGCCCAACCCTCTACAAAAAATACCCCTCATTGTACTAACTTTCATGAGGATTGTGGTGTATTGACTACTTATAATATGTTATTCCGGAATTTATAATGCTGTTTGTAACTCGGATATTAGAATCCGGATCGTTTGAGTTTTGCTGTTGAAGGGAACTAAATAATCATCAAAAAATCTCAAATTTGCACAGCAGGTGCCCGAGACATTCATCAATAAGATGTCCCATGCAGAAAGCGATCAGAGCAAGAATACTGACATAACTGGTGATTTACTTCCCCTTGGGAGTACTGTGATTTATCACTGTTTTATCAGTGAAATATGAACCACGTGTAGAACTTTTTAAATTGAAATAACTTTGTCAAAAATCCAGATATTTCCATAAATACGGTTTCATTAGAAAGAAGAATGATGAGATTTGTTATTTCAATCAGTTATTAATCCTTAAGTAATTTACAAAAAAATTTTAAATTGCTAATTATATCAAAGTTTATATGAATGAGAGCTTTGATTTTATGAAAAGTTTCAATTTTCGGTACTATAATGGAATCTGCATCTGCTCAATTTGGTATCCTAGCAGAGCCCGTTTATTACACTTAACAGAATAAACCGAGTTAATACTCACGGGTGATTAGTGTTGACGATAATGGTCACCTAATCTACCAGGGGTGGTGCGTATTTCTCCGTTCATCAAAGCAGGGGTAACGCATAAAAGAAGACTATATACTGGTTAAAACAAATAAATACGGCTCAAGTCTGGCTGGGCAGTATGACCTTTTAAAACATATACATAAATCATATAGAAATTATCCATCTAACTGTTCATTACAAGAAACCTAAACTAAAATATTTCCTAAACTTTGGTTCTCAAGAAGATGTTGACCAAAGAACAAGGGCGTTAAGAATAGTGACGTTGAATTACAATGCTCAAAATGCTCAATACGGTAAGAATAGCTAGTAACAAAATTAATATGCAGGACAGAACACCAAAGTTTTGTCAACGCTTTAGAAGCCGTCAACAGAATCATGTACTACGCCGTCAGAGCTGTGATATTCTGCTACCGAGGGGACTGTCGTAAATCGTGTCAGAGATAATAACTTCGCGTTCCAGGCCCTAACAACGAATTATTTAAAATCTTCTGTGTCAGGGAGACATTTTGGTGTTCATACGAGTGACCTTGACGAGCATTTACAATAAATTATCTGATTTCCTCTCTAAGACATAAAATTGAATATATAATAAAATTTCTAACCTCAACGCAGAAATACAAAATCGCTGAATTGTGTCAATTTACCATAGGGATTTTGAACCAAGAAGTCATAGAGTTCCGTATAATGCTAATGAAGGTCAAGGAAAGTCCATTTAACGCTTGCGTAAGGCAGGAGGAGGGGGTGGGAGTATTGTACAATATTCGTATTATAAAAGTAATATGAAATGTTGATAGGTCTTTTGGAATGTGTTAAGTGTTAAAAAGGCCAGTGTATGCTATGTAAATAGGCGTATTTACAAATATCAACGATTTTCTAGCTGTTTACGGCAAAAAATACCTTGTTCAAACGTATTTGGATATGATTGAAATTTCGCATTGTGTATTGCGTAATGTTTTTGAATGACCTAATAAAACACTGTTTTGTTTCTCAAATCTCGTCTTTTGATATCCAGTACTGATTTTGAGATGATGACAAGGGAAAGGGCCAAGAAAAATGGGAAATTGTGAATTTCACGACTTCCTTCAAGGTATCACACCGGTAATTATTTTCACTATATATTACTATAGAGGGGAAAAAATCATTAAAAATCAGTTTACAAAATTGATGCCAAATAACGCACTTGGACATGTTCTATGTTACCTCTCTCGTCTGCTGACACCAGAAAAAAGACACCCTACACGGCATTTTCGAAATAATTTTACCCGCAAAGAAGATTACCCTCAAATCCACGTGTTTTTCACATGTGTGTAAACAGACCGAGTGCTCCTCGGAAAGAAGCCTCAGCTACCAACATCAAATAGTTCCACTGTAAACAACTGATTATTTCTATAAATTACACAAAATTTCCTAATCAGGGGTACAAAAAATAAGAGAAAAGAAAAAGGGGAAATGAGAAAAATCACGCATTAAAAAAAATTATTCTTTTAAATATACGGAACTACAATTACCGGTGTGATACCTTTAGTTTTGATTAAAGTTCTCAACTACTGCACGTGTTTTTCCTGAGCTTGGAATTCGCCTCAATGATATGACTGCAAATGCAATACAATGTCTCAACGACATTAATATATGTACGGCCATCTGACCAATATACAACAATGATTCACACTTTAAAAGAGATTGTAAAGTTTGCAAAACTGAGGGTCATTTGCCAGGCGACGAAAAATGTGAATTTCATGTCGATTCTGAAAACAATGTGCTTCCTTTCGCTGGGCGAGATAATTACCTATCTAATTTCTACCTTTGTGAGTTGAATGTATTTGGTATTAAGCACAAGTCTGCAGAACATGCTTTTCAATACATAAAACCAATGCGTAGTGGAGACATCCCAAGAGCTACATCCTTTCAGTCTGATACCACTACACTTAACGCCTAAAAAATCGGCAAGCTTGTCACTCCGTCTCCAAGCTTTTCGGATAAACGGGGAGACATTATGACCGAAATCCTGAAGGCAAAAGTTGAACAAGTTCCCAAATTTTTTGATTTTTTAAAAAAAAAACCGCACGATTTTTGGGCATCTGGGCTAGACAGGGAGGATACCATCAATAATTGTGCCTCCGCTTGGCCTGGATCCAACCAACTAGGCATCGTCATGTCCAAAATTGCTGCGTGTCCACGTCTCACTACGGTACGACCTCATTCAGCTTGTGGGACAAAGACCAGGAAAGAGTCCGCATCGAAGGATAAACCAAAAACTCAGCAACTGTAGCTCTTTCAGCGATATTACGGGACCTTCGAACGCCACGAAATCCTAGTAGCTCAGGTAACAGGAAAACATCTCCGGCGAGTCAGACACGTGAATCGAACACGCGCACGGCTGAAGGATAACGTTCGAAACTGTCCTTTCCAGGCGCCTTCAGGAACTCTGAATATTATGATTCACGGTAAACTTGTTTGGATTGTTGTAATTACTTTACTATTTTCTAAGTGATATGGCATTGATTAATTGTGTCTCTGTTAATGCAAGAGGCCTTAATACCAACGAAAAAAGATTGGAGATTTACAACTGGTTAAACCATTCAAAAGTAGGCATATCTCTTATTCAAGAGACTCATTATATCCAAAAAAAAAAAGAAGAATGAATTCAATTACAATTGTAACTGGCGAGGAAAATCAATCCCTTGTTATTCTGACTCTACTTTTAGTAGAGGTGTTTCAGTTTTATTTAAGAAAGAATTAGATGTAGATGTTATTAATGAACCAAAATCAAATGATGGACGCAAAATTTTGATAAACGTAAAAACAGGCGATACCGATTTAACTTTGATATATACGACCCTAATAATAAACCATACAGAGTTCAAAAAAGAATGAAAACATTTATTAATAACAATTCGAATAATTTATCAAATGTTATTTTATGCGGTGATTTTAATTGTAATTTGAACAGTACTACTGACAAGAACTCAAATTTATTGATAGATATTATCACACAAATAAAATGTTTAGATTCATGGGCAGAAAAAAACGAGCAATCTGATGGATTTATATGGTGTGGTGCAACTAACACGCCAAGAAGTGGGATTGATTTTGTGTTTATGAGTGAAAATTTAATTTTAAAAACCAATAGATTAGCATTATGAAAAATTCCTGGACCCATTCTAACGGCACTAGAATGTCCGTTCATAATTCAATACGTTTTGATCTTAATATTTTTGAAAACAAAAAGGGGGTGGTTACTGGAAGCTTAATACGTCTCATCTTCAGAACGAAGAATATGAAAAGCAGATTTCTGAAATCATACAAAGTATTTCAAATACACAAAACACATTTGTACAGAAATGGGAATTTTGGAAGCAAGATAAAAAAAAGTCTCGATAAATTTTTCTGTTCAACAATCACAAAGTTTTAAAAAGAAAGTATTAAATACTGAAAAATAAATTGAATATATAGAATATTTACCTCACAATGAAATTGATATGATTAAGAAAAGAAACCTTGAGACTCAGTTAAACGAATTTCATGAGAGAAAATCAAAGGGTGCTCATATAAGATCACCTGCGAAATGGATTAATGAGGGTGAAAAAAAAAAATATCTTTTTAGGTCTGAAAAAAACTCATCAAAATGTTATTTACGAACTAAATGAAATGAAAACTATGAAAACATGACAACAGATTAAGATTGATTGATTATTTATTGCTTTCCGCCACACTCAACAATTTTTCAGTTATCTGGTGGCGTCCAGTTTTTTGTTGGTGGAGGAGAGAACCCAGATACAATGTACCTGGGTAGAGACCACCGACCTTCCGCAAGTAAACTGGCAAACTTGCTCACATAACGCCGCGGCCGAGATTCGAACACGCGCCGACAGAGGTGAAAGGCTTTGTGATTTTGAGTCCGATGCTCTGACCACTCGGCCACGGAGGCCCCTCAACAGATTAAGAAATTTTAGGTGAAATGTGTAATTTCTATGAAAAGCTATATGATACAAAAAATGTAAGTGACTTAAATATTGGTAATTATTTAGAATCTAATAATATCAAAACTCTTTCTCCAACGACTAAAGCTAATTGTGATAAATTTCCAACCCTCGATGAATGTAAAGAAACCGTAACGAGTATGAAATGTAACAAATCTCCCGGACTTGGCGGATTGCCAGTTGAATTTTATTTTACCAATGCTTTTGGGGTCAGTTATCTTGACTTTTTTTTTAACATGTTGAAAGAAATTTTCCAGTCAAATAAAATGTCTTACTCCCAGCGTCTAACAGTCATATCTTTAATAGATAAAATGTGAAAAATATCTCTTAAAAATTATAGGTCTATAAGTTTGACAAACACGGATTTTAAAATCATTGCGTTTATATTTGCTTTTAGATTGCAAAAAGTGATGGGTGAATATATTGTTTGTTTTACGTCCCGTCGAGAATTTGTTTGTTTTACGTCCCGTCGAGAATTTTTCACTCATATTGAGACGTCACCAGCTGTAGGTGAAGTACCACAAATTTAGACCTATGCTTAGCGCTCAGGGCCGTAGCAGTGAGGGTTCTTTAACGTGCCAACGCCTACCGTGACACGGGACCTCCGTTTTTAAGGTCATATCCGAAAGACCCGTGATTCTCACATCTAAATGCCGAGCGTTTGGCGAAGGAGCAATCACTACCTATTTTTCATCTTAAGTTTGACGCGGCCATGGCACGAGCGGGGCTCGAACGCACGACCTCCCGGTTACGAAGCGAACGCTCTAACCACTGAGCTACCGCGACCGGTTTAGGACTGAAGATGACCCTAAGATTGGAGGCTAATTAAAGAAACCGTGTGTATTTTACATTTACAGGTTGTTGGTACGTTATAATCAACTCTTATGATAAAAACTGGATGAAAATTTTCATGAAATGGAAACGTTATTTGAATCTTGGAAAAAGAGAAAATATTTGGGAAATGCACAATCATGAGTACATGAGCATTGTCTAAACTCATATATGTAGCTGGTATATTAGAAACGCCCGATAATAGCTACATAAAAGATAGTAAAAGGCTTTTATTTAACTTCATGTGGAATAAAACAGATAGAATCAAAAGAAATACGATTATAAGCGAAATGTGCAAAAGAACAAATTGGCTTTGTGAATATAAAATAATTAAACAAATATTTGAACTTAAATATGATTTTTCAAAAATCCCATTTATACAAACAAAACATAAACCAATGCCGTCTTCTCTTCAACACAACACGGACATTTTACTCAAGATTGATGAAACTTAAATTTCAAGCACCATGTGCTCAGTTAAAATTAGAAAAAGAATTTAAGCTGGGTAACAAAAATAGATGGAAATCAATATACATACAGAAAGTTAAAAATATTAAAGACAAATCCTTAGCAGAGTTTGATTAGAAACTACTGAACAATTTGTTAAGTAATAATCTTTTAGTAAGCAAATGGAATAAAAATATCACCGCAAATTGCTAGATTTGTACCGAAATAGAAAATTCAACACATCTTATTTTTGAATGTGTAAATGTTGAACAAATTTGGAAAGTAACATGCGAATACCTAAATTTTGATATTAAATGGAAAAATATTGTTGTTGGTCTTTATTTAGAAGAAACTCGGGTTACTCAATTGTACAATTAATTTTTGTCATTTATTGCATATAGGATATACAAATATAAAATGTATTGTAGACTTGAAAATTTACAGGAATCAATTTTTGCTATAAAAACCTCAGTCAAGGAATTCTTCGCGGCACATTGTGCAGTTTTAGCGATACTGAAAAATAGAAAAGAAAAGGAACTTTTCAACTTTTTATACCTAAACTTTAAGGATTTTGTCCTCTTCACACTCATTGTATTTATTAAATGTATTGTACCCGATTCACTAAGGGACTGCCTATGTGAATTTGTGCTATACCCGGGGACCAAGTGATGGACTGTGTCTATACCCGGGGACCAAGTGATGGACTGTGTCTATACCCGGGGACCAAGTGATGGACTGTGTCTAGATGTGTTTGTCCACCGGGTTAACCAGGGTTTCAGATTTATTTTTGTACTTATAACACTATTTATGATACTTTGTAATAACTTTTTTTTTTATTTTTTTTTTTTTTTTATCATTTTATTTTTTATTTATTTATTTAGTTTTTGTTTTTAAAAAACACTTTGATACTAGTATATATAAATATATTTTTGACAAATGTACGGAATATGTAAGAAAACATTATCAACTATGCCCAATATTGATATACATAACTTGAATTACGTACACGGTACAATATTGATATATAATTCAAATTTTGTTATTAGACTTTATATCCCTGTATGATTATTATTGATTGAATACTTTGTAATTTGTTTTTATAAATAAATAAAAGATGCCCCCCCCCCCAAAAAAAACCACCAAAAAACAACAAACCACCGGTCCTCTGTTAAAACCAAGAAAACATTTCCCAGTAGCTACATATTTCAATGACGGTAATCACCGATGGGGGGTGGGGGGGGGGGGCATGACAATAGTGGTCATTGACCATGACCCAATTTGTTTACATACCAAAAGATTGATTGATTGTATTACGTCCCGTCGATAATTTTTCACTCATATTGAGACGTTACCAGCTGACGGTGAGGAACCACAAATTTAGACCTATGCTTTGCACTCAAGGCGAAGGAGCAATCACTACCTATTTTACGTCTTAGGTTTGACGCGGCCATGGCACGAGCGGGGCTCTAACTCACGACCTCCCGGTTACGAAGCGAACGCTCTAACCACTGAGCTACCGCGACCTACTACCAAAAGGATGCAAAAGGAAAAATTCTGGATAAACAGGCTGAAGTCATTCGAACCTCAAGATATCAACAAACCTCCTGACTTCATCAGAATGAATACCAGTTAAACCTTTACCAGATTATGAGCTTCATCTACTCGTTTGATTATATTCCTAACGCTACAACCATCTTTTATTCCTACCTAAAAATGCCCTAATTTTGAAGAGTTGATATTTTAATATTATGAAATATATGGGGGAAAAAAGAAAAATGATGCCAAATAGCACAAATTCTGGATAATATTTCATATCAAACTCATTCATATTTAAGACTAGGCCATATTTGGTGGTTTGTGAGTCGAATCCTTTTTGTTTGCTAACTTACTACATACTGGTTTAAGACTGTGTACTGGTCAAGTTTCCAAACGCTTTACATGCACCTTTCGTGCCAGAATTATCCACTTTTTTCTTTGACCATTATCTAACACATAACACATTATCAGTTTCGTGTGATTCTCTAATAGTTGGTTTTTTTTGTTGTTGTTGTTTGTTTGTTTTTGGTTTTTTTGGGGGGGGGGGGGGGGTGTTTTGGTTTTTTGTTTGTTTGTTTGTTTGTTTGTTGTTTTTGTTTTTTTACCCTTCTACCCTACACTCACGCCGATATATGTGAGAAAGTTTGCCAGTTTTACTTTCGAAAGGTTGGTGGTCTCTTCCCGGGTACATTGTATCTGGGTTCAAGTGAAAATTTTATGTGCAAAAAGGTCAAGTTTAACACACTGTGGCCCACTAACAAGCATTATGACTGCAGTTTGTTTATTTATTTTTTTATTTCCTGATTCTTCTTCAATGTAGAAACCAAAAAAATATATAAAATATGTGAAAATATAACTGATAAGTAAGATTTTTTACACTCCAGTCTTTGGCAGATTTCTTATTTATTCATTTTATTTTATCATTGCCTTAAATTGCGTAATCTTTATTGAAAGAATTAATTCATGTACGACCGTTTTGAATTAATATCGGTTCTCCTGCGCGTGCGCTTTTATGTAAATGCCGGCGAATTTAAAAACGAGTAGTTGGAACCGTCGGGTTGAAAATAAAAACAAACAAACCAAAAAATATTTTTGAGAGGATGATAGATTCCAGACATATACGGTACGAGTTACCATCTTTGTTTATACATTTGAATTGCATGTTTAAGTGAGTTTTATGGTACAACGACTTGAAACTTGGGTAAAAATACCCACAGAGGCTCGTCACGAATTGATCCTGGCCTCTCTATTCTATGTTTACAGATATAGGTAGTGTCAATTTTAATGAGACAAAATAATTCGTGATGAGCCCCTGTGAAATACGTCAAATCATAATGATCTTGCAATTAAGAGTACCTCATCCTGTTGATTTTCGCGTCTTAGCAACGGCAAGCGCGAGGAATAGGCCAGCATTACTAGCATGGTCTAGTAAAGCCACTTCATCTTCAACTATAGCAATGGCGTGTCAGTAAAATGTATTTCTAGTTCATATCGCAAGATTTATTACGAATTGATACAGTGCCAAACACACTGACCTTCTCGGGTGTTCTTCCCTTCCAAGGGTCCAAGTCGTCATATCAAGATTGGATTTGAATTGTGAATTAATTGTCTTAATCATTTCGGTGTTAACATATCCCAACCAGAAAGGGGGTGGGGGTGGAATGGCCCATAACACCCAACAAGGAGAGGTCATAGGAAATGACTGATGTGTACAGATGAGAGATTTAAGGGGTGAGATCAAAAGATTGACGTCGGATAAAAATCTAAATTCCAATAGTTAAGGGGAGGGAGGGTAAAAACTTCTATAAGTTTCTGTGATTCAACATTGATTACACAAATGATTTTGGCAGCAGCACTTTAGTGGAAAAAAAGACAAGTGACTGTTAAAAACCACATAATAATACTACATTTTATGAACATTTAATAGTTTTAATGTACACTTTCATTTGTGAATTAACAGTAGACAAGGTATACAGAGTTTTATCTATATTTGTATGTTTTTACTTATTAATTAATCTATTAGTTTTAACATTCATCGTATTAAGTTTTGGGAGTGGGGGTCTTGGTGAAAACTATGTGAATTTAGTTTTTTGGTCAGACAATAAACTTTTGATCTTGCCCCTAAAATGTTGTATACATGTAGGTGCCTCTCTGTAGCTCTCTGGTCATAAAAATTGGGATGCAGACCAGTCTGATGTTCAAATTTTTATAACTGGGGAGCTTTAGAACTAAGGCAAGTGAGTGATGTGATCCATGGGCGTCTTGTTCGTTGTTACCATTTTTGTAATAAATAAATTTCTGAGTATCAAAAAGTATTGTGTATGATATTGCAAAACAAAAGCTTTCTCAGAGCATCTTGCTGTATAGTGTATATAGTACTTTAACCAAATTAGAAGGGTATTTTGTATAACTTTGTTTTTCTCAAGAATGCATAGAATGGAGGATTTTTTGTGAAAACTAGTTTGCAATTTGTTTTATGTTCTATGGAGACTTCAAAATCATTAAAAATTAAGGCCATAATGAAAAATATATGTGTTTCCTATTTCACTCACCAAAAAATCAATAAAATAATTAGGGTCAGCAGCAAAAATATAGGTAGGGTCAGGAAATCAGAAATACACATATATTTTATTTTGGCCTATTTGAACACAGTCACATTCCCAAAGTGTATGTTTTAATAATAATGTTTTGTTGTTGTTTCCTCACTGTGACAAAAAGTGCACATCCTACTCACAATCTTCAATCCATTTAACATTATGCATTGTGTATTGTCAGTGACAAAATGGTTATTTGTTTGTTTTATAAATGTCCCATTGGTAATTTTTCACTCATACTGAGACGTCACAAGTTGTAGAAAGTACCATAATGGTTTACCTGTCATTTTGAAGAAGAAAGATGTCAGTCTCTGATGTAAAACAATGGACAATACAATATTGATACAGAAAAAAAACGGCAAAAAAAAAAAAAAAGGCACTGCATCATGACAGATAATTTAAATCAAAAGAAACAATTCTTATTACAGGGGATATACAGAATAAATTTTTTTTTTTTCAATCTGTGAAAAGATAATTTTTATTCAATGAATGATTACAGAAATTTCGAATAGTGTGTTCAAAGTTTCTGTAGTTAGTATAATACGTTTAAATGTCCTTGTCATTTCAGGTAATGCCACGTCAAAATCAGTCGTCTCCGGTCGGTTCTAGTCGCCGTAAGAGTAAAACACCAGGTAGAGTTCTATGTACAGGTTGTAATGAGTCTTCGCTTCAGCTTTTACTTTTATAAAAAAAAAAAAAGGTTTGATCAGAATACATGTATCTTTATGTTTTACTATCTGTATTTCATTTCAAAGTCCACAATTTTACATTCTTGACCTTATTTGTAGTGCATGCACAGAGAACAAAGGAAAAGCAATCCCCAAGAAAGAAGCGTTATAGGCCAGGTCAGAAGGCCCTAAAAGAAATTCGACATTTCCAGAAGACAACAAATCTGTTAATCAGGAAACTCCCGTTTTCAAGAGTGGTATGTGCATAACCCTTTTATTTCCCTATAATTGGAGATTCAAAAGCATATAGTTTTTGGTCTTTTTGTCTGCAAAAACTTTAACCTTGATCATAACTTTTGAAGGGCTAGTGCTAAGGCTTTCATATATCTTGTAACAAGACCTTCCTTTTTGGTAGCAAAATTTTTGATCTTGGAGTTTAACCTACTTTTGAAAAACTTAATTTTTGCCATCACTTTTGAAAGGTTAGTGATTGGGCTTTTATATTTCACATATATATGTATTCCTTTAAACAAGATCTTTTTTATACACTCAACTAAGATGGGACATTAGTATGGCGATCATGTCTGTCTGTCTGGTTATCCTTCTGTCGTGCTTTGTTTCTGGCTCATAACTTAAATACTGGAAGACCTAGAATCATCAAACTTTATCACCTGATACATTTTGGGTAGAGGGTGTGTCACACTTTAACAATAGGTCGTTATGACCTTTAATTAAGATGGTATGACAAAATATTGTCCGACTCATAACTGGATAATTATTTGATCTAGAATCATGAAATGGTTAGTTAATGCATCTTAGGTAGAAGGTGTGTCACACTCTAAATCAGGTCACTTTGACCCATAATTAAGATATAGCCATATAATCCCTACATATATTAGAGAGTAATGCAGTTACCCCTATTCAATAATTATTACATCAAAAATACACATTTTTTTCATAAAATTTAGCTACGTAATATGAATACTTATTTTGTTTCTAACATTTATCATGTTTATGTTATAAATATATGCAGTATTGGACTATAAAATTTGCAAAGACACACAACAGATAGAGGAACTATCTAATGGGAATAATGATCTAAGTCATGGTGTTTCAGGAGATTTGATTAGATGCAAACCTGCTTGTCCAATTAAGATTCCATTAGCCCTTTGGAAGTAATGATCTAAACCATGATGTTTCAAAGAGTACAGCTGGACATTCAAAGATCATATAGATAAGAGCTAAAATGCATCTGTCCAGTTAAAGATTAATTAATGAGTATAATCAACATAAGAAGGCTTTGGAAATAATTTGACACTCCTTTAGTTATGGGGCATTTCATTGTACAATCCAAAATAGGTAATGTATAGAGTGTAAAATATGATACAATGAAAATGTTTTGAAAGATTTCTTAGTTACTTGAACAATTCCAGACATATGTTGACGAGTCTATTGTGAATGTGTAATAGACATTACAAGATATAATTTTGATTTTTACCTCAGACCTCAAAGCAAAGGTATTGGTACAATTTTTGTGCCAACTTTTGTGTCATGCACTGTCATCTGTTCATAATGAATTAACATATCATGGGTGTATCATGTGCAATGGCAGTGCACTATAAAATATATATGTGTGTGTGTGTGTGTGTTGTTTGCTTGTTTGTTTTTTTGTACCAAAATTTAATACCCTTTGACCTACTGTCAAAAAATATAATCTAGACCATAACTTTTAAATTATTCTTTGGGATAGGGCTTTCAACATGAATTTTTTTTTCTAATATAAATTATTATTTTTATTTCGAATATAAATTATTCTCTCAGATGCTTTTTCTTATGGATTGTATTCACTGTTTCAAACACATCAGATGTCTCTATCTTCCTTCTATCAGAAGATGAAGTCTTTCATTTGATAACTGAAAATTCTATTCTCTCCCAAAGGATAAAGTCCTTGAAGACCTTCTCAGCAACAAACTGCAATTGTTTCCAAAATAAATCTGTAATATGTACATGTAATACAAGTTCTAGGAACAGCAAAAGTTTCCTACAATTTTCCTTCCTTGTGAGTCAGTAAAATGCAGAATACCCTGGGCTGCTCGCTTGAATCTGATTAGAACTGTATTGTCAATGTGATTGGTTGTGTGACATTGGCTATTTTCACAGTAATTGTGACGGGAATTTTTTTTTTTTTGATGTTATAAGGTTATCTTGGAATTTTACAGTAAAACATTATTGATTTTTTACTTATTTTAATTAGGGAATGCCTTTAATTTGGCAAAAAAATGACATATAACATGTCTGCATTTGAACTGAGGAAAAATATGTGATCACAATTCGTAAAAAATGAGTACTTTTCATTGTTGTATATTTTCATTAAGAAATTACACATCGATGGGATATTTTTCTTGTGTAAATAAATTTTAGAAAACTAAAATTAAATATCATAGCATTAAGACTAATTTATTTTTCTTTCTTTTGCAGCCTTCAGAATGAAATTATTTCAAGTTTTAAAGAAATAACAGATTTATGTAAAGCATGTTACTCTTTACAGTTTTGCTAATTTTGACAATTGTTTCTTCTTTTCTTCAGAGAAAACTATCTTCTGTGATCAAGTATAATAATCATGTGCTGAAAACACTTGTTGTATTTGTTATCATTTAATTTTTTTTTACGTATTTTCAATTTGGAGTAAGGATTTTCCGCAAAGTGTTGTAGTGTCTGCAACACTTGTATCTATTGAACAATTAAGCAGAGAGATGCAAGAAAAAAAAATTTCAGAGCTCTTGCTGCAGTTTGAATAGGTACATAAATAAATGGCATTTTGTATTGTAACTTCTTTACAATATACAGTATCAAATGCCAGTTTGTAGTGTCCACAACACATTTTTCTAATTTATATTCTATAGTAAGCAATATTTAATATTTATGTTTTTAAAAAGAACAAATATTGCAAACAAGTATGTTATCATGTCTTCATGTATTAAAATGTTGCTGTAAAGTTATACAGTGTAAAGCTTAATTTAAGATGAATAACAGAAACACCGAGGACATCCATAAAAATGTTCTAAATGTATAATATAATAAATAAAAAAGAAAGAACAAAATGAGGGGTTTTCTTTAATACTTGTTATTTTCTTGTATTAAAAAAAAACTATATTCAAATAAATGCCCTTCTGAAGTAAACAGCACATTGTTGCAGACATTCCAGTTTTTTCATAATTTCCATGCTTTGACATTTCAATCTTTTACAGCTAATTAATTTTGAAAAAAAAAGTAAAAAATGTCAAGCATGGAGAGATCACGAAAATACAGAGGAAAGATAAAAAAAAGACAAAGATAAATATGAAGAAGCTAAACTAATTGAAAAAATAAGAAAAAGAAAGAGACACAAAGAAGAAAGATAGAAAATGAAGACCCAAGCCTTTTGGAACAAAAATGGAAAAAAAGAGAGAAGAAATGAAAAGATACAGAAAAAAAGAAAGAAAGCTGATAAACTGATAAATGAATCTCTAGACCAGTCAAATGATAAAGGAAGAAAAGCAGAGGATTGGCACAAAAAAAGAAGAGAGACAAAGAAAGAAAAGTAAAACTGACTGAGAAAAAGATATTTTATAAGACATTAACTTTATATGATTTAATATTTTAGTGAGTCATTGATACATTGTACTAATTTTCTGAAGATTAATGATATTGATTTTGAATGTGGAGAAGCCCTGTGAGGATCTGGGTTGATAGAATAGATCCTCAGTACCCCTTGCTTGTCATAAGAGGCAATTAAATGGGGCGGTTCTTTGGATGGGACCGCAAAAACTGAGGCCCTGTGTCACAGCAGGTGTGGCATGATAAAAATCCCCCCCTGCTCAAAGGTCCTGAGCCCTTCACCGGCAATGATGACGTTTCCATATGAGTGAAAAATTCTCGAGCGGGACATTATACAATATATAATCAATCCTGAATGTGGAGAACCGGACTTGGCATATCTATTGAAAAAGCCAGATGGACTTTATATTTCCCAAGTCAGCCTGAGACATCAGGGGAATCAGTTGACAAAATTCTACCAGCACCCAGGATTGCTCCTATCAGCACAAATGATGGACAATTTCTCAAGTTTAATATTTAAAAATGTTCAAATTTTGAGATTAATTTGGAAAATGTAATAACTGTCACGACTGTAGAGTCCACAACAAGGAACAAACAAGTACAAGAACAAATATTACAAACTTTGACAAACATAGGCTGTTTAAATGTCTTAAATTTATTATAAGTTTCACAACCAAAGAGGTTTAAGCAATCAAGTTTGTTTATGTTTGACAATCTTGATTTTGTGTAGTTAGAATACCATTTGTTATACTCTTTAAAAATGATGCATAACTTTCACTTGTTTACATTGAATATTTCCAATTTCATATTTAGTTTTATATTATCTGTAAGGTAAAATAAAATAAAAACACTTTGAAAAGTAAGAAAACTACTAAATGAATTAACAATAATGAAAATTAGAATTATGTAGTGTCTGCAACTTTCACAATGTATCTTTTAAAATACAATGTTTTATTAAAAATCATCATAAATTAAAATTTTTGTCTTTAAAAATGACACATGATTTACAATGTTTTTGTTAAATGGAATAGTATCCATGTTTTTCAATGGTTTTGTCGAATAACATCCTTATTACCATTCTTCAGTGTAGGTTGTTATGTCTAAGTTTATCACACTAGGAGAAAATTGCTCTAAAAATCAAAATTTATATTTAAAAAGAAAAAGTAGACAACGATGAAATGTATAAAATTTAATTCTTAACATGTTATTCCAATGATGAAAAAATAAAACAATTTAAAGTTGTATGTTTTTTCTCCTTTCAAAGCTGCTTATCCAGATATTTACAAAATATAAAGGGAATATAGATATATTTGAAAAATGTCTTTTTGATATGAAGAATCCTAACTCTCTCTGAGTTAAAAAATATGTAACATCAAAATGTATGTTTTTATGTTGTGTTATAGGTGCATAACAAAGCTTCCTATAGAGTCCACAACATACTTCAGGAGCCTTTGAGTAACTAACTGTAACACATAATCTAGAGAAGGATCATTAATGATACTTTGGATTTTCTTCCTACAGATGTCATGTAGTCTGATGCACTTGGTGCTGTAGTGATATACAAAACTTGAAATTTTGCTGAAGTTGAAACATATTGGTCACACTAACTGTGAAAATGGCGATTATGATGTTCAGTAATATAGATTTTGAAGATTTTCTAAAGATTTTAGAGGATATTGTTTATAACAATTTTACAATTCAGATTTTAGTAAAACTGCATTAAATCAGAATATGATATTAGTGACATTTTTTGGTTGTCATTACTATACAATTTTATGACATTCCATAAAAGCGGTGTCGAGTTATGCATTAGGCAGTTTTCACTGCAATATCTTAACAGGTTGCACCTGTAGGCGTCAGATTAGACAGTTTTCACTGTATATGTTTACATATATGTTTAAAAGTATTGATTGCTGAAAGTTATGAAGGAACAGTGAGCTGAATTGAATTGGAAAAGTTTCCATTTTACACGCGTAATTTTCAGACTGTGTTGTTGGTACTTTGATTACACACTTAGCCATTAGTATATGGATTTGTTTGTTTGTTTGTTTGTTTGTTTTTTAGGTGAGAGAAATAGCCATGGAAATTCTTGGTCCATCTCAAACCATGATGTGGAAAGCCACTGCAATCATGGCCCTTCAAGAGGTACCTAGTATTTGAAAAAATCGGTCCAAGTTTTTCAGACATAAAGTAGGATGACAGATGTGGGGAAAAATCATTTATAAAACAATTGCCCTGGCATGATTTAAAGAAGGAAGTTGACTAGTAACTGACAGTTAACTTCCTATTAACTTGTTAATTTATAACTAACATTTAACTTGCTATTAACTAGTGAACTTATCAAACTCTAACATTTATTCACAGTATTAATTAGATGTTAACTAGAAGTTAAACAAAACTATCCTTAACTGTCTCTTGGGGGCTGGAATAAGGCCCCTTTCTCAAAGCTAAAAAGCAAGTATTTTTTCCCAATTTTTACTTCAAAATTCCCCTCCAATGAAAACATAGCATTGTTGTTCACAAGTCCCCTTCATAGATCACAGAAAACAATTTTTGCCTCCAAATTGTTAAGTAAACTTAACTTTTTTTTACCCTCTGCTAATTTTGAATGAGGTAAGCTTTGACCAAATTGAAAGTCTCAAGGAATCCAATTATACTATAATGCACTGGTTTGGGCTTCCCACCCCTCACCCCCTCTATTTCTTTGTATGAAATATTTCCCCCAATTTTCAAGCAAATGTTGCTAATTTTTTCCAATTGGAAAGGCCCTTGATATCAATATCTAAAAGAAAAACCTGCTGGATGAGGGCACAGTGTTTGTGGCCTCTGGGCTTTTGTTAACCTTTGTTGAAAGATGGAGAATGTTAAACTAGACTCTATTCATTTTGCAGGCAGCAGAGGCATTTCTAGTTTTCATGTTTGAGGATGCCCATCTCTGTGCAATTCACGCCAAGCGTGTGACAGTAACTCCCAAAGATATTTGGTTAGCCCAGCGACTTCGTGGGGGCAGCTGATGCGATACTACCACAACATATGTATTTTAGCATTATAAAATGTTTTATTGCAGATTTATTTTGGCTCTGCCATATGGCAGGTGCCCTGTAGTAATCACTCTGTCCATCCATCTGTTGGCACTTTCTATGTTGCTGCACATGATAATTTAAGTTTCCTTGGCAATAGTTTCATAAGTTTTATACAAAATACTTGGATTAGGCAGAGATCATATTTATCACCTTTGTCCTTATGGATTTGTGGGACTTAAAATTTTTTTAATAAGATAACTTTCTGTGGCATGTAAATAAATAGAATTTAAAGGTAATGCTTGGATAAGAAAGAGGATGGCCCCCTTCAATTTTCAGATTTATCACTTTTGTCATTACAGGGATATGGGGCTTGGATTGTTTTCTACTAGTAATTAAATGACAGCACTTTCCACAACATGCGATATCTTTGAGTCCAGAAAATAATTAAGGATATACCAACTATGCTGATTCAGATACACATAGTTCTTTTGTAGAGTACATGATGGTTGCATTCATTGTGGGACTCTCTCTCTCTCTGACTTCTCGGTTTTTAAATTGTGTGCATTTCAGGTCCCGACAGAGACTTGAAGATGTTTTAAAACGATGTTATATTTTATACAATGTTAGTGCCTGTTGCAACAAACCCAATCATGTATGAACGATTGAATTCAAACTGTCTGGATTTTTTCTAGCCCACCTTCTAAACCTCTGCAATTTGTCATTATGTGCTGTTATATTGTACATCATTTTATAGGTGCTAATGAATTGCCAACTTGCATGCAGATTTATTTTTAGCTCACCTGAGCCAAAGACTCAAGTGAGCTTTTCTGATCAAAACTTTCTGTTGTCCGTCATTGGTGTTGTCATCAGCAAAGACGTAAACTTTTCACATTTTTATTTTCTTCTCCAGAACCACTTTGCCAATTTCAATCAAACTTGGCAAAAAGCATCCTTGGGTGAAGGGGATTCAAGTGTGTTCAAACGAAAGTCAGCACCCTTTTCCAAGGGGAAACAATAGCAAAATGGTGAAAAAATACTGATGAATTTTGAAAATCTTCTTCAGAACCAGCAGGTCAATAAAACTTGATACAAATCATCCTTGGGTAAAGGGAATTAAAGTTTATTCATATAAAGGATCGTGTCCCCTTCAAAGAGGAGATAATTACAAAAATAGGATGGGGTCATTTAAAAATCTTTTTCTCAAGAACCACTGGGTCAGAAAAGTTCCAATTTACATGAAAGCTTCCTGACAAAGTGGTGATTCAAGTTTCTTAAAATCATGGCCCCTGAGGGTAGGGTGGGGCCACAATAGGAAAACAAAGTGTTACATGCGAATATATAGTGAAAACCTTTAATATGGGCCAAGGTGACTCATGTGAGCGATGTAATCCATGGGACTCTTGGTTTCAAAAGTAATTAGTTCCACGTAATGATACACAAAAAGAAAATTGCATTATTGTTATTTTTTATCTGTGTCAGTTTCTGAATAAAATATTTTATAATTGACAGAAGTGTTGGAATTAGTTTTGGACATACATGTTGTTTCTGACTGTAGCAATTGATTTGAATTTTTCAGTGAAGTGCGATGTGTGTGTCTCTACATGTGTATTCTCCAGTGGAGTGTGTCTGTACCTGTGAATTCTCTAGTGATATCTGTTTGTACATGTCTCTACACGTGAATTCTCCAGTGATGTGTGTCTGTATGAGTCTCTACATGTGAATTCTCCAGTGATGTGTGTCTGTATGAGTCTCTACATGTGAATTCTCCAGTGAAGCGTGTCTGTACCTGTGTATTGTGCAGTGAAGTGTGTCAATACCCATCTCATGCTTTGACAAGGTACTGAGTATCAGAAGTGTGCATTCAATCCTGATACACAGATTGCTTGGTATTAACATGCAGTGTGTAAATCTTGCCCAAGTGACCCCATGTCATAAGGGAACACACACTTCAATTTCATGAAAGCAGTACTAAAAGGATTTACAACCCCCCTCCCCCTTTATTAAACACTGCTCTGAGCTTTGGGCCATTCCAGGGTCAGGAAAAGTTCTCTAGCACAGACAATTTAATCTTTGTACCAAATAAGTTTGTCGAAATGTAGATTTAAGCCCATCTTCTAAGATGAGATCATTAGAAATAGTACAAAGAACAATGGGTAATATGGGCATTGAATCTTCACCATTATCTAGATAAACTGATGAATACCACCATTATCTAGATATAAACTCCAGTCTTGTCATCGTTGCAAGCCACAGCTTAAATTTATGCTTCTCTCCCTTTTCACTCGTGGCTCTCTCTACTGAAATTTTCTCGTTTCTCATAAATATGCATTGATTGATTGTTTCTTGTTTTACACCACACTCAACAATTTTTCAGTTATCTGGTGGCATCCAGTTTTTGTAGGTGGAGGAGAGAACCCAGATACAATGTACCCAGGAAGAGACCACTGACCTTCCGAAAGTAAACTGGCAAACTTTCTCACATGTCGACGCGAGCGAGAATCAAACCCACGCTGACTAGAGGTGAGAGGTCTTGTGATTTTGAGCGCAATGCTCTAACCACTCGGCCCCACAATATGCATTGAACAGTTAACAAATGAATAAACATGGATGTGTTTGGGGTATATGATTTCTTTTCAAAAATGGTTTTGTTGCCTAAAACACTAGTTTTCATGGCCGCAGCCATTATTGAGATAATCGCTGCTACGCTAAACCAGATCTTCAATTTTTGACCAAGTGCATATTCTATTGGTCAACGAATTACACCATTCTCATGCATATTTATGAAACACAATAAAATTTTCTACAGTATAAAGAATCTACACTGCATGGGGATGCTTGCTTATAAACTACACTAATTTTACTCTTTTTGGGATTTTCAAGACAAAATTTTTGAATACATCAGATCATGATATTTGTAGACAAGTTTTGTGCCAGGCAGAACACCTGAGGGAGACTTTGACATACATCCTCTTACAGAAAATTTGTAGATTTCCATATATCCTGGTACAGAGAATTTGTAGATTTCCATATATCCTCTTGCAGAGAAATTGTAGATTTACATACATCCTCTCACAGAGAAATTGTAGATTTACATACATCCTCTTGCAGAGAAATTGTAGATTTCAGCCATTCATTGTTTTTACCACCTTTTATCTCTTGGATGTACATGTTTTTGGGTTAATGTGATTCAATTAATTTCCTGAGCCGTGTTAATCTGGCTGTATTGCAGTAATAACACCTAATTCTTCATACAAAAACAAAGACGGAAGGTCAATCTTCCAAAATATATTGTTTCAACATATATAAGCAAGAATAAAACATCAGTAACATAACAGGCTGGAATATCAAACAAAACTGCAACAATCTAAAATTTGAAGATCTGACCACAAGTACTTCTGGTATTCTGCATAAAAACTGAACAGTTGCCATAGATACCCAATATAATATGTTGTGAAGAGTTAAATCCCCTAACATTGGAATTTTTTTATCCCCTTGATGAAACTGGATTTCTGTCCCAAGTGCATGGCAATATTTTTTTTTCCAATTCTTATGCATGGTAGCATTTGTATTCCTTTAAAGTAATACATGAAATGAGATTTATATTCTGTGAAAAAGAAACCAAAGGTGATGGAAAATTAAAATGTCTTATGAAGACATCAAATTTAATACTGAATAGCTGGACATGCTAACTTAAGAGTTGAATGATGGTAAAGTTGCAGTTGACACTATATAAATGTAAGAGTGAAAGATCAGTTTCAATTGGGGTCCTGGACTTGCACGTATATAACTACCACTTGAACAAAAATTCAATTTTGACGGTTATCAGGACAAGTAAAATGTCTGCTTCCAAATCATATAAGCAAAATTATAAATTGGAATATTGTTCCATTACCCAGTCTACATGTGTTTGGAATGTAATTTCTTTTTCCTTTTTTTAAGCATATAAATAAAGCACAAACATTTTCAAACAATTATTGATGAGAATCCAACTAGTTCCATTTTTCTTCACCATATTTAACCCTATACAGTCCTCTGTATGTATGTCAGTAATTTTTGTTAATTAATGATTTAGAAAAAATATTATGATTTTCCTGGTCTCAAATTATCTCAATTTCCATAACTTAGCTCCATGGATAATTTCATATAAATACACAGGAATAAGCAGGCGATTTCACAGATTTATACATAAATGTGAATTTGCTGTGTATATCAGTCAAGGAATTTAGCTCAATTTCACATCACCCAACCCCCTCCAACACATTCTGCTTTACTTCAACTGGTCCATTCCCTTCTGACAAATTCAAATGAGCTCCTAATCCAAACATAAAATGGCATCTTTTGAAAGTTCTTTGTTTTCATTTGAGTGAACATTTTTAACTTGATCTAAATGGATACCTTCATTTTGTAATGGAACTGAAAAAGCAATTTCAATTGATTATTATTACCTAGCATTGATGTTCCTGGCATGAAATAAAACACACACACACACTCCATTCTAATACACATACGATATATCAGGGGTAAAAAATCTGTGGATAAACCTTCCAAAAATGAGAAAAACTGACAATATTCAATCTTGTGTTCATCCAGGCAAGTGCTGCAATGCTTTTTTTACCCGAAGACTCTACAGTGTTTTTGAAATCTGTTTCCTACATGCCAGTCATTTTAATTATTCTGCCAGACTGAACAATGATATGTGGACCCACCTATTGCTAATCTGGATGAATTTTTGGCGGTCAAAACCTTTGAACCTGTAAATTTCGGAAACTGCTTGAAAATATATATATAATTTTTTTTTGTGTGTGATTGTCTCATTTTTTTTTTTCAGTCTGCAAGTTGAAAATTACTTATCATAGTTGTTATTTTGACTTTGATATGAAATTCTTGACCATCCAATTACAAATGGAGTATAAATCTGTAGATTGAAAAATACTACAGATATTGTATCACAATACTGCAAATTCCTTATTTTAAACGAGTACTGAATATCGCAAAAAGACTCACAGTCGTCAAATCACAAGAACATAAATTTGCTGGTGGTCTGTTGATTAAGAGTTTTTTACATGTATTTCAGCAATATAAAAATAAAAACAAGTAATTTCATTTCACGTGTGATGCTTCTTGCAAAATTACTTGTTAATAAATTCCTCATGTATATTTAAGAATTCACAGTAAATGTGGAGACACATTTAGATTACATAAAGCATTTTATATTTGTTGTCTGATGCTTTTTCTTTGAATAAGTAAATATAATTGAAGATGAAATTGATTTAAATAACCAAAAGGGGGGAACCTAGACTTCATTAATTAAAAATAGAAAACACATTAGATCTTCCATAAGAAATGCTATCACATCATGCATAAACCAATCACAGAACACTATGGAACATCAACAACAGAGTATTGAGTACATATAATTACATAATTAGACTCAAGTACTGTATGAGCCCATTTTACACCAAATTGTGGAATATCACCATATACGTATTCCAATAAATTACTCAAATGTTTCCCAGTTCTTCTTTGGTGAGGGATTTTCCCCACTTTTATTCAAAAGTGACTGTTCTAGGAGGTCAGAAAATGGATCAGACGACCGATCTGCTGACGCCACAGAACCACCACTGGTACGCTGAGAAGGTACTGAAGAATGCATGGTGGGGTTAGAGAGTCTAAGGCCTGACATATTGACCGAGACTTGTTGAATTTGGTGAGGGGAAAAATTACTAAGTCTAGCAAGAGGCTGATGGATTCCATGACTAGAGTTGAAATGGGGAGGACTGGGGAAACCTAAATGTGGTTTTTGTGTGAGGGATGGTTTAGCAGAGGGCAGAGACTGGTTTGCTGACATGGGTAAATTATGCAGCTCCCAACTCTGCATCAATTCATTCTCACTTTTTCTTGGTTCTTCTTTTGTTTGAGTTCGTTCAGAAGTGTTACTTAAAGGATCAAATGTTTCAATGCCTTCCAGTTTCCTATCCAGTTGTGTTGTATTGTTCACATTTCTCCTTTCTGCAGAATCATCTCGTGGTGATCTGCCATTTTGTTTCTTAAAAGCTGCTGTTCTCCTAAGCATTGAAGGTGAATCGTCCCCTTTCCCCCTCAAAGTCTCTACTTTTCCTACAGTTTGTGACTTTGATGAAGCGAATGGATCGAAATCATCATCATCCACTGAGTCCAGCTGAATCAGGGGCCCGGGCGCCCCCTCCTGCTTTGATTCATTGCCAGTTTGAACTTGTACAGATTCTTCTTTTCCTTGCCCTGACAGACTCTTTCTTGGGGCTGGTTTGGGTCCATCTTTTGACATCCGAGCACCTATTAACCGGTCCTTCACAACCACATTTTCTTCCCTATTCTTTCCAGCTTTTCTTCGCCTTGGTGGTGGAATGGGACGTGAGCCTGGGTTTTCGAAGTCTGCCGATGTATTGCTTTGCGAGTCTGAGCCATCAGTTGCAGGGACGTTACTAAAGCTGTCCTGGGTGCTGGTGGAGCCTATACTGTTGGTATCAATCTCTATGAGGGAGGAGGGGGCTGGAGAACTGTTACATGAGGAATCAGATTCCTCCGCCACATCAATCTGCAACAGGAAAATGGACATCTAGTTACTCTATTTCATTTCGCAAAGCACAAATTAAGATGACATGAAATCAGACACATGTACGTACTTAAATATATTACATCCAAATCTGGATGAACATCTGTTTTACATGACGGTACTTAATACTACAAATAATGTGGAATTTGAACTTGAATGTTCCACATATATCATCTTTAACTTTCTTTTAATTTTATAGATTTATCATCATGATCCCTGGAAAAAATTGGGAAGCATATCAATGAATGAACAGTTAAGATATACCTACATACCATAAACATAGAAATATCTATACCAGTCTGTTATAGTAAAATATACATAGAACATAAGATGCATAAATTAGTTTTTTGAATTGCTTCAGTAGATCATGGTCATATTTTGATGAATAGAAGACCCCCCAACCCACCCCCATAAAAAATACAAGCCTCTTTCATTCACTCTGTTTGAATTAATCTGCCCCCCCCCCCCCCCCCCCCCCCCCCCTCTGCATTCCCCTCCATTTCTGGTCAAGTCTTATAATTTCAAAACAATATTTACAATATTTAGCATATGAATACAGTTGTACAGTGATAGGCTGTAATGCCCAAGATTATTATTATCTTATAAAAATTTTGCTTACTGTGGCCCCATGCTAATCTTTCACACTTCAGGCTCCGTATTGTGACTCCACATTACTTACACTTCTTATTGTGGCCCCACACTTATCTTGCTCACTTTAGCCTTCTTATCATGGCCCACACTAATTTTACACTCCTTATCATGGCCCACACTAATTTTACACTCCTTATCATGGCCCACACTAATTTTACACTTCTTATCATGGCCTACACTAATTTTACGATCTTTACACTTCTTATCACGGCCCACATTAATTTTACAATCTTTACACTTCTTATCACGGCCCACATTAATTTTACACTCCTTTATCAAGACACACAATAATTTTACAATCTTTACACTCCTTATCATTGCCCCACTAATTTTACAATCTTTACACTCCTTATCACGGCCCACATTAATTTTACAATCTTTACACTTATCACGGCCCACACTAATTTTACACTCCTTTATCAAGACGCACAATAATTTTACAATCTTTACACTCCTTATCATTGCCACACTAATTTTACAATCTTTACACTCCTTATCACGGCCCACATTAATTTTACAATCTTTACACTCCTTATTGTGGCCCCACATTAATTTTACAATCTTTACACTCCTTATTGTGGCCCCACATTAATCTTACTCCTTATAATGACTCCTCATTGTGGTAACATCTGGCAGATATCTGTGGCAACTAATTCCCCTAACCAAATTGACTTCTTTACTGTATAATAAAGGGGGTTAGGTAAGGTTTACCCA
Source organism: Ostrea denselamellosa (assembly GCA_024699665.1). Taxonomy (NCBI): domain Eukaryota; kingdom Metazoa; phylum Mollusca; class Bivalvia; order Ostreida; family Ostreidae; genus Ostrea; species Ostrea denselamellosa. The sequence goes on from JAMZEH010000023.1 coordinate 18,934,009, forward strand.
GACTTAATACAGCAATTAAATCAACATAAATTTATTGCATATTTACATTTCCAATGTTTTTGCCCTTGATATTGTTACAAGTAGTATTAATAGGCATTTCCTAAGGAATTTGCTGCAGAAACATGTATATAGGAATTCAGAACTACCATAATTAGAACATCGATTTTAACAGCTGAGAATTCTGATAGAAATGAAAGTAAATATAAAAGATAAATTTTATTTTTTACGATACATGAGGTAGCTGCATTTTTCACACTGGCATACTTTTCATGAAGCGCTAATGTGTTTCATCAAGTGATGGTGTGAACATGGTTTTATTTTCATGAAGGCATACAAGGTATTCATTTATTTTTGTTACAGTTTCACATAGAAATGTTGCGTGCATGTGTGGTGACTCTGTGTACTTAAAGTGAAATATCTGCCCATTATACCATGTACTATATTGTGTTGTGTCATATAGAGTGAACTTCTTAACATTCTCTAGTGTGACCTTGACCTTAGTTTTATTTTGAACACCAAGGCTTCTCACCTCTAGTCGGCACGAGTTTGACTCGCTCCAGCTGATATATGTTAGAAAGTTTGCCAGTTTACTTTCGGAAGGTCGGTGGTCTCTTCCCGGGTACATTTGTATCTGGGTTCTCTCCTCCACCAACAAAAACTGGATGCCACCAGATAACTGCAAAATTGTTGAGTGTGGCGGAAAACATCAAAACAATCAATCATATTTTGAACACATCACATTAAAAATGCTAAAATTTATGTCAGAAGAAACAAGCGTACTGTAAACAGAACATAATATGCCCATGAGAATGCTATACAGGGTGTCACTATTATAAGATGTTTGTTTTGTAACACTGATTAGCAAACACGACAACAAGGTTTTTCTACAAAGTGATAGCTTGACCTTTGACTTTGAAGAACAAAAGGCATCCTCCACTTGGCATGATGAGTAAGTGTACCAAATTTGACGGTCCTAGCCCTGATAGTTCGGTCTGTGTCCTGCCTACAAGGTCTTCCTATTAAATGATACTATAACCCTTGACCTTGACAAACAATAGGCATCTTCCTTTCATCATGGTAATCAAATGTATGAAGTTAGAAGACCTTGGAGCTTACAGTTCATTTTGCATTTTGTTTACAAGGTCTGGACAGACAAACGGACAATGCCAATCAATGGGATGGATAAGAAAGCTACAAATCCATCCCTTAGAAAACCCTCTGATTTACAGTGCAGGAAAGTTGTGCATAGTTGAGGACTTATATCACTGTATTTTAAAATAAATTTAATACCCCAAAATTCCTAACATAAATTCCCACTTTATTTGTGTCCAAACTTACCTCCTCATTAAAGCCCCATATGACTCAAAAATTCACAGCTTCATATGATTTTGTTTAAGTTCTGCAGCTAGTCTGTATCCTACCTACAAGGTTTCCTTATTAATTTGTACTACAACTTTGACCTTGAAAAAAATAGGCATCTTCCTCTCATCATGGTGATCAAATGTACCAAGTGTAAGGTCCTGGAGCTTACAGTTCATTTTGCATTTGCCTCCAAGATCCAGACAGACAGATGACGCCATACCATAAAACATCCCATCTTTGGTGGGCATATAAAAATGATGAAATTTGATAAATTTACCTGCATTACCAAATCTAGCATTATCAGAGAAATATACAAGTACATTTTGATGTACTATAAACCCTTACATAACGACTCCTGGGGCAAAGGTTAGGCCAAAACATTGAGGCATTGTGGCCTTTCAATTCAGAAAAATCATAAAAAAACACAAGACTTTAGTTAGGAATGCCTTCAGCATCTGGAATAAATCCTAAAACTTAGTACTATCGTACATGTAACTGGCAATTATTTTAAACTTAGGATCATAATTTTACCGCTATGAAAGTTCCCCCACAGGTATGTCAAGTAAAAACTCTGGTATAGTGGCATACATTATATCAACAGTGTAATAATCTCTACAGGATGGTGCGATTACATAGGATGTGTGTCACAGTTTGTAATACATTATATTGTATGTGTGTCACAGTTTGTAACACAATTATATTGTACATGTGTCACAGTTTGTAATACAATTATATTGTACGTGTGTCACAGTTTGTAATACAATTATAATGTATGTGTGTCATGTTTGTAATATTGTACGTGTGTCACAGTTTGCAATACAATTATTTTGAATATGTGTCACGGTTTGTAATACAATTATATTGTATGTGTGTCACAGTTTGGAAACAATTACGATATGTGTCACTGTTTGCAAACAATTATATTGTATGTGTGTCACAGTTTGTATTACAATTATATTGTATGTGTGTCATGGTTTGTAATATATTATATTGTATGTGTGTCACGGTTTGGAAACAATTACGATATGTGTCACAGTTTGTAACACAATTATATTGTATGTGTGTCACAGTTTGTAATAAAGTATATTGTATGTGTGTCACGGTTTTGTAATACAATTATACTGTATGCGTGTCATGGTTTGTATTACAATTATATTGTATGTAAAAGATGGTTTTGAAATACAATCACAGTTTATGTGTGTGAAGGTAGAGAAATATTACAGTTTATGAGTGTGAAGGTTTTGAAATGTGATTACACATGTGTAAAGATCTGTGATGTAATTCCATGGAATGTGTGCAAAGATTCTTTATTGTGAATACATGGTATGTTTGAAAGTTTTGTAATTACATCATATGTGTGTGATAGTTTGTAATGTGATTGCATGGTATGTGAAGGTTTGTAATATAATTACATTGTATGTGAAGATTTGTAATGTGATTATCAAGGTACTTATGAGGATTTGTAATGTGATTACATGGTGTGTGATGGTTTGTAATGTGATTACATGGTGTGTGTGATGGTTTATAATGTGATTACATGGTGTGTGATGTTTATAATGTGATTACATGGTGTGTGATGGTTTGTAATGTGATTACATGGTATGTGTGATGTTTATAATGTGATTACATGGTGTGTGTGATGGTTTGTAATGTGATTACATGGTATGTGTGATGTTTATAATGTGATTACATGGTGTGTGATGTTTGTAATGTGATTACATGATATGTGTGATGTTTGTAATGTGATTACATGGTGTGTGTGATGTTTATAATGTGATTACAAGGTGTGTGATGGTTTGTAATGTGATTACATGGTGTGTGTGATGTTTATAATGTGATTACAAGGTGTGTGATGGTTTGTAATGTGATTACATGATGTGTGTGATGCTTATAATGTGATTACATGGTGTGTGTGATGCTTATGTGATTACATGGTGTGTGATGATTTGTAATGTGATTACATGGTGTGTGTGATGGTTTGTAATGTGATTACATGGGGTGTGTGTGATGGATTATAATGTGATTACATGGTGTGTGATGGTTTGTAATGTGATTACATGGTGTATGTGATGATTTATAATGTGATTACATGGTGTGTGATGGTTTGTAATGTGATTACATGGTATGTGTGATGTTTGTAATGTGATTACATAGTATGTGATGGTTTGTAATGTGATTACATGGTATGTGTAGAGGTTTGTAATGTAATTACCTGGTATATGTGTAAAGATTTGTAGTGTGATTACATGGTATGTGTGTGAAGATTTGTAATGTGATTACATGGTGTGTGAAGGTTTGTAATGTGATTACATGGTATGTGTGATGTTTGTAATGTGATTACATGGTGTGTGTGATGTTTATAATGTGATTACATGGTGTGTGAAGGTTTGTAATGTGATTACATGGTATGTGTGTGAAGGTTTGTAATGACCTAAAATAACAAATCTTTTGTCTGTTGTGTGAATTTTACATGTCTGTAACCGAGATAAGTCTATGATCCATTTTAAGCATTATGTACTTTAGATTCATGCTCAGCAACACGTACATCTCTGTATAGTACACCAGCCCATATATTCCATTCAAGGCCATCAACAATAGAATAACTATAAAATATTGGGGTAAAAAACAGCAAGCACCTTCCCCATCTACACATTCATTGATGGATAGTGAAATAAATTATGAAGGACACAAGCATGGATAATATAAAGTATTTAACTGAGGGCATTATACCCTTTTTTTTTTCCTGCTATAAAAAAGGTCAGAAACAAGCCAAAACTATACTAAGCGTGAATTACGAATTCTGATTATGAATAATTTGTTCTTATTTTTTGGTTCTGTGGTTCTTTTTTTTTCTCTCTAGTTTTTTTTCCAGAATAAAAGTTGATGTTTACTTGACATAATTATCAGGTATACGACTGAGAAGTTTTCAGAAATTGATAATTTCATACCGTAAGGTATTGTGTATTGTAAGGTACTGTGTATTGTTTACATGTTTTTTTCCCCCAGGAATTCTAACCCAAGGAGTGGAGAGTGCACAGAATACAGACAACTACAAAGAACCCCACTAAGCTCATGTCAACAATAAATGTTTTTGTTGGCATAGCTCTCATGGTAAATATCGCCAGATATAACTGAGGCTCAATGATGCTCTCATGGTAAATATCGCCAGAGGCTCAATGATGTTAGTTGTTTGCTACATTTATATAATAACTGACCTAAAGGAATTACTTTAAAAACAAAAGCAGTATTCTCTCCATCTGTCATATTTGTTTCTAATTCTGGTTTGCCCAATGAAACCTACAAGGCTAGTACCTATATGACAGGTTAGAAGCAAATTAAAAGGTGGCTAAATACAGTCAAAAAACTCTTTCTGTCATTCATTATTCCCCAACTACCGAATCAGCCAATTTATTGAAGTCAATAGCAAGTATAATTCATTTACAAAGACAAAGACAAAGGTAACCGAGGTAGGTCTGCTTACAATCAGCAAAAATAAAATGAATAATTTTTTCTTGTACCAGTTGGTGCAATCTACTTGCTGTTTGCCCCTTGATGTATATTTAACAATTTACAAATGTAAATAATCTGTGTCTAATATTTGAGATTTTGACCTTGATTTAAAAAGCCACACAGTACTGTGAGTACATACAACTAAGATTTTTGTTTTTTTTAATTTCGTTTAAGGAATATTTCTCTTACAACATTAGAGTTGACACAACACACAAGTTCTCACTGTACACGATACTTTACAGTATTCTTGAAACCTAAAAGCCATCCCATACTAAAAATCTAAACCCACTGTAATTAACAAAATCTAAAAGTATTAATTAATGAATACACTACATGCAGCTTAAGCAGGTGTGCAGGAGTGATTTTATATGATGAGGCCTGATGCAGTCTGACTTCCGTAATAACAGGTGCAGTCAGAGGATGCCATGCGTGCCCACTATAACCAGACATACCAAGGAGAACCCTCGAGGGGAGATAAGGTCTTCAGCACTGGCAGATTTATTCAGGGCATTCTGGATATCTGGGTCACCCAGAAGATTGATACTAACTCGACTGTACGGTACGTCCATTCCTGAATCGTCATGTGTCCTCTCTTTCTCTTCAATGATCTGGTACTTACTTATTCTGAAAAAAGAAAAAAACGGATCTGTTTATGTAATTTTCTAGTTTGTGCAGTTGATAATGCAAGAGAACACTGGTGTTCATTTTTCACTCACCAGTGGTTATGGTGACAAATTTCGGTATAATCTTCATCTTGACCTAGAATACTGATTTGACATATGGCCTTTACTTTGACCCTCGAATATTGATTTGACATATGGCCTTTATTTTGACCTAGAATATTTATTTGACATATGGCCTTGATTTTGACCTAGAATACTGATTTGACATATGGCCTTTATTTTGACCTTGACCTAGAATATTGATTTGACATATGGCCTTTATTTTGACCTAGAATATTGATTTGACATATGGCCTTTATTTTGACCTAAATATTTATTTGACCTTTGGATATGAACTCCATCTTGACCTAGAATATTGATTTCACATATGAACTTTCAAATCACCAAGCCTCTGTATGATTCACATTTTATACAGACACATAAGATAAAAACAATATGCCCTCAATCTTTGATGCATGGGCATTACAAAAACCAAACTTTACACACAGAAATGATGTGTATTCCACTCTTATTAGACTTGTTCCAGTGGAATGTAAGCATGATGAATATTGCTTGGCTGAAAAATTTATGTTGCACAGTAACTTGATCACAAGAGTTAGTGTTCTTGTATTATGTTTTCTTTACGGACAGACATACCTTTGTTGAGTACTGTACACCTTTAGTGACTTCACAGACTGGGTGTCTGGAGATTTCACGGGCCGCATAGGCTGTTAAGAGTTAAATATCAAATAATGAATACAAATACATTTGTGATCATTTGTACATTGTGCAATCTTTGAGTCCAATTCCTGTACCAATACCGACTTTGCAAATACATAAATAATTTATAAAAACATGCCATAAGTATGTTTGTAACAGCCATGCAATGTACGATATCATTCACTTCATGCAGTATTTGGATTATTTATTTTTTTCTTCATGCCTGAGTTAGAGATATCACAGATTCATGTACAAAAACATGAAGAATGTTCAATATTTGGAATTTAAATATTTCAATTTTTATCATTTTTCAGAGTTAAGGTCATATGCGACATTCCTGCTATTTATTTCTAAAACTATATTTCTATCTCCTCGATATGAAGAGTTTTTGAAGTGTTCTTGCATGATTTCTGAAATGGGTTTAAATCTTATTTTGTAGGATATTACTATATATCATATGTTGGCCTGGTTAGCTTAGTGGTCAGCTTATGAATAGGAATGCAAAGGTCCCAAATAATTCAAAGATATGTCTGCCCTTCTGTGCTACAATAACGAAGTGGTGTCCATATATACAACACTATACAACATACTGTTTTACTTGCCACAACAGAAACTATCAAAATATGCTAGCTCTAAAACAGACCCAAGTAATATACCTCAAGTTGTTTTTATAGCGTGTATGTGTGTGTGTGTGTGAGTGAGTGTGTGTGTGTGTGTGTGTGTGTGTGAGTGTGTGTGTGTGTGTGTGTGTGTGTATCTGTGTGTGTGTGTAGAAACAAGACACGATGCAAGTGAATGTCACCAAATAATTGTATCGTTGCGTATTATTGAGAAACATCGTATATGACCTTAAAAGACCTGAGCAGATATTGAAGTAAGATTACTGTCATGAAATGACCGAAAAATAAAAACAAGCAGGTGTCAAAAACTATGTAGCAATGAACTAAAAAAAAAAACCAGCTACCAAAATAATAATAATAATTAAAAAAAAAATACCAGCTACCAAATTAATATTTAAAAAAAAGAAGAAACAAACAGGTTTGGTTCTGATTATTTGTTGTTGTTTGTTTAATTCAAAGAAAATATCTAAAAATTTCATAGAAAACATGATGCATAATTTCTTCTGTTATTTAGAATTCAGAGTTTAAATTTGTTTTATCCGCGTGCATAGACATTACATGTTGAAATATAATTTATTTTCCCTTCAATTCATTGACCTCATCCCGATATCTGACAAATGACTGTCATTTCTAACCTCATCACGTTTCCTTTTATCTCTGCTTTCATATACAATTAGACAGCTTTTAAATCTTAAATCAAGAGTTTAAATACTTTATAACATGTGCAGAAGGCAGTAGATTCAATAAAAGTACTTCTTCTAGAGCCCATGTTTGTCTATGCACATTAGTGTATCCGAGGATTAGAAAGGACACCCCCACTTACTCTCTGAGCTCGCAGATCTTGTCCTAGATTGATGGTGTTTGGTCGATGTCGATTTATTGCAGGCGAACGTGACATTTTGTCTTCACTCTGAAACACATAAACTTTCAAGGGGCTGCTAACAAGAATCCTCTCCAATTGTAAAATAGAAAAGGGGTGCTTTTAAAATCGATAAATTTTACTACGATGATAAAGTGTAGCAAATATTTCCAGTTGTACATTACCACCAACAAACTCAAAAACATCTTACTGGAATTTTGAAGGTGTAAGGTAAACAAACGGTTTGAAATGTGCGAGTATAATTATATACTACAATACTGATATGACCAAATGATACTTGGTTGCATCAAGCACGTACTATGAAACAAGGAATGCAACATAACATAAATCTCAGCAATATAGGTATGCAGGTCCGTAACCATGGCTTTTTTTCAGAGGGTACTGCGTGGGGAAGGGGGGGGGGGGGGGTGCCATACCCAAGATTTCCCATTTTCTGGACTATCAAGGGTTTATGCCCATATATACATGACTCTGAGCTTAGAGAGTAGATAAAGGGAGGAAATATGCTTTAAAGATCATACTGATAATGGATTAGGGTTAAATAGTGTTTACTGTTTTTAAGTCAAGTTTGGGGTTTTTTGATAGTGCTATTTAAAACACTTTCAAAGAATGTGCTACACGGGCAGATGAACACAACCCATAGTCTCACGTGGAAGTGGACGAAATGAAAGAGACATATTCTGTAAATAGCATTTTTCCAGAAAGCAAGTGTGTAATGGCGGCAAAAACAAATGAAGCGGAGACATTGAAAGGAAATCTGTTCCTTTCTTTCATAATGCTAAGGTGGATGAAACAAATGACGAACAGTGATCAATCGCATAAATCCCATGAAGAATACAAAACTATGAGTAGGGAAAGCATGGACCCCTAGACACACAAGAGGTGGGATCAATGAAATATTATATGCAAATCTGAAGCTATAGGGTGTATCACAACTCCATTACATTGAAATGATCATAATGTTTTTGTCCACCCCCATACTTGATATTGCAAAGTTTTTATTAAATTGACATACGGGGTGAGATGGTGGTGGTAAGATCAGAGTGGGTACGGATAGTGCTATGATGAAAGTACGAGGGATGCACTGCTTGATTAGATTTGGTGAAAGGAAATATAATGATATTTAATAATTAAAAACTTAGATTAAGTGTTCATACCAGAACTAATTATAAAATGCATACGTGCTGTATGTACTTGTGTGTGTGAGGAACTTGAATTAAAAAATTAAGGTATTAAATATAATTGTAAAAAATAAATGTCAAGGGTGTTTCTTTAATTATGTTTATATTATGATTATATCAAGCTCTAAATTTAATAAGTAAATTTTGCACAATTCCAGCTTGATAAAGTTGTTTTGGTGGAAGTTTCCTGAAATATGAAGAAGGTAAATAAGCTATTTTGGACTCACTATCAAGGATCTACCACATCACTTTTTTAACCATGGCATTTGACTTGAAGTTGTTTTTTTAAAGGAGATCTAATTTTAAGCACATAATGTGCATCACATGCAATTTTAATAATTTGATCTTCCATGAAGGCTGATGATTTTTTAAAACAACTGAAAGACAAACATTAACGTCGACTTACAAAATGAACAACAAAATAGGTATTTTTACATAATTTGATGAACAAAGAAATCACATAGTAGGAGATGGTAACTGTCTTTTCCAGTGAATTTGTTTATCTCTTCATTTTCATCAGAAAAAAAAAATCTAAAAGTCTGAAATATGTCTTTGGAATGGTAATGTAAGTTTGTTTCAAAATCATTTGAACTTTAAATATTAATATACTGGAAATAGTTGGCAATGATACATTTTAGATCTATGCTTAGTGATACATTTTACAACCCAATCACTACTTATAGAAATGTGAGAAACCTCAGCAAATCATTAATATTTTGTGGTAACAGAGAGGAATAAGTTATTATGATTCTGTGACAGAGAAAAGATCTTCAGATCTATCCAGAGCAGACTCAATAAGAATTGAAGGTCAAGGTCATAATGGTAACACAAAGCCACTTCATTTTCAAGGCATGTTGATATGTTAAAAAAAAAAATATGAAAAGAATCCTCCAGCAATATCCACACATTGCTTATATGTGAAATCAGAGGACAGACTCAATATTCAGACAGGGGGAAACCAGTGAAATTCAGACAGCAACTCAAAATACCAAAGAAAAGCAAGGAAGGGCATTGTTAAATCAGCAGCTTATGTATTGTACTTATCCATCCATGAAGCATGCAATGGGAAGGTGACAGCCAAGTATATAAAATCCCACACTCATTCCATCCAATGTCACTTCAACAATATAAGAACTTATTTATTTCAAGTATTTTACAGTCAGAAATTTTAAACAGGTTTTTCCTTTAAAGTTTAATTTCAGGAAACAAAGCGATTAAGCCTACTTGAACCTCCAAATAACATTTTCCAGAAAGCTGAAAGTCAATGAAAAAATAGCTGGGAATGGAAATAACATCTTGCAACCCATAAAAATATATGCTGAAATATCTTAAAAGAAAAATCCATTGAATTATGTAGTGAATGTAATGTCATAAAACTCTTTAGTAAATGACAGAAATGAGGGATGAGCAAATCTGATATCTGAAGATGTGGCCACAGCAGGACCGTCTCATCACTCGATCTGTGGCATCATATCCGCCATTGCATTTGGTTCCTCTCCAACAACCAAATTACATGGCCACCATCTGAGAACAATTTGTGTATGCATTTTATAATTCTTGATATTTGCATTCACTGATAGTCCATTGATAGTGCATTATTTACATATCTTCATATAGGATAGGAACTCATGCTAAAATAAGAGATAGACCTGCTTTGTATGGAAAGCTATTCAGAACACAGAAATCAACGTTTTAGATATTTCATATTGCACAAGATTAATATTGGTAAGGGTACTGTGGGTCAGCCATCTTGGATGAGAATCCCATCCTCAATGCTAGGGAAAAGGATTGCAGTTATTCCGAGTGGAAAACAGTGCCACACAATTAAAATTAATTATAGTGTAATACATGTCATTGAATTTGTGTTATTTTATGACATATTTCATGGATCATTTTATTTCAGTAAACAGATGACAAAGGACATCCAGATCCTAATTAATGGTAGATGTATTTTGGAGCTTTGACATATGTCAGTCCAGTAGCAGATTGAGGCAGAACCAGAAAGCTCAAGTGAAGTGTATGATCAAAACTCTTCATCATTATTTTTCTATAATGCAGGGTGCTACTATATTTTGGGATGTACAATTAGTGAGATAATTTATGATCATTTATTGGTTCAAGTAAATTTTGACTATTTTTAATTTCTTGATAACTACCATTCCAGTTCTTTTCATATTTGGTTTCAATTTTGCTGATACTGTATAAAAACTAGATGTAGATTTGGGATGTACCAAAATTGTGAATTTCACAACCCCAGGATTTTGACTTTAGGGCAGGTCTAAACTAGTCATAATTATAGTGTTAATATAACATATAATTTAAAGTATAAATACTTTTGGGGACATCAGTCTTATCTAAAAGAACACATTTTGTTTTATTCTGCTGCTGAATATTTGAATGTAGCTTAGATATGCAGAACAGGAAATTATAGATTTCAGAGTCCTTGTGGGTAGTGATACTTTTAATTAACACTCGGGTAAGCTTTATGGCCTTTGGGTCTCTATAGTTGATACGCTTGATCTGCTAGAATATACTGTATACTGGGTATTTTCTGTGGATGAAAATTTTTCCAGAACCCTAAAATATTGTAAATCATGTTCTGCATTTCTGATTTCTGCAGTTGCATTACATCCATCTATACCTATATAATTTTGTGATTGGACTAATTCCTAATTCTATCCGCAAAAAATAGACAACCACAGAAAATACCCGTTATACGTATGTATGATAATAAAAACTCATTCTGTAGTTCAAATAGTGTTTGTATGAAACTAGTTACCTGATGTAAATTGGTATGTGACTGTGTTAATAATACAAGTATTTAGAATTCTTTGTATTTCGAATTATAATATTTTTCATATATTGTCATTTTTTTTTACATTGATGCAATCATACCAATAAGATGTGAATTTGAGTCCCACTTGTGTCATGGTTGCATCAAATTTAAGACATAAACTTAAGTAGTAATTGTTCCATTGCAACACTTGACATTAAGATGTAAGAATTGTGGGACTTTCGCATATGCCTGTAAAAACAGAGGTTCCACGTTGCAGCAAATATTGACACATTAAAGTACCCTCACTGCTACGGTTCTGATCACTGAGCATAGATCTAAATTTTATGGGATAGTGATTTCTCAGTATGAGTGAAAAATTCATAATGGGGTGTTAAACAAATGAATAAAATTTATTCTATATGACATTCCTTTGAAATGATTATAGTATAGATACTGTTTAAGATGCATGTATCATTATGTGGTATATTTGCATTAATTTTTTTCATAAATGTTGGAAGTTGACAAAGATAGAGAAGAAACTAAATGTATTCCAGTTCAGATGCTTGTGGAGGACCCTGGGAAAAAGTGGAAGCAGATGGTGACAAACAGGAAAGTAGCAGACAGGGCAGACACGAATGCAAAAAGCAATAAGCTACAGAGACAGCAATGGAACTGGATAGGACACGTACTGCAGAGGGAAGGTGGCCACATCTGTGAGATAGCATTAGTGTGGACACCAGAAGGGAAACGGGCACAAAAGAGACTAAAAAAAAAAAAACAGCCTGGAGAAGGAGAGTAGAAGCAGAAAGAAGTGTATGATGGAGAAGCTGGAATGAGGTCAAGATAGTAGCAAGAGACGAGTGGTTTGAAGAGAGAGAGTGCTGTGGCCTTATGTGCCTTCTGATGTGCAGAGAATTAAGTGCTTAGTAATGTCTAAATCATTGGAAATAGAGTGACCAGTAATATAAATGGATGTGCTGGAATCTGCGTGGAAAAATGGACTAAGACCATCATGTATTTGAACAGATTTATATTTTGCTATGAAAAAATTGTACTTATACTGTTGCTTATACTTATCAACAGCTCAAATAAATCTAAAGAAAAAAATGTATGTACAATAGTGTGTATTAAGTCTATACTTAACGAGGTATATATCTCAATTTATTTCAATTTAAAATTTCCAATCCACTACTTTATTTCTCTAACCATATATATGAAACCATACATGTAAGTAACCACCTCAATGATGGATTCTTCACATATTCATTGAGAAATTGGTGTTGTTTTATGCACACAGTTATTAGTATCCAGTATTTGATTAATTTGTTCAGAGTTAATGAATTTGAATTCATAAAATAGGTATTTTACACAAAATATATCTAAACTACAGAGTCCCTGTACATTTAATAGGTTATGATATGTGTGTGGAAATATTTTCCAATGATAGTCACATATAAGCACATTAGTTTTAATGATGATGTATATCTTGTGACTATGGAAGAAACTGTGTTCAGAACAGAATGTGTATCTTGAAGAGTTGTTGCCCTTGAATATCATTCATTGAATTGCATGTATTACATACAGAAAAATATCCGTTTTATTTTTGCCCTTATTGTGTTGATGTTGTCAGTGGGTGAATTTAAGACTGGGCAAAACCATTTTCCCTCTTATCTCTCTTTTAATACTTCTGTGTCGGTGAGAACTTTAAACAGGGAGAAACCATTTGCAATATTATTATGATTTATGTACTTTGTGATGTCGTATTAATTGTTATATTTTATCTATTTCAGGGCTGTACATTTATAAATTCTACAATACAATATTCTGCACTGTGGTATCAAATTCCCCAAACCTAATGCTGGAGTTATTGTCATCAACAGCAAGTTTACCATGATATGCTATGGAGTTTGTTAATTTGTTCACTGCATATTATAATGAACTTGTTTAGCTTTACAAAATCTTGCTATAAGGAATCTTGGTTAAAGATTAAATGTATTTTTGAATTTATTTCTCCCAAGGAATTCTCTATAAACAAGCTTTACTTCATCATGATTACAATAGATTTGTGTGTGTTTCATTTTATTACACTTTCATATTTTATTACATTTCTTTAAAGTTGTAATGAAAAAAATTAATGATCTTTGTATTGATATAGTGAAAAGCAAAGATCAACTGCCATTCAGGAATCTGTGTACTCAGTTATCAGGGCAGAGGTCATGTGATGCTGCACTCAGTTGCACAAATAGCATCAGGATATACCCTTCTCATAACTAGATGGACATCATAATTCCATGGTGACATCACTGTCATTATCTCCCATGCAGTTTTTCGTGTCTTATATAGCTATACACAGACACCAGTACTTGTGTGGTGTCAGGTGTAGTGTAGTGCACAGGCACCTAAGTGTGGATAGCATGTATAGATCTTACTTGCATACCCCTTTTTATGTCTACCCAATGAAAAAAAAATATAGCACCAATTATAATTTCTCCAAAGTAGGTGATTTCCCCGCTGATCATCTTCATAAATCATTCTGAATGGTCTGTTTTTATTTCTGTAAGCTTTTGAAATGACCTCTGGTGAGATACTAATATTCATAACATATGATCAAACCGCACATAGTGTGGACCTAAGATAAAGCTGTTGTTAGTGTCCAAAAAGTTGTTTTACTGGGTAATTACTGTCCCATTCCCATTCGATATCCTTATAAGATAATATCTTATACTCAGGCATGTTAAACCAGACAGGGGACACTTGATTTTAATAAAGTTGATTTTCTGGAATTTTTATTTAATTCATTAATTGCATTACATCTTAAAGTAAGATATATTTGCCCCCTTTCTACATTGAAGAATTGATGAATTGAACGACGAAGCCACCACACCCCCACTTTGTTTTTGGAGAACAATTTGTTTTGGGGTTTATTTATTTTGTTTATTTTATTATTTTGGTCCCAATTTTTTTCTTTTGATTGTCAAGAATCTGGGATACCCCCCCCCCCTTTCAGAAAAAAAAAAAAAATGAAAAGACAATGCTATGTGTTTGATACTCTTTATGATTGTTATGTGCAACACAAGATCAGTTAAAATTCTGAAAATTTGATAACATATTGTAATGAAAAAAAAAGATTTAAGATCTACGGTATGATTAAAGAGAAAATATAGCATATCCAAATAATGTGTAATTTCATTCCAGTTTTACTTCAAAAAATTGGTATAACATAATTAAATATGTAAGGCATTTCACATTTAATAGAAATAACTGTATTATGAGTAATTTTTCGTAGTTTGATACGGTTTTTATTATTAATTATAATTATTCCGGAAATATATTGTTTATTTGTGATGTTTCACTCCAGTACGTATAATCACGTGAGAATACCGCTTGTGTTCATCTGCCCGTGTAGCACATTATTTTCAAAAGGGGTGGGGTTGGGACAAACCTCCGACATCTTCTTTGGTTACAGACCTTGCATTGCTTACACAACACAAATCATGTTAATTGTACAAATAATATCTGGGAACTGCCATCATTTTGACATTCATTTAATGACTTGCTGATATTGCAAAATTACACATGCACTACCAAGACCTGTGTGTACATAAGATATATCATGCTTTTGATAACGAACATCAACCATGATGTTCATAACACCAATATTTCCAAACTGACCCCTAAAAACAGCATCCCCACCCACACCACTTGAGATAAATTTACCTTTTACCATGTTTAAGAAATGTCTTTCAGATTTGAAAGTACGGTTGAACTTTGGTATCTCAAACACCGTTATCTCGAATACCATGGATATGTCAAAGTGAGTTCAACGTCCCAACTACATTTTCTTTTTGCATCTTAACCTTAGTATCTCGAACCCTCAAATATTTCAAAGTTTTTTGTCTGCCCCATAGAGTTCTAGATAACGAGTTTTGACTGTATATAAGATGATACACCTTAAGTCTCTTCACACCTGCATATTGAATGGAGCGCATTAGCTAAGTATGAAATGATGTCGGTATGAAGAGATTCAAGGTACAGTGTACTCCACTTATATTTCTGAAGTAGACTATATCATCTCATGTACATTTAAAAACTGAAAAACATTTCTTATACAAATGTATCTTATATGTATTTACATTTTCTGCTGTGTTTTCCTTGTTATATACAAAATTATGTTGATTGCACTTTGTTTTGTTATTTAGCATTTGAAAAGTAACAAGCATTGCTTTTTGACATTTTTTCCACTGTGACATCACAATCAATAATGATGAAAATACCATGTTTCAATTGTGATACTTCAGTTGCAATTTTTTTTTTCCTGAGCAAGAAATAAAAGTGTATGAGAAAATAGCCCTTGGTTTCAATATTGCTGACAATAGTAAGGGAAAAAACATAGTGAATGTAAGTATAATGCAGTGTCTCTACAAAACAGGCATGTGTTTAACAGGAGCAGTGTAAAAAATCTACAGCGGCTTCATAAAGGTTCAGCAAACATGAAAATTTCAATGAGATGTTATTGACACAAAATAACTTGTTAATTCTTATTTGTGAGGAGCTGATGAATTTCATGATGAACAATAGTACAAAACAAAACAGGGCAAGAAAATTCACACAAAAATGTTTCTTACATACATATTATAAATGACTACTACACATAAATTTCCATGTTTCCGGCTCTCCTATAAACTGTAGTAAACAGGTTACACTGCTGTGCCACCATTTCAATTAAACACTATCGTGAGGCACAGCAACATATTCAATTTTCCAATAACATTGGCAATACTGACCACCCAGTTGTAGAAAGCTTAATTAATTGAGATACAGATAATTATAAAAACTTTTTAAACTATAGGCTATGAAAGAAAAATGGCTGATGCATCAATGTGCTTCTGCATTAGCAGTTAAACAGAAAGCATTATCGTTTTCCATGGAAGTGATCTTGCGTTTTTCTAGAACATTTCAAATTTTGATACATAACAAGTATACATACCTTGGTTTTTTGAAGCTCTGTAATTTTCTCCTTTATGTTTGAGAAATTTTTCTTGGTTCTGTCACGAATCTACAATATATTAAGATAAAACATTCTCAATTGGAATACGATCATTTTATTCATTCTATGATAATGTGAAATCTTTTCCAAAACATGAAAATGACAGTGGGACTGAATGAAAATGTGAGACAGTATATGGTTAAAATATAAACATGCTGTAGCAATCGAATGAAAAAACATTAATCTGTCCTAACAGGATGAATAATTTCTCTCCTGCCTCCCTCCTCCCCATTGCTAATTTCTACATTCTCTGCATTACATAGTAAATGTTACAGACCAGATTTATGTTTTTGACCAGTTCTAACTGATGATCTCTCGTACAAAGTTATCAACTACACAAAAACATTTTTACAAAGTGACCTTGACTTTAGCCAGTTGACCTTGAATCAGGGTCAAGGCACACCATTTAGCCTTAAGTAATATTTGTGCTTCATAAAAAGTTTCTTATGTCTCTTCATTGCAGAGTGCAAAATATTTTTTTTACCAGTGGCCTTGCTCTACAGCAAATGACCATGGGTCAAGGTCATGAAATACCACATGACCATTAATAAAGCATTGTATCAGTATAAGCTTCTACTGCCTCTCCATTACAAAGTCATGACCAACACAAAAAATAGTTAACTCTTTTTTTAATGAGTGACCTTGAACTGGTCAGATGATCTTGCATTAATGTCAAGGTACACCATCTCACCATAAACAATCCATGTGCTTAAACATGAGTTTCTAGTTCCCCTCCTTCATAAAGTTCTGGCCTGTACAAAAATTAACATGAAGAGACAGCCTGCAGAAAACAGTGATTCCTATACATTCCCTTCCCTCAAAAGTTCGTTTGCTGTGGGTAAGGAACTTTCAGAATAGTTCATCCGAAAATAAAAGAGTCAAAATCCAGGCTTAAAATCTTCTAAATCTGACAACATATTTCAAAATCACCAACAATAAAAAATTACCTCAAGATTAGTCATGCAAACAACTGTCAATTTACATGTTTATGTAAATAAATCATCTTCAAATAAATAAAGAAAATCATGCAAATAAATGAATTACTTTAAATAATTTATGATACATCTAAAGCAAACAGCTTGTACAGCCTTATTAACAACTACCATTTCATTATGTTAATCATTATTTATTTCAGTGTGAAATATGCATGGTTTGCTGGAGAAGCAGCTATACATCTCAAGGTTTTAGGCAATTCCACATTTGACAGACATTAAATTATGATTATAAACAACCCAGGGATGAAACTGAACTCAGAGTAAAATAAGCCTAGGAAAAAGTGCTTACAAAATGTGATTAATGCAGAGTTTTGTTGGGTTTTAGATATACTTATATTACTAAATATTCAAATTTTAAAACATAATTGACATTATGAATAAAATATTTACATTAAAGTTTCTTTAGATCATTCTGTTAACTGTACACAATTTATTTTTGTTAACTGTACACAATTTTTTCTGTTAACTGTACCCAATTATTCTACCCCTGGTTATAAGCAGCTAGAGTGGTTAGGTATAGGATTGGAATGAGTTGTAATGGCTGTGCTGAAGTATATATCACTTTTAATACATGATTTAAATATTGAACACAACGGACAAGACATCATGCTACAGACTTACACTGTCCATCACATTGGTAACAGTCGGAGCTGCCTGTTGTTACAAATGACAAGATATATAAAGTAATCTTAGGATACAACATTTTAAACTAAACTTCATTTATCATAATATAAAAGAACTGAACATGTGCACGGATATAAAAATTTTATGATTTATATCTTATATTGATTTCTAATGATAGATATAAAAATTTTATGATTTATATCTAATACTGGTTTCTAATCACATATATAAAAATTTTATGACTCATATCTTATACTGGTTTTTAATAACATATATATCTTTCATGTGATAGTTTTTCGCACAAGTTGTAAGTTTTTTCATACACATGAATGGTATGATTTGCTTTACGTGCAGATGACTCACAACGAGGCCTAAGCATAAACACAAGAATCTGGTGCTTACAAATAATTATGTAATGTGCATGATGAGACGTAAGATATTAAATGTTCAATACATTCTATAATGAAGATGATGTCACACAAATGAATCTCTTAAATATAGCTGATGTATTTTCGCAGGAAAACACCTTAATATGGGGTGACCTTTCTCGGTCAATTCCAACTGACCTTCTCCTTGAAGTCCGCCCAAACATCCTTGCTCCCTCGTTGGATCCGTTTACCCTGAGACTGGAAAACGAGATTTACAGATTTATTTTATATTTAATTTCAGCAAATCCAGACTATCGATCCAGGATATTAAAATGTACTTGTACATTTTTAGCAATATTTTCGCAATGTACCTAATTTCACTACCTTCATCTTATTTTGACTGGTTTTCCTTATAACAAAAGTGAATACTGGCAGATTCGTAAATAAGCAAAGGAATTTATCATATCCTATAAATTTAGGATATTAGGATCAAGTATTTTACCATGACATCATGTAGCCAGTCTTTATAACGAGATTGACCTTGACATTATGTGGTGAGTCTTTATAGCAAGATTAACCTTGATACTATGTGGTGAGTCTTTATAGTGAGATTGAGTACATTACCTTGACATTTTGTAGCCAGTCTTTATAGTGAGATTGAGTACATTACCTTGACATTTTGTAGCCAGTCTTTATAGCGAGATTGAGTACATTACCTTGACATTTTGTAGCCAGTCTTTATAGCGAGATTGAGTACATTACCTTGACATTTTGTAGCCAGTCTTTATAGCGAGATTGAGTACATTACCTTGACATTTTGTAGCCAGTCTTTATAGCGAGATTGAGTATTTAGTTTGTCTGCTCTTGTCATGGCTTCTCTCTCAAATATATCGGTAAATCCTTCTCCACCATTCAACATGTCCAACCTCTCGTTGATAAACTGAAACATAAAATGAGATCATTCCCACCACAGTGAAGTAAACAGGAAAGTGACATCTGAAGCTGACAAAGTTTAACTTATTCATGATCAAAATCATCCACACTATTTTTGTTAATGAAATCTAAAGCAGTTATGATAAAAAAGCAGTACCTCTTGAAATATTTGTAGATGAAGAATTTTTTCCAGGAATGGTTGCATGGATTCTGGTCTAGACTGTATAAATGCTTGTGGATTAAAAGTAATCTCTTCTCCAGGGTGAAACTTTAGAGCATCCCTATAACCACCTAAAATAAAACCAGCATAGTGATCAAACTTTGATAGTATACTGTATGTGTGTTAACTGTCACTGTCCTGGCTATATAAGAACCCTCTTCTAACTATTTAACCGATAACAACACTAAATTGCCACATACTCTGTTATACATGTAGGTGAGTCAGTTTCAATAAATTAGTCAACACAACGACATACATGCACATAGTACTTAGCAGTCTTTTAGGTTTTTATCTAAATATATTTTCTTAAAGTCTTCATATCTAGTTTAATGTATTTGAATACATTTTCGTTCATTCATCGATAACAATTTTTTTTTTCTTTGACCTAGTTCAACATTTATATATCCTCAAAAAAAAAAAAACAACTCATCCTTACAAAGAGGCTTATTTGTATAAAATATACAAGACCATAGAAATATGTACTATCTACATTATCTTACAATATATAAATAAATATTACATTGTTTAAGTTTTAAACAATATAATAGTATATATAACAATTTCATGAACCTGTTTCTTTACAAAAATATGTAAAATGTCTGTGAAAAAGAAGGAAACCTATCACATGATGTACTTCATAGAGAAAGCAATGAAAACAGAGTTATTGCCCTTGGATTCAATATTTTGAAACATATCATTAAATATTCCTATACAACTTATGCTTTTGAAATATTTTATGTTTAACAAAAAAATTTTACAATAACTATAGGAAAAGACTTCAACAAAATTTATGTTCCGATCATGCATAAATATAAATAAATAACTGATTTTGTAAAATCCAACAATATCATATGAAGGTGGAAATGAAATATTACGTCTTCAAATATAGTAGATCACATCTATTTCATGAGATCTTATGTCCTTGTGGATACAATGATGTATTTCTTCACTGAGACACAACTTTCACAAAGCATTAATTATTGTTTAAGTCTTCCACATGTATGAGTTTCTTCAAAAGAACAAAATATTGACAAATGGTTAGTCTCGCAAAATTATGCATAAATAATGTTTTCACGAATAAAATGTGATTTACAGTATGCTGATTTCCTACAACCCACTCACTGCTGGATGGAATGCTTTTTCCAGATAGTATCTTCTAACCATAATAATTTTTTTTTTCAAATGTTATACATACCTATTAATTTCACCAGGGACATGAGAAAGGTTTTAGGAATGGCATCACCAGAGGCTGCCATTGCCAGCGCGATCTTGTCCTTCTTCAGATGTTTCTTTAGATAAGATTGCTGCAACAGTCAAGAGATGAAGGTAAGGCAAAGCAAAATTAAAATATTGCCTTCAGGTGTAAGAACAAATTTAAACATCACCTGGTATCTGCTCCAAGTGAGACAGGGCAACTTTAAAAATTACCAGGTTTTGCTTACTACTTTCATCAGTGACTAATTGTTGGTGTCTTTCAAATCTGAATCTTGTTCTACTGTACTTCACAATAACCTTGTTCTACTGTACTTCATTATAATCTTGTTCTACTGTACTTCACAATAACCTTGTTCTACTGTACTTCACAATAACCTCTTTCTACTGTACTTCACAATAACCTTGTTCTACTGTACTTCACTATAACCTCTTTCTACTGTACTTCACAATAACCTTGTTCTACTGTACTTCACAATAACCTTGTTCTACTGTACTTCACTATAACCTTGTTCTACTGTACTTCACTATAACCTTGTTCTACTGTACTTCACTATAACCTTGTTCTACTGTACATCTAAAACAATTTAAAAATATTGACTACATGCAAAACAAGTACTGTTTCCTGGCATGTATTCAAAAGTACACCCTGTTCTATAAATCATTATCCAATACACTATACATCATCAGCTCCTCTACCCTCTATTAACAGGAAAGTATGCTTACGATTTCAGACGGCAATTCTTCTAGATCATTAAAACATGTCTTAATTTCATTTTGGTCCACATCTACAACCACCGCATCTCCGAGCTCGTTCTGCTTTACCTTCTAATAAAGAAAAACCACAAGTCTATCCATTAACAACATACAGGGAGTATTATTTTGTTGAATAACAGATAATCAGAATGCGTTGTCTACTCTTTTAGGCAAATCTGATGTTCAATTATCTGGAAAACAGCAAATATCAACGTACCCCTAATAAAGTTTTGTGTGCTCCTATTAAATACGGCATTGGTGCGCTGTAAGTAAGAAATGATGATGTATAGTATAATTACTGTATAACAACTTCTAACTGTGGATTTGATTGAACCTTGTTCATAAGAATATTTGTCATTGTAAATCAGTCACTTTGTTGATTTGATATACTGAAAATTGTGGATTTTGGCTCTCATGTGTGAAAATTACTCATGTGTATCTACATTAGCTAGGGATGCTTTGTTTATGGCAAATAAGTGATGTACTATACTCAAACACTTACTTGAAATGACTTTATTTTGTGATTTACCAGTGATGAACTGGTGATGACAACAAATATTCATGACCAAAATAATTTAAAACAAATGCAGAAGACATTAAAGGACTGTTTCAAGGCAAGAAATATTCGTGATGACGAGGTTCTCGCAAACCTCACAAATATTCCTGCACATGAATAAAAGTTGGTTTACAGTATTGCCAGACTAATGATGAAGATCATTCATTTGATTTTTAGCTTTTCTATATTACTAAGAAAATCCACAAACCTGAGGTAGTCAATGAGAAAAGCTGGAAGAACTGGAATGAACAGGTGTTGCCTGAAAAATACATGAATACAAATGCAATAGATTAGTCATGTGATACAAAACACCATTCGTTAATTGATTTAACAAAAGACTGGAGGAAAATGTCAGAAACATGAGGAAGTCTAAACGCTGAAATGTTGACAGAAAGAAGTTTCAGAGATGCTGGACCTCTAATGTGGCCCAACCCACAATCAGTGGATATCACTAATTACATGTATTTATTAGATAAATGTAACACTTGATTTTATCAAACACCTGTACTCCCATGTGTTTATTTACACCAGATATAGTAATATCAGGTCTTATCTAAATATTTATTCAATAGGTATTTCAGATTTTTGATGCAAGTATGATTTTCCCACATTTAAATTTCACAAAACTGACCACAATGGCCCAGACGACCTAAAAATCACAAAACTTACCAATGCATTGGGTATAGAAGTGAAGCAGAAGCGTGCACACAAGCCGTCAGCCGATTAAGTCGTTTAGATGTTACTACAATACGGCGTTCATTGAGCATGCTGGCAAAAATAATCATCATTTTCTCTGTATCCACAGCATTGTAATATTCTGTGAGGTTTCTCTAAAAGTTAAAATAAGATGCATTTGTGAAACACTACATGTACGCTCCAGTGACAATAAAAATCAAATGATAGGTCATGTTATAAGGACTCTATGTACAAAATATGAAAGCTCTATCTTAAAGTAAGAGTAAATTTCATTAAAAGTAGGTCAAACCCCAAGATCACTAGGACAAAACCTTTGGTGCCAAACCAGTCTTCTCACAAGGAATGCACACATGAAATATGAGAATCCAGTCACTCATCATTTAAAAATTATGAGCAAGGTTAAAGTTTCAGACAGACAAACAGAGAGGACAAAAATAGTATGTCCTGCAATCTCTGATACAAAGGCTTTTATAAAATGGCTGTCAAGATAACTGAATCTGGAGATTATGACATGATGACTGGATTTAAGGTCAACATTTGTTTTAGCAGAACTGACAAAAAATGTTACCATGCAACCTTAAAGGGACTGGTCCAGATTCTTGAAAAAAAAAATTTTTTTTCATTTTTTATATTAAACATTAAAAATATAACTCATTTAAAGTTGATAACCAAAATTTGGACCTTCTGAATGCAAGGATAAGAGCAATATTCTAGCCTTAATTCTGTGCTACGTAAACAAATATAGAGTCTTTTGTGTGTTTACAAAGAACAGTGAAATGTAAATGTTTAATTTAAAGCATATTAATTTTGCACAGTCACAAATTTAACTTTTAAATGGTACATTTTATCTAAAGAATACTTGAATGTGATTTATATAACAAATATAGATTGATAACTTTACATTTTGAAAACTTGGTAAACAATAACATACCTCAATTTTTGTTTACAAAACAAACAATGAACTCTCTAAAATGAAATTTTATAATAATTTATAACCTAATTTTTGTGTGAAACCTTTTAAACATTAATAATAAATAATAATAATAATACCATATTTATATAGCACCCTTTTCATACATTTGTTTCCTCAAAGGTGCTTTACAGTACATAAAACAATTAAATAACAGACAGTTCTGAGCAAGCTCCAACAAGTTCAGAACACTGCCGCATGTCTCATATCCAGGACCTCTCGTTACGACCACAATTTAATTGTTTTATGTACTGTAAAGCACCTTTGAGCATACAAATGTATGAAAAGGGTGCAATATAAATATGGAATTATTATTATTATTAAATAAAACATTGAAATAAAATGATATAAACATAAGATACAATACATATGCTAAATAAGTATAAAACATCAGTTTCAGGGCATAATAAAGTAAAGATGATGAGATAATGTTGATGAGATTTTTTTTTGTGTGGATGAATTAAAACTATATATAAAAAACACATCTCAACTTGATTGAGGCTAGTGACTGAAAACCTGACGGAAAAAATGTGTTTTCAATGACTTCTTGAAGGCGCACACTGATTTGGCATTCCACAGTTTCGAAGCTGTTGACGTGAAGCACCGATCACCGTACGTAACAGTTCGACTTTTAGGAACTACTAGAGTGACCGATCGTTGTATAGACCTAAGAGTTCGGGTAGGTTTATATAACTCTAGAAATCGTTTGATATAAATTGAGCACTCATCATATAATGCCTTGTAAGTATAAGTAAGTATCTTAAACTGTGCCCTATGCTGCACAGGCAACCAGTGTAGTTCTCATAGTACTGGAGTAATGTGGTTGTAACAAGAGGTCCTGAATATGAGACGTGCGGCAGTGTTCTGAACTTACTGGGGCTTGCTCATAACTGTCTTTGGTATACCAACCAGTAGAGCGTTACAGTAATCTAACCTTGATGTAACTCGGGAGTTCACAAGTGATTTAGCTGCTTCTGTTGTTAAATATTTTCTGATGCAGCCTATTTGCCGCAACTGTGCATAGCAAGATCTACTAATAGAGTTCACTTGTAGCTCCATATCCATCTTGGAGTCAAACATGACACCAAGACTTCAAATGCTGGTTGAAAGATTAATTTGAGAATCACCCACTGCAACTGAAACATTTTTAATGAGGTTTGAATTACGACCAGATGCAAACACAATGACCTCGGACTTATCTGTGTTGAGTTTCAACATATTGCCATGCATTCAAGACACGATGTCGTATAGACAACGCTCAATACGATGTAATGTCTCTGCCTGTGTAGTTATGTATTTATTAGACAATAGATTCTTATCATCAAGTGAAAAATGAAATTTTGGGGGAAATCGTGAATCAGTCCCTTTAATAAACATTTACATACAATTTAAACACATGTACCTGACTACATATTTACTGAAAACCTCTCAGTGATCTAAAGTAGATAATTGTTTGCTACTTCTCTAGAATACATGGAACAAATGTGGGTATGATACTGACACAAGACAATGACAAGCCTATACAAGGCTGTGGTAATAATCAAGCTACACGTATCATGATAATTTGAGACCTGATTGTTCCAGTGTGAGAAATATTCCTATTGTATTACAACTGATTGAGCTATGTGTATGATAATTTGTGATCTGATTGTTCCAGTGTGAGAAATATTCCAATCGTATTACAACTGATTGAGCCATATGTATGATAATTTGAGACCTGATTGTTCCAGTGTGAGAAATATTCCAATCGTATTACAACTGATTGAGCTATGTGTATCATTAATAATTTGTGATCTGATTGGTCTGTGAGAAATCTTCACATCATACTTACACTTGTTGGAATACTGAGGAGTTTTTCTGGATCTGGTGGAGTAAATCTCCATTCCTGAAAATTACACTAGATGTCACATGGTCCACCATGAAGTATGATGAGTAAAACAGAAAAGCTCTCAATAATTTTTACAAGTATTACAGACATTAGAAACTACCTCTTGTCCTGCCACAATACTGGTGGGTGAATTTGGGCCTGGAACGCCATTTGCATACGCTGCTCGGAGGAGGTAAGTCACATCATTGTCCTCACTTCGGTTGATCATTTCTGCCAACATGTTCAGAAGGCTATAAAAAACTTCAAACCACGGTAGACAGCTGAAACCACACAAGTATCATTTTAAAATACATGTACTACAAATTGTAGGCAAATAACAAAAGCAAAAATAAATCATTTCAGACTTAACGTAAACAATGAACAGTCAGGTACATATGAACAGCCAGGTACATGTGACCTTCAAACATTTTTCTGAAGATTCTTTAATTCAGCAAATTGTTTCTCAATATAAACTGAACAGAAAATTTCCCGACAAAATCCTTACCTAACAATACACAGGCAAGTTTGTGCTCCTGTGGCGTACCGACAATATCCAAACTTGTATTTACTTTCCAAGTCAGTCAGCACGAAGGTGAAGTGATCCACAGTTGTCCTGGGTACATGTATATATCAAGAGAAGTTTTAAAATAACATCATGTAGATATCAGAGAAGTGTCAAAGTAACATCACATAGATATCAAACAAGTGTCCAAATAACATTAGATATCAGACAAGTGTCAAAATAATATCAACAGTCAAGTAAGACTTCACTCTACAGATCTCTCGTTTTTTCAAAAATACAATTTCATATTTTCTTGTAAGCATGTTCACATCTTTAGACAAATTCTATGACTCATGTCAATTATGTATTAGAATGATCCCATGAGGACCCCGGTTACAATAGGTCCTTAGTCCCCATTGCTTGTCATCCGAGGCAACAAAATGGGGCAGTCCTTCAGATGAGACCACAAAAACTGAGGTACCGTGTCACAACAGGTGTGGAATGATAGAGATCCCTCCCTGCTCAAAGGCCCTGAGCACCAAGCATAGGCCTAAATTTTATAGCCCTTCACCAGCAATGGTGAAGCCTCCATATAAGTGAAAAATTCTCGAGCGGGACATTAAACAATATATAATCAATCAATGTATTAGAATGAATACACCATAAAAAGCAAATGTGTTAATTGACAAACAATTTTATCATAGAGTTAGTATGATGCTGGATAGTGATTCTATTTCCACAATAATTTAATACTGCAGAAGTAAGATATTAAAACTAGCTATTAATCGTGGCTATCCTAATCTACTGCAGAAGTGAGATCATGATGCGCTTCTTAGCATGCACTCTCTGTTTGACATGAATTCAGAAGTCTCAAAAAAAAATAAAAGAATTTCAAATTCTATGAAATGTTCAATCATTCTACATAGTTAATAAAAAAAAGCGGCATTCAATTTGAAAACTTTCTGCTATGATAAAAATACCACAATTTCTTTCATGACACAAGAGTAAACATCCTGGATAGAGAGTGATGATTCTGTACTCCAAGAAGCCATACAAAGATGTCAGCAAGAACGAGTTAGTAAGCCCCGGCCATGAAAAACTTACGTATACCTGTCTGTTTCGCAGGGGAAGGCAAAGTTTGGCACCGACTTAAGGGTATCCTGAAAAGTTGAAACTTTGTGATCAGTACATGTGTCTACCTCTACTAAAACCAACACTACTACAGTTGAATTTTCATATCTCAAACATTAATATCTCGAATACCATGGATATGTTCAAGTGAGATGAAAATCCCAACAGCATTTTTAATGAGTTTTAACTTTAATATCTTGAACTCTTGGATATCTTGAAGTTTTTTCTTGGCCTCATCGAGTTCAAGATAATGAGGTTTGACTATATGGAATGAAAATTAGCCACATAAAATTCATACTATATTTTTTAGCATGTTTAAGAAATATCAATCCTCACAATTACCAACATAACATATAGGGACTTATATTCCAGTCTTTAACCTTCATTTTGGTCCTGAATCAGCCATACCATATAAGAGTCACCTGCTATAATACAGATTTCATAAACAGAAATCATAAGCATAACATATTATGACAGGGACTACAATCTGTGTCAAAAGCTCTTCTACAACAAGAGGCACAGAGGCTACAATGCTCACTTGAGTCAACTTGGTCATGCTGTTCTTTAGAAGATGTTTAAAGCTCTTTAACCTCTTTAATCTGTGGTTGAGTGGTTAGAGCATCACGTTCAAAATCACAAGGTCTATCACCTCTAGTCGGAATGGGTTCGAATCTCACTCGCGCCAATATATGTGAGAAAGTTTGTTAGTTTACTTTCGGAAGGTCAGTGGTCTCTTCCCGGTACATTGTATCTGGGTTCTCTCCTCCACCAATAAAAACTGGACGCCACCAGATAACTGAAAAATTGTTGAGTGTGGCAGAAAACAACAGCAACAACCTCTTTAATCCCATGAAAAAAATTTTCCCCATATCATGACCCTAACTTATCCCCATGGGGTTGTGACATAACTGAATTTGAATCCACACAATATTGGGTTGTGACCAATCTGATTAAAATCAGATCCTAAGATCTGCTCACAAAGATTGCTACAATAGCATCTGACATAACCCCTTAAAGGGTCATGTTCGCATGACCTTTCACATGGAATATTCATGAGAGCTATCAGCCAATGAGATTGTATCATACAGACAATGATGGTTCCCAGCAATTCGTAAACAGTTGCAGCAATCTCTCTCCAAAAAAGTCTATTTTACACTATAAAATTGTATGTTCTCACATGAGGAATTTAGACTTTCACAATAATGCCTCGTCTATTCCGTTCATACAACGCACAATATAGAAGTCACCCTAATTGAATTAATTGTGAATTGCGATTAATGTATGAATAGGAATAAATACAATTTGAATAGTTTTCAAGATGGTTTACTTATTCAATGCACTGAATATAACATAAACAGTGGATTATGACATCACATCTAGCTATGATATGTTTTCTTTCAAACCAAACTATCACAGTCATTTTCCTTGAACTGTAAACATCAACGGTTTCAAAGGCGACACACTGATTGGCTAAGATAATGATCATGCGGACATGGCCCTCTATGGGGTTATGTCAGATCCTATTGTAGCAATCTACGTGAGCATATCTTAGGGTCTTACATTAATCAGATTGCAGTGTGGTGATCTGAAAAGTAGATGTTTAGAGCATTGATAATCTGCTGTTTCCTTTCAATTTCAATTTTTCTATCCAAGAATTTTGGGATTGTTTCCTCTCCATAGAGATTTTTTACCAGTTGAAGAAAACAAAATCCATAGAAAATACAGATGATTGACATCATGTTTTGACAGGTTTGCAGTCTCCAATCATCCACGCAGCCTTCCTAAAAATAATTATTGATGCAAAGGGTTCATGGGAAAAACATCACTGGTAGAATCTGACAGCGTGAATTTGATTGGCTTAATGAAAGGTCATGCGGAATCCACACAACATGGGATTGTGACATATCTGAATTTGAATCCACACAACATGGTAATGGCTTGATATCAATATGGCCTTGCTGTTCTGGAGATGACGATGGTGCCCCTATATTCATGTATCATATAAAATTTGATTTTAGCCCCATTCTAACCCAAGGGTCCATGAAAAAAAATGAATTCAGAACATTTGCATATTGAAATGATCTAGTGTGGCCCTGCTATCTTGACATTTTTTTTCAAATTTCCTATATATTTTCATGTAAAACTTTGAGGACCCATCTCCTCAACCTCCACCCCACCCTAGCCATGATTTAAAAAAAAATTGACACTGCAGTATCCAACCTGAATTGTTTATCAAGTCCAAAGTTCAATATAAACGATGTTAAAGTATATGAATAGTGTTACTGGGGATTTATCTTTACTTCAATATAACAAATAGTTCAATATAAGTGAGTTCAATACAAGTTGAGTAGATGGTATTTGCATATTGATTGATTGATTAAATGTTGTTAAATGTCCCGCTCAAGAATCTTTCACTCATATGGAGACGTCACCATTGCCGGTGAAGGGCTGCAAATTTAGGCCTATGCTCGGCGCTTATGGCCTTTGAGCAGGGAGGGATCTTTTACGTGCCACACCTGCTGTGACACGGGGCCTCGGCTTTTGCAGTCTCATCCAAAGGACCTCTTATGACAAGCAAGGGGTACTGAGGATCTATTTTAACAACCTGAATCCCCATGGGGTATTTGCATATTGATGATGACATATTGACAATTAGAAATTTTCCTTAGATATTCCCAAATAAAACTTTGATCCCCTATTGTGGCCCCATCCTACCCCATGTGACAATGACATGAACAATCTGATCTCCACTCATCATGGAAGCTTTCATACAAGTTTTGTCTTGTTTGGTCGAGTGGTTCTTGAGAAGATTTTTAATAATGCCACCATATTTTCAATATTTTTTCAATTATCTTCCATTTGAAAAGGGTGAACAATTCTGAATCCCCTTTACCTGAGGATGCATAAAGACAAGTTAGATTTGACTGGCTGAGTGGATCTGAAGAAGAGGTAAAAAATGTGTAAAGTCTACAGACAGATGGAAGAACAAACTGATAGACCCTGGACTGGACTAATGGTGATCAAAAAAGATTGCTTAAGCTTATAGCTATGGTGAACTAAAATTCAATCTGCATAATTTTCACTTTCATAGAACATGTTCCTCTGGGGATCCTGGTTAGAATAAGTTCTCAGTACCCCTTTCTTGTTGTAAGAGATGACTAAATGGGGCAGTCCTTCGGATGAGACTGCAAATACAGAGGCCCCATGTCACATTAAGTGGGGCACGATAAAGATCCCTTCCTGCTCAAAGGCCCTAAGCGCCGAGCATAGGCCTAAATTTTACAGCTCTTCACCAGCAATGCTCCATATAAGTGAAAAATTCTTGAGCGGGACATTAAACAATATACAACCAACCAACCATAGAACATGTGTATTGTCAACAGACAAGAGTAAATAGAACTCACTGAATCTCCCCCTCCCCCCCCCCCCCCCCCCTCAATTCTAAAGTAAATTATATAAAAGGTTTTTTTCTGGAAATTTACAAGGATTTATAACTGATAATTTCACAAAGTAAACTATTATATAATATTGTTTCAGATCAGCAACAGGCATTACATTACCTCATCTTCATAATCTGGAGGATACTTTTGCACAATGAAGGTTTCCTCTGAAAAAAAAAACCAAACAAACAAAATTATTCATGCTAACAAAACATATACTCCTAACCTTAAACATAAATTCCTAGCTACTAGGTCTAAGCAAAGTAGAACACACATTGATGATATCACTAATTATGTATATATTAAATGACCCCACACAAAGAATGCACATGCCAAATTTCAGATTTTTATTTCTTATACAGGGTGTTTCACAATATATGTCACAGATCTAAAGGCAGAAAGATAACTACACAAGCTACATATACATTTTATGTATCATTTTAATCAACAGGTATCCAAAATTAATATTTTAAGTCACGGATATCAAACACACCCCATTTCCGTTTCCATGGCAACGATTACCTCAAATGATATGCTCCAGATGTTTACCTTTTTCCTGAATAACTTTAGAGACACGTGTGCGGAAATTTCTGATCACTGCTCTGCATGTTTCACTGGATATCTGGCGGATTTCACGTTTAATACTGTTTTTCAGTTCCTTTATCCCATCAAGATTGTCAGTATAAACTCTGTCTTTCAAATATCCCCAGAGGAAAAAATCCAAAGGATTTAAATCGGGTGAATGTGGTGGCCATGGTTTTTCAGTTCTGTGTGAAAGATATCGTCCTGAAAATGTGTCGTCTAACCACTCAAGCACTCTTGTAGCTGTGTGTGGAGTAGCTCCATCTTGTTGATACCAAACACTTGAGAAGTTGGTTGTTTTCCATTGAAGGGCTGGTAAAAATTTCCTTTTCAGTAAATTTAGGCATTATTCTGCATTTACACTAACACATTCTCCATCAGAATCTTCAAAAAAATAAGGACCAATGATTCCTGTTGACGAAAGTGCAGCCCAAACAGTGATTTTGTCCGCATGCAAAGGTTTTTCCTCAAAAAAATTTGGTTTTTCAGAACCCCAAAAGCGCATGTTTTGTTTATTTACAGACGCGTTTAAATAAAAGTGTGCCTCGTCTGAAAACCATATGCTGTCCGCCAATTCCAGGCTCTGCCTTTCAATCCACATTGCAAAATCTAATCGACTCTTAATGTCAGTTGGTTTTAGATGCTGCATAACTGAAATCTTGTATGCAGTGAGACACAAATCGAATCGCAGAATTCTAAATACACTTGAGACATTGACATTATCACACTCCATCTCCCTAAACACTGATCTGACTGACTCTCTTGGTGTTTCCTCAATGATAGACCTCACTCTGTCAATGTTTTCACCACTCCTTGATTTTTTAGGAGGGCCAGGATTTAAGTGTCTTTCATCCTTTACACTGCCTTTTCGTTCAAACTTCTTAACTATCCTTAATATCTGGAATCTAGACATCACTTTGTTGTCTGGATACTGTTTCTTCAACACATTCTGCACAATTTTAGGATATTTATGTTTGTAATACAGTTTTACAATTTCAGCTTTTTGTTGCAAGTTATAATCCATTTTGAAAACACCTGAAATTATGACATCAATTATGACGTCATCAGTGACTTCATAGTATGATTATTTTCCCAATATTTTGCAATGTCATAATTTCAGGTAAGTATGCTTATCTAAGGTATTAAAGTTTCTTTGATACTCTGCCTGACATTGTGGTAACACTCATTTAAATGTGTGACATATATTGTGAAACACCCTGTACTAGTAGTCATTGATGGACAAAATAAATGTAATCTCTAAATGTCACCAACATACATTAAAAAAAAAGTAATCCATGTTGTGACCCCCCCCCCCCCCCCGAAGTATTATTACAGTAATATATCTTTTTAAACTCTATGTTTTCTAAATCAAAGAAATTTAACATATATCATAAGTTCCTGATTATTTTTCTACTGGGAACAAAACTTTACAGTGTAGAAATTTTCAAAATGCAATGATTTGTTTCAGTGTTAGACTCAAGTACTTCCTTAATTCCAATACATGCATAAGATGTGAAGCTTCACACCTTAAAAACTAGTGTGTATAGTGTAAAATGCTGATAAAGGAGGAAATGGCAAACGAATTCAGAAGATTTTTCATCGGGAAAATATCCACCATCCGTAACCAGCTGGCTATTTCAAAGAAAAACCTCGGACTGGATGAGTTATGCGCTGACACGGCATTTTGTGGACAACCATTAGATTGTTTCTCACTAACAACTGAAACTGAGGTTCGCAAATTAATCATGTGCTCAGCTTCTAAGTCCTGTGAATTAGACCCAATACCTACACATATTCTTAAACTGTCTATTGACGTCCTACTACCAACTATTACAACTATCATCAACAAGTCTCTCTCAAATTCATCAGTGCCATCCTCTTTCAAAGAAGCTGTAGTCCGCCCATTGCTAAAAAAGCAGGGACTCTACCATGAGGTTTTGAAGAACTACCGCCCAGTTTCCAACCTTTCCTTCATATCCAAAATCCTGGAAAAGGTGGTCAATGCACGACTGGAGCATCATCTTGTGTTAAACAATCTGCAAGATACATACCAGTCTGCATATCGGGTATATCACTCTACAGAGACGGCTCTGTTGAAGGTACACCATGATATTGTGACAGCACTAGACTCCAACTCATGCGCTGTTCTTTTGATGTTGGACCTGTCGGCTGCCTTTGATGTGATTGACCATTCTATCCTTGTTAAGCGTCTTAAATTTTCCTATGGAATAGGTGGCGATGCTCTGACTTGGATAGAATCTTATCTCAACAATAGATATCAGTGAGTTGTGGTCCTTTCATCTGTGTCGGCCGATTTTCAACTTAATTATGGTGTACCACAGGGGTCAGTCCTAGGACCAAAGCTCTACTGTATGTTCTCCAAACCCATATACGAGATTTGCCGCAGGCACGGAATGTCTTTCCATAGCTATGCTGATGACACTCAGGTATATATGGTTATCAAACCAAGCTTGACATGGGACACTATAGCGGGTAGACTTGAGGCATGCCTATCTGATATCAGCGATTGGATGAAGACCAATATGCTTAAATTGAATCAAGACAAAACAGAACTTATTATCTTTTCTCCAAGAAACAGACCTGGTGCATTTGAAAACTTCAGAATAAATTTTGATGGTCAGATTATTGATGCAACTTCCTGCGTTAGAAACCTCGGAGTGCTCTTTGATCGGACTCTGACTTTGGATGACCATATTAGTTCAATTTCAAAACAGTGTTTCTACCAACTTCGAAATATTGGTCGAATTCGTAAACTCATTTCGGAAAATGCTTGCAAAACGCTAGTGTGTTCCCTTGTCACATCAAGGCTTGATTATGGGAACGCATTGCTGTATGGTTTGAGTTCGGGCTCCCTGTCAAAGCTACAGAGAATTCAAAATACAGCTGCCAGAATAATAACAAGAACCAAGAAGCATGATCATATCACTCCGGTGCTGAATTGTCTTCATTGGCTACCAGTGGAATTTCGAATTCAATACAAACTTGTTTTGACTGTCTTCAAGGCATTGCAAGAGAAGTCACCAGCATACATTCAGAACCTTGTTGATGTATATATTCCATCGAGATCGCTTTGATCAGAGAATTCGAAATTTCTGGTGACGCCCAAGGCACGTACCAAATTTTATGGAAATCGGCGTTTCGATGTCAGTGCAGCTGCACTGTGGAACAGCCTGCCAGCCGTTTTAAGGTTCGAAGACAACCTGGCCAGTTTTAAAAAGTTACTTAAGACACATCTTTTTAAATTAGCTTTTTTTAACTGACCCTTTCATCAATTTAATATTTAGATCTTAATCTGTGCTGAACATGTTTTACGAATATTTTAATCACTGTTTAACCCATTTCTATATCTAAACCCCCTTTTATATTTTGTATGCCCATGTTATTTTCAATTAATTTTAGTTGTGTATATTCATTGTGCAGTTTCAAATAATTATGTAAAGCGCTTTAGAGTAATTTAATTATATTTAGCGCTATATAAATGTTATAATAATAATAATAATAATAATAGCATAAAGATGTGATGCTTCACACCTTAAAAACTAGTGCACACAGTGTAAAATACTGATAACATAAAGATGTGACATTTCACATCTTAAAACTAGTGCACACAGTGTAAAATAATGATAGCAGCCTTTCAACTCATGGTAACTGACTTTACACTTACTTCCATCCTTATCGCCATCAGGTTTTGCCACTTCAAGAAAAACTTCAAATATTCTCTCGGGGTCCGCCCTTAAAGACAATTAGAAATCACTTATGGCAGTAATTGAAAAAGAATTTAAATCTTATGAGTAAGTGGGGCTGTTGTATAAGTACAGCAGTTTGAAATAGAAGATTAAGCATTGATTTCAAATTTCTGCATTCCATTCATCATTTTAGATTTCTTGTATTTTATCAGACTCCAAGTGCCACATAACCTGATTCAGCAGTTAGTGAATTAAATGGAACTTGAAAATCAATTCCAGCTAAATTACATTAGATTACTTGGCACAGGAATTTGAGAAATATTTCTGAAAAATATGCTTTCAGTGATTTAATAAATTTTGCACTATATACCTTTGTTGAGTATCCTGAAATTGTAAGAACTATTAGTACATGATTTCTGATTCCCTGCTTTAATTATTAATTTTTAATTATCACAAATCCTAGTGATTATTTGGACTTCATGAATTTAATATCATGAAGTAACAAAGAAAACTAGAATTCAGATCCTATTTTCTTTAATACTCTCCATTTTATAATTAGATAAATATACTTATATGTGTGAGGGTGTGTGTGTATCTCAGTTTTATTGTACTATAATTAAATCTATGACTATGAAAGTTCTGCTCTTAAAATGACCAAGCCCATTCATATTTCTTATCACAATAACACGTAGTAAATAACTAGTTCATTACAAAATGCTGTAAAGAAAACTAGAATACTTCTCTTCATAAGAAATTTGGAGTAAATTAAAAATCTATCACATAAATGGCACATTTCTAGTCAGACTTTGACTTGGTTCGTTAATTCAATGAACGAGTGAGACACATCAAAGGTAAAGACATTGTCTCAACCCACAGGTTTTCTCTGTTACACTGCATTAAACTGTCGAGAGAAAACTTGTCAGTTCTGATGATGGGGTAAAGGACTCAATGTATGGTTTGGACCTACTATGGCCCAATAAAACGACTTTAAAATCATTTTAAAAAGAAAATTATTTCATTTTGAGGAAGGATGTATGTACAAATTTACATTATGTAACTGAAATTTCTAGAAAATTGTAGGTAATCCTTAGATATGACATATAGGTAATCCTTAGATATGACATAAATGTAAGAATTTCCACTGATGTTCACTTCAAGTGTATCTTCCAAAGTTAAAATAATTGTTCATGAAGTCACTGTGTTTTGAAATGGTAATAAGTGAAGTTGAAAAACAAATATATTTTTGAAAAAAGTCACTTTTATGATTATAATATCTAAGTAAACATTTCCCTCTCTCTGGTGCTTGCAATTTCTTCTACTACAATACATGAAATTACAAAAATAAACCAAGAAAAAAGCTATAAAAGCTACACTAAAATGCAGTAAAATTGGCTGCTTTTAAAAACTTCTAAATCCCAATCAACCAATCCCAACTGAACTATGTTTCTGAAATCTACAAGTCTGGAGACTACCAAATTCCTTTGGACCAGTAACATGTGACAGTACATTTCACCATTTGAACTGGTAGTAAAAATATAAAAATGACTAATATGCAAGAAACATGTTAATTCACAAACTCTGCAAATACAACAAGTGTAATGGTATCAACTAAAAACATGTAACTTGATAACATATACCTGCACATATGTAGTGCAACTGCAGTAATCTAGAAATTGAGTGCATGTCATGATCTGACATAATTACGTATATGTATGTATAATTACCATGCACTGTGTTGCAGAACAAGATGGGAAACTAAGTCACATACATGTTATATTCTCTACAACATTACCATGTTCGCTCGGCAACATGTATATTTTTGTTATATTAAGGTTATTAGCTGGACAAAATACTGTTTAACTTGAAGTCAATTTCGTGTATAAATCAAAATTGGGGGCAAAGAAAGTTTCATGAAACACATCTGAACGCAAAATACACGAACTAGATCTACCTACAAATAAACAAATACATAAAAAATGTAAAGACGGCAAAAATCAATAGGATATATATGTAATCGCGAGATAGACCTTTGACGCCAATGAACCGTGACACGCCTTCACCGTGTACTTCCACAACTACAATACATAATCTAAATAAAAATACCTTAGTCGTGAACCCATTTCACCAGATCTTAATCCAGGGACTCTCTTCACTGTTTCTCATCGCTACATTTTAGCATATTTGAAATATCGATGTTTAAAACTACATAAAAGGCCGTTTTCGTAAACAAATTTCATCCGTTTTGACAGGAAGTGACCAGCAATCTGTCCTCTCGGATATTCTCAGGATTTAATATACAAAATAGATAAGTCGTTCCTAAAATTGATTCACATGATGTTCAAATTACATAACATGGGACGTTCCAAAACATATTTTTGAAATTAATAAATGATTATTTGAAGCAATTATTTAATCCAATCTGTGATCAAATATCACATTGCAGTTGTTGGTTTTTTTTATTTTGGATTTTTTTTCAATAACCGAGATGTTCCGAATAGCTACTTTCATTATCAATATTCTCAACTTGACAGACCATCAGGTATAGTATCTATGCATTAGAGAACAGTTATGTTTGTCTAATTCACTGCCATATTGTAAATGTTTGTTTCATGTCAAGCGGGGATTGTCTATAGCAGGAGCACAGGTAGTAGTTGGGAAATGGTCTCAATTGAAGCTAACATAATTTTCATTGATACGAAAAATCCATCAGATGATTCTGTTAAACACAAAAATTGAACCCAGTCTAGTGATTTCACATCAGTCTAGTGACTTCACACCAATTTAGTGATTCTACATCAATCTAATCTAGTGATCCCACATCAATCTAGTGATTTCACATCAATTTATCCCACGAGTGTAGCACTGAAAAGATATTGGAAGACTGACTAAATCTTTAATTACAAATTCTCTATATAGTGAAAATACACAAAATTGCCACAGATGCAAATCAATGAACTCTAACAATTTGATAAGTTGACACACTAAAAAATTATACAGAGATAAAAAACTAAAATGGAGAGTGAGTTGTCCGAGTCAGTTAGGTGCAGGTGTTTTAAAGGAACATGGACACACAATTTGAACTGGAAATTTTTGAATTTTATTTTACCTTTTTTAATGTTTACAATGCTTAATTAAGGTATTTTTAGTGGTCAGAATGTCAGTTGATGAGTACATGAGTAGTATTAGAGATACAGATCTCGCAATTCTTTGTTACGTAAAGAAGACTCACGTC
Organism: Ostrea denselamellosa; assembly: GCA_024699665.1. Taxonomy (NCBI): domain Eukaryota; kingdom Metazoa; phylum Mollusca; class Bivalvia; order Ostreida; family Ostreidae; genus Ostrea; species Ostrea denselamellosa. The sequence continues at coordinate 18,972,558 of JAMZEH010000023.1, forward strand.
ATGTTTTTGTTTACATAGGTTAAATATACTGGTTAAAATTTCGATTAAAGCACATTTTTCCAATTTACAAGTTTATTCTGAACACATTTGACTAGTTTCAAATGTTTGTTACTTCTCATTTTGTTTTAAACATGATATTTTCTTGTAAGCAAGCTATATGTAAACAAAAAACAAGGCACGAGCCTTATTTACATAACAAAGAATTGTGAACTCTGTATTTTCAGTTCAAATAGTGTCTATGCCCATTTAATCTGTCATTGCTGAATATTCAAGAATTAAATTGAACTTTAACTATTATATAAATATTTATGAAAATTTACCCTTAACAGATTAATTCATAATGATTTGAACATGATGCAATTCTGCATCATATTTCAGCTTAACATGTACTTTAAATAATATATACTCAGTTTGGAAAAAGACATGCATAAATCTGTAGAGTTAATAAAATTTGAAACTCAGAAGTATAAACGATGTGTAGCTTCAAATTTTTATAAAAGTTTAAAAAAAAAAAATAAAAAAGAAAAGCAAAACAATTTATTTTCAGATATCAATTCCATTGTCATCCACATGAAAATACATACAATTGAAAGTAATTAAACTAGTGAGTTGCATTAGTATTCTTGCCGAAAATACACTTACCTAATCTTGAAACAATAGCATGAATGTTCATTTTGGTGGGCAAATAGAGTCTGGGCAACAAGTCATTTAATTGTTATAACCTGGTACTTAAGAAAAGACTTGCTGATAAATTTGTAGCTCTAAAAAATAATTTGTCCTGTTAATACATGTACTACAGTGGTTTTTTTTTCATGTTTGGTTGTGTTCCTTTCCTCTGACCTTAATTATTAATTCAGTCTGAATTTCTAAAAGAAATTAAAGGGAGAAAGCTCATCAGTTATTTTCATTCCAAATTTTGCACACTATTTGTCCAAGTTCACAAAAGATACTCGGTTTGATTTGCATTTTTGAGAAATTTTTAAGAACACCGGCAAATAATGTGCAAAAGTTATGGAACCTGTTTTTCAAGAGAGAAAAAAATGAAGTTAAATATTCCATGGATTAAATAAAAATGAAAAACACATATAGTGTGTTGGAAATTATTTTTTCTCTAATCATTCTTCAGCAGTCTGCAGCGAGGTGGACACAATGAGAATTTTGGAAAGATGCTGCCAGTCTGCTGTCCTCAACAAATATGCAAACCAATTTTCCACATATTCTGTACTGAAAACTTTTCACAAAAGTATGAAAGACATTGGCAGGAATACAAGTCCAGTCTCTCCAAACTTCGATATAACCCACTGCATTCACACGCAGAGTAAAGAGGTGGAAGCCTGGGAAGCCATGGTAGATTACTCCAAGTTATCAACCTTGGAATTAAAAATTCACCAGAGGCACATAGCAGCTAACAGGGCAAGTTTTTAGTACAGAAATAGTATATACAAATATCTTGGATAATATGTACATGTAATATATATAGTATCTACAAGTATCATGGATAGTATGTACAACTATCATGGACAGATTAATACAAGTATCATGGATAGTATGTACAAGTATCATGGACAGATTAATACAAGTATCATGGATAGTATGTACAAGTATCATGGACAGATTAATACAAGTATCATGGATAGTATGTACAAGTATCATGGACAGATTAATACAAGTATCATGGATAGTATGTACAAGTATCATGGACAGATTAATACAAGTATCATGGATAGTATGTACAAGTATCATGGACAGATTAATACAAGTATCATGGATAGTATGTACAAGTATCATGGACAGATTAATACAAGTATCATGGATAGTATGTACAAGTGTCATGGACAGATTAATACAAGTGTCATGGATAGTATGTACAAGTGTCATGGACAGATTAATACAAGTATCATGGATAGTATGTACAAGTGTCATGGACAGATTAATACAAGTATCATGGATAGTATGTACAAGTATAAGGATAGCATGTACAACTATCATGGACAGATTAATACAAGTATCATGGACAGATTAATACAAGTGTCATGGATAGTATGTACAAGTGTCATGGATAGCATGTACAACTATCATGGACAGATTAATACAAGTATCATGGATAGTATGTACAAGTGTCATGGACAGATTAATACAAGTGTCATGGATAGTATGTACAAGTGTCATGGACAGATTAATACAAGTATCATGGAAAGCATGTACAAGTATCATGGACAGATTAATACAAGTGTCATGGATAGTATGTACAAGTGTCATGGACAGATTAATACAAGTGTCATGGATAGTATGTACAAGTATCATGGATAGCATGTACAAGTATCATGGACACATTAATACAAGTATCATGGATAGTATGTACAAGTATCATGGACAGATTAATACAAGTATCATGGATAGTATGTACAAGTGTCATGGACAGATTAATACAAGTGTCATGGATAGCATGTACAAGTATCATGGACACATTAATACAAGTATCATGGATAGTATGTACAAGTATCATGGATAGCATGTACAAGTATCGTGGACAGATTAATACAAGTGTCATGGATAGTATGTACAAGTGTCATGGACATATTAATACAAGTATCATGGATAGTATGTACAAGTGTCATGGACAGATTAATACAAGTGTCATGGATAGTATATACAAGTGTCATGGACAGATTAATACAAGTAGCATGGATAGTATGTACAAATATCATGGACAGATTAATACAAGTGTCATGGATAGTATGTACAAGTGTCATGGATAGTATGTACAAGTGTCATGGACAGATTAATACAAGTATCATTGATAGTATATACAAATATCATGGACAGATTAATACAAGTGTCATGGATAGTATGTACAAGTGTCATGGATAGTATGTACAAGTGTCATGGACAGATTAATACAAATTCATGGGTAGTATCTACAAGTATCATGGATAGTATGTACAAATATCATGGACAGATTAATACAAGTGTCATGGATAGTATGTACAAGTATCATGGATAGCATGTACAAGTATCATGGACAGATTAATACAAATATCATGGATAGTATGTACAAGTATCATGGATAGCATGTACAAGTATCATGGACAGATTAATACAAGTATCATGGATAGCATGTACAAGTATCATGGACAGATTAATACAAGTATCATGGATAGTATGTACAAGTGTCATGGACAGATTAATACAAATTCATGGGTAGTATCTACAAGTATCATGGATAGTATGTACAACTGTCATGGATAGTATGTACAAGTGTCATGGATAGTATGTACAAGTATCATGGATAGCATGTACAAGTATCATGGACACATTAATACAAGTATCATGGATAGTATGTACAAGTATCATGGATAGCATGTACAAGTATCGTGGACAGATTAATACAAGTGTCATGGATAGTATGTACAAGTGTCATGGACATATTAATACAAGTATCATGGATAGTATGTACAAGTGTCATGGACAGATTAATACAAGTGTCATGGATAGTATGTACAAGTGTCATGGACAGATTAATACAAGTATCATGGATAGTATGTACAAATATCATGGACAGATTAATACAAGTGTCATGGATAGTATGTACAAGTGTCATGGATAGTATGTACAAGTGTCATGGACAGATTAATACAAATTCATGGGTAGTATCTACAAGTATCATGGATAGTATGTACAAATATCATGGACAGATTAATACAAGTGTCATGGATAGTATGTACAAGTATCATGGATAGCATGTACAAGTATCATGGACAGATTAATACAAATATCATGGATAGTATGTACAAGTATCATGGATAGCATGTACAAGTATCATGGACAGATTAATACAAGTATCATGGATAGCATGTACAAGTATCATGGACAGATTAATACAAGTATCATGGATAGTATGTACAAGTGTCATGGACAGATTAATACAAATTCATGGGTAGTATCTACAAGTATCATGGATAGTATGTACAACTGTCATGGATAGTATGTACAAGTGTCATGGATAGTATGTACAAGTGTCATGGACAGATTAATACAAGTATCATGGATAGTATGTACAAATATCATGGACAGATTAATACAAGTGTCATGGATAGTATGTACAAGTGTCATGGATAGTATGTACAAGTGTCATGGACAGATTAATACAAGTGTCATGGATAGTATGTACAAGTGTCATGGACAGATTAATACAAGTATCATGGATAGCATGTACAAGTATCATGGACAGATTAATACAAGTGTCATGGATAGTATGTACAAGTGTCATGGACAGATTAATACAAGTGTCATGGATAGTATGTACAAGTATCATGGATAGCATGTACAAGTATCATGGACACATTAATACAAGTATCATGGATAGTATGTACAAGTATCATGGATAGCATGTACAAGTATCGTGGACAGATTAATACAAGTGTCATGGATAGTATGTACAAGTGTCATGGACAGATTAATACAAGTATCATGGATAGTATGTACAAGTGTCATGGACAGATTAATACAAGTAGCATGGATAGTATGTACAAATATCATGGACAGATTAATACAAGTGTCATGGATAGTATGTACAAGTGTCATGGACAGATTAATACAAGTGTCATGGATAGTATGTACAACTATCATGGATAGCATGTACAAGTATCATGGACACATTAATACAAGTATCATGGATAGTATGTACAAGTATCATGGATAGCATGTACAAGTATCGTGGACAGATTAATACAAGTGTCATGGATAGTATGTACAAGTGTCATGGACAGATTAATACAAGTAGCATGGATAGTATGTACAAATATCATGGACAGATTAATACAAGTGTCATGGATAGTATGTACAAGTGTCATGGATAGTATGTACAAGTGTCATGGACAGATTAATACAAGTATCATGGATAGTATGTACAAGTATCATGGATAGCATGTACAAGTATCATGGACAGATTAATACAAATATCATGGATAGTATGTACAAGTATCATGGATAGCATGTACAAGTATCATGGACAGATTAATACAAGTATCATGGATAGCATGTACAAGTATCATGGACAGATTAATACAAGTATCATGGATAGTATGTACAAGTGTCATGGACAGATTAATACAAATTCATGGGTAGTATCTACAAGTATCATGGATAGTATGTACAACTGTCATGGATAGTATGTACAAGGGTCATGGATAGTATGTACAAGTATCATGGATAGCATGTACAAGTATCATGGACACATTAATACAAGTATCATGGATAGTATGTACAAGTGTCATGGACAGATTAATACAAGTGTCATGGATAGTATGTACAAGTGTCATGGACAGATTAATACAAGTATCATGGATAGTATGTACAAATATCATGGACAGATTAATACAAGTGTCATGGATAGTATCTACAAGTGTCATGGATAGTATGTACAAGTGTCATGGACAGATTAATACAAGTATCATGGATAGTATGTACAAATATCATGGACAGATTAATACAAGTGTCATGGATAGTATGTACAAGTATCATGGATAGCATGTACAAGTATCATGGACAGATTAATACAAATATCATGGATAGTATGTACAAGTATCATGGATAGCATGTACAAGTATCATGGACAGATTAATACAAGTATCATGGATAGTATGTACAAGTGTCATGGACAGATTAATACAAATTCATGGGTAGTATCTACAAGTATCATGGATAGTATGTACAACTGTCATGGATAGTATGTACAAGTGTCATGGATAGTATGTACAAGTATCATGGATAGCATGTACAAGTATCATGGACACATTAATACAAGTATCATGGATAGTATGTACAAGTATCATGGATAGCATGTACAAGTATCGTGGACAGATTAATACAAGTGTCATGGATAGTATGTACAAGTGTCATGGACATATTAATACAAGTATCATGGATAGTATGTACAAGTGTCATGGACAGATTAATACAAGTGTCATGGATAGTATGTACAAGTGTCATGGACAGATTAATACAAGTAGCATGGATAGTATGTACAAATATCATGGACAGATTAATACAAGTGTCATGGATAGTATGTACAAGTGTCATGGATAGTATGTACAAGTGTCATGGACAGATTAATACAAGTATCATGGATAGTATGTACAAGTATCATGGACAGATTAATACAAGTATCATGGATAGTATGTACAAGTATCATGGACAGATTAATACAAGTATCATGGATAGTATGTACAAGTATCATGGACAGATTAATACAAGTATCATGGATAGTATGTACAAGTATCATGGACAGATTAATACAAGTATCATGGATAGTATGTACAAGTATCATGGACAGATTAATACAAGTATCATGGATAGTATGTACAAGTGTCATGGACAGATTAATACAAGTGTCATGGATAGTATGTACAAGTGTCATGGACAGATTAATACAAGTATCATGGATAGTATGTACAAGTATCTTGGACAGATTAATACAAGTATCATGGATAGTATGTACAAGTATAAGGATAGCATGTACAACTATCATGGACAGATTAATACAAGTATCATGGACAGATTAATACAAGTGTCATGGATAGTATGTACAAGTGTCATGGATAGCATGTACAACTATCATGGACAGATTAATACAAGTATCATGGATAGTATGTACAAGTGTCATGGACAGATTAATACAAGTGTCATGGATAGTATGTACAAGTGTCATGGACAGATTAATACAAGTATCATGGAAAGCATGTACAAGTATCATGGACAGATTAATACAAGTGTCATGGATAGTATGTACAAGTGTCATGGACAGATTAATACAAGTGTCATGGATAGCATGTACAAGTATCATGGACACATTAATACAAGTATCATGGATAGTATGTACAAGTATCATGGATAGCATGTACAAGTATCGTGGACAGATTAATACAAGTGTCATGGATAGTATGTACAAGTGTCATGGACATATTAATACAAGTATCATGGATAGTATGTACAAGTGTCATGGACAGATTAATACAAGTGTCATGGATAGTATATACAAGTGTCATGGACAGATTAATACAAGTAGCATGGATAGTATGTACAAATATCATGGACAGATTAATACAAGTGTCATGGATAGTATGTACAAGTGTCATGGATAGTATGTACAAGTGTCATGGACAGATTAATACAAGTATCATGGATAGTATATACAAATATCATGGACAGATTAATACAAGTGTCATGGATAGTATGTACAAGTGTCATGGATAGTATGTACAAGTGTCATGGACAGATTAATACAAATTCATGGGTAGTATCTACAAGTATCATGGATAGTATGTACAAATATCATGGACAGATTAATACAAGTGTCATGGATAGTATGTACAAGTATCATGGATAGCATGTACAAGTATCATGGACAGATTAATACAAATATCATGGATAGTATGTACAAGTATCATGGATAGCATGTACAAGTATCATGGACAGATTAATACAAGTATCATGGATAGCATGTACAAGTATCATGGACAGATTAATACAAGTATCATGGATAGTATGTACAAGTGTCATGGACAGATTAATACAAATTCATGGGTAGTATCTACAAGTATCATGGATAGTATGTACAACTGTCATGGATAGTATGTACAAGTGTCATGGATAGTATGTACAAGTATCATGGATAGCATGTACAAGTATCATGGACACATTAATACAAGTATCATGGATAGTATGTACAAGTATCATGGATAGCATGTACAAGTATCGTGGACAGATTAATACAAGTGTCATGGATAGTATGTACAAGTGTCATGGACATATTAATACAAGTATCATGGATAGTATGTACAAGTGTCATGGACAGATTAATACAAGTGTCATGGATAGTATGTACAAGTGTCATGGACAGATTAATACAAGTATCATGGATAGTATGTACAAATATCATGGACAGATTAATACAAGTGTCATGGATAGTATGTACAAGTGTCATGGATAGTATGTACAAGTGTCATGGACAGATTAATACAAATTCATGGGTAGTATCTACAAGTATCATGGATAGTATGTACAAATATCATGGACAGATTAATACAAGTGTCATGGATAGTATGTACAAGTATCATGGATAGCATGTACAAGTATCATGGACAGATTAATACAAATATCATGGATAGTATGTACAAGTATCATGGATAGCATGTACAAGTATCATGGACAGATTAATACAAGTATCATGGATAGCATGTACAAGTATCATGGACAGATTAATACAAGTATCATGGATAGTATGTACAAGTGTCATGGACAGATTAATACAAATTCATGGGTAGTATCTACAAGTATCATGGATAGTATGTACAACTGTCATGGATAGTATGTACAAGTGTCATGGATAGTATGTACAAGTGTCATGGACAGATTAATACAAGTATCATGGATAGTATGTACAAATATCATGGACAGATTAATACAAGTGTCATGGATAGTATGTACAAGTGTCATGGATAGTATGTACAAGTGTCATGGACAGATTAATACAAGTGTCATGGATAGTATGTACAAGTGTCATGGACAGATTAATACAAGTATCATGGATAGCATGTACAAGTATCATGGACAGATTAATACAAGTGTCATGGATAGTATGTACAAGTGTCATGGACAGATTAATACAAGTGTCATGGATAGTATGTACAAGTATCATGGATAGCATGTACAAGTATCATGGACACATTAATACAAGTATCATGGATAGTATGTACAAGTATCATGGATAGCATGTACAAGTATCGTGGACAGATTAATACAAGTGTCATGGATAGTATGTACAAGTGTCATGGACAGATTAATACAAGTATCATGGATAGTATGTACAAGTGTCATGGACAGATTAATACAAGTAGCATGGATAGTATGTACAAATATCATGGACAGATTAATACAAGTGTCATGGATAGTATGTACAAGTGTCATGGACAGATTAATACAAGTGTCATGGATAGTATGTACAACTATCATGGATAGCATGTACAAGTATCATGGACACATTAATACAAGTATCATGGATAGTATGTACAAGTATCATGGATAGCATGTACAAGTATCGTGGACAGATTAATACAAGTGTCATGGATAGTATGTACAAGTGTCATGGACAGATTAATACAAGTAGCATGGATAGTATGTACAAATATCATGGACAGATTAATACAAGTGTCATGGATAGTATGTACAAGTGTCATGGATAGTATGTACAAGTGTCATGGACAGATTAATACAAGTATCATGGATAGTATGTACAAGTATCATGGATAGCATGTACAAGTATCATGGACAGATTAATACAAATATCATGGATAGTATGTACAAGTATCATGGATAGCATGTACAAGTATCATGGACAGATTAATACAAGTATCATGGATAGCATGTACAAGTATCATGGACAGATTAATACAAGTATCATGGATAGTATGTACAAGTGTCATGGACAGATTAATACAAATTCATGGGTAGTATCTACAAGTATCATGGATAGTATGTACAACTGTCATGGATAGTATGTACAAGGGTCATGGATAGTATGTACAAGTATCATGGATAGCATGTACAAGTATCATGGACACATTAATACAAGTATCATGGATAGTATGTACAAGTGTCATGGACAGATTAATACAAGTGTCATGGATAGTATGTACAAGTGTCATGGACAGATTAATACAAGTATCATGGATAGTATGTACAAATATCATGGACAGATTAATACAAGTGTCATGGATAGTATGTACAAGTGTCATGGATAGTATGTACAAGTGTCATGGACAGATTAATACAAGTATCATGGATAGTATGTACAAATATCATGGACAGATTAATACAAGTGTCATGGATAGTATGTACAAGTATCATGGATAGCATGTACAAGTATCATGGACAGATTAATACAAATATCATGGATAGTATGTACAAGTATCATGGATAGCATGTACAAGTATCATGGACAGATTAATACAAGTATCATGGATAGTATGTACAAGTGTCATGGACAGATTAATACAAATTCATGGGTAGTATCTACAAGTATCATGGATAGTATGTACAACTGTCATGGATAGTATGTACAAGTGTCATGGATAGTATGTACAAGTATCATGGATAGCATGTACAAGTATCATGGACACATTAATACAAGTATCATGGATAGTATGTACAAGTATCATGGATAGCATGTACAAGTATCGTGGACAGATTAATACAAGTGTCATGGATAGTATGTACAAGTGTCATGGACATATTAATACAAGTATCATGGATAGTATGTACAAGTGTCATGGACAGATTAATACAAGTGTCATGGATAGTATGTACAAGTGTCATGGACAGATTAATACAAGTAGCATGGATAGTATGTACAAATATCATGGACAGATTAATACAAGTGTCATGGATAGTATGTACAAGTGTCATGGATAGTATGTACAAGTGTCATGGACAGATTAATACAAGTATCATGGATAGTATGTACAAGTATCATGGACAGATTAATACAAGTATCATGGATAGTATGTACAAGTATCATGGACAGATTAATACAAGTATCATGGATAGTATGTACAAGTATCATGGACAGATTAATACAAGTATCATGGATAGTATGTACAAGTATCATGGACAGATTAATACAAGTATCATGGATAGTATGTACAAGTATCATGGACAGATTAATACAAGTATCATGGATAGTATGTACAAGTGTCATGGACAGATTAATACAAGTGTCATGGATAGTATGTACAAGTGTCATGGACAGATTAATACAAGTATCATGGATAGTATGTACAAGTATCTTGGACAGATTAATACAAGTATCATGGATAGTATGTACAAGTATAAGGATAGCATGTACAACTATCATGGACAGATTAATACAAGTATCATGGACAGATTAATACAAGTGTCATGGATAGTATGTACAAGTGTCATGGATAGCATGTACAACTATCATGGACAGATTAATACAAGTATCATGGATAGTATGTACAAGTGTCATGGACAGATTAATACAAGTGTCATGGATAGTATGTACAAGTGTCATGGACAGATTAATACAAGTATCATGGAAAGCATGTACAAGTATCATGGACAGATTAATACAAGTGTCATGGATAGTATGTACAAGTGTCATGGACAGATTAATACAAGTGTCATGGATAGTATGTACAAGTATCATGGATAGCATGTACAAGTATCATGGACACATTAATACAAGTATCATGGATAGTATGTACAAGTATCATGGATAGCATGTACAAGTATCGTGGACAGATTAATACAAGTGTCATGGATAGTATGTACAAGTGTCATGGACATATTAATACAAGTATCATGGATAGTATGTACAAGTGTCATGGACAGATTAATACAAGTGTCATGGATAGTATATACAAGTGTCATGGACAGATTAATACAAGTAGCATGGATAGTATGTACAAATATCATGGACAGATTAATACAAGTGTCATGGATAGTATGTACAAGTGTCATGGATAGTATGTACAAGTGTCATGGACAGATTAATACAAGTATCATGGATAGTATATACAAATATCATGGACAGATTAATACAAGTGTCATGGATAGTATGTACAAGTGTCATGGATAGTATGTACAAGTGTCATGGACAGATTAATACAAATTCATGGGTAGTATCTACAAGTATCATGGATAGTATGTACAAATATCATGGACAGATTAATACAAGTGTCATGGATAGTATGTACAAGTATCATGGATAGCATGTACAAGTATCATGGACAGATTAATACAAATATCATGGATAGTATGTACAAGTATCATGGATAGCATGTACAAGTATCATGGACAGATTAATACAAGTATCATGGATAGCATGTACAAGTATCATGGACAGATTAATACAAGTATCATGGATAGTATGTACAAGTGTCATGGACAGATTAATACAAATTCATGGGTAGTATCTACAAGTATCATGGATAGTATGTACAACTGTCATGGATAGTATGTACAAGTGTCATGGATAGTATGTACAAGTATCATGGATAGCATGTACAAGTATCATGGACACATTAATACAAGTATCATGGATAGTATGTACAAGTATCATGGATAGCATGTACAAGTATCGTGGACAGATTAATACAAGTGTCATGGATAGTATGTACAAGTGTCATGGACATATTAATACAAGTATCATGGATAGTATGTACAAGTGTCATGGACAGATTAATACAAGTGTCATGGATAGTATGTACAAGTGTCATGGACAGATTAATACAAGTATCATGGATAGTATGTACAAATATCATGGACAGATTAATACAAGTGTCATGGATAGTATGTACAAGTGTCATGGATAGTATGTACAAGTGTCATGGACAGATTAATACAAATTCATGGGTAGTATCTACAAGTATCATGGATAGTATGTACAAATATCATGGACAGATTAATACAAGTGTCATGGATAGTATGTACAAGTATCATGGATAGCATGTACAAGTATCATGGACAGATTAATACAAATATCATGGATAGTATGTACAAGTATCATGGATAGCATGTACAAGTATCATGGACAGATTAATACAAGTATCATGGATAGCATGTACAAGTATCATGGACAGATTAATACAAGTATCATGGATAGTATGTACAAGTGTCATGGACAGATTAATACAAATTCATGGGTAGTATCTACAAGTATCATGGATAGTATGTACAACTGTCATGGATAGTATGTACAAGTGTCATGGATAGTATGTACAAGTGTCATGGACAGATTAATACAAGTATCATGGATAGTATGTACAAATATCATGGACAGATTAATACAAGTGTCATGGATAGTATGTACAAGTGTCATGGATAGTATGTACAAGTGTCATGGACAGATTAATACAAGTGTCATGGATAGTATGTACAAGTGTCATGGACAGATTAATACAAGTATCATGGATAGCATGTACAAGTATCATGGACAGATTAATACAAGTGTCATGGATAGTATGTACAAGTGTCATGGACAGATTAATACAAGTGTCATGGATAGTATGTACAAGTATCATGGATAGCATGTACAAGTATCATGGACACATTAATACAAGTATCATGGATAGTATGTACAAGTATCATGGATAGCATGTACAAGTATCGTGGACAGATTAATACAAGTGTCATGGATAGTATGTACAAGTGTCATGGACAGATTAATACAAGTATCATGGATAGTATGTACAAGTGTCATGGACAGATTAATACAAGTAGCATGGATAGTATGTACAAATATCATGGACAGATTAATACAAGTGTCATGGATAGTATGTACAAGTGTCATGGACAGATTAATACAAGTGTCATGGATAGTATGTACAACTATCATGGATAGCATGTACAAGTATCATGGACACATTAATACAAGTATCATGGATAGTATGTACAAGTATCATGGATAGCATGTACAAGTATCGTGGACAGATTAATACAAGTGTCATGGATAGTATGTACAAGTGTCATGGACAGATTAATACAAGTAGCATGGATAGTATGTACAAATATCATGGACAGATTAATACAAGTGTCATGGATAGTATGTACAAGTGTCATGGATAGTATGTACAAGTATCATGGACAGATTAATACAAGTATCATGGATAGTATGTACAAGTATCATGGATAGCATGTACAAGTATCATGGACAGATTAATACAAATATCATGGATAGTATGTACAAGTATCATGGATAGCATGTACAAGTATCATGGACAGATTAATACAAGTATCATGGATAGCATGTACAAGTATCATGGACAGATTAATACAAGTATCATGGATAGTATGTACAAGTGTCATGGACAGATTAATACAAATTCATGGGTAGTATCTACAAGTATCATGGATAGTATGTACAACTGTCATGGATAGTATGTACAAGGGTCATGGATAGTATGTACAAGTATCATGGATAGCATGTACAAGTATCATGGACACATTAATACAAGTATCATGGATAGTATGTACAAGTGTCATGGACAGATTAATACAAGTGTCATGGATAGTATGTACAAGTGTCATGGACAGATTAATACAAGTATCATGGATAGTATGTACAAATATCATGGACAGATTAATACAAGTGTCATGGATAGTATCTACAAGTGTCATGGATAGTATGTACAAGTGTCATGGACAGATTAATACAAGTATCATGGATAGTATGTACAAATATCATGGACAGATTAATACAAGTGTCATGGATAGTATGTACAAGTATCATGGATAGCATGTACAAGTATCATGGACAGATTAATACAAATATCATGGATAGTATGTACAAGTATCATGGATAGCATGTACAAGTATCATGGACAGATTAATACAAGTATCATGGATAGTATGTACAAGTGTCATGGACAGATTAATACAAATTCATGGGTAGTATCTACAAGTATCATGGATAGTATGTACAACTGTCATGGATAGTATGTACAAGTGTCATGGATAGTATGTACAAGTATCATGGATAGCATGTACAAGTATCATGGACACATTAATACAAGTATCATGGATAGTATGTACAAGTATCATGGATAGCATGTACAAGTATCGTGGACAGATTAATACAAGTGTCATGGATAGTATGTACAAGTGTCATGGACATATTAATACAAGTATCATGGATAGTATGTACAAGTGTCATGGACAGATTAATACAAGTGTCATGGATAGTATGTACAAGTGTCATGGACAGATTAATACAAGTAGCATGGATAGTATGTACAAATATCATGGACAGATTAATACAAGTGTCATGGATAGTATGTACAAGTGTCATGGATAGTATGTACAAGTGTCATGGACAGATTAATACAAGTATCATGGATAGTATGTACAAATATCATGGACAGATTAATACAAGTGTCATGGATAGTATGTACAAGTGTCATGGATAGTATGTACAAGTGTCATGGACAGATTAATACAAATTCATGGGTAGTATCTACAAGTATCATGGATAGTATGTACAAATATCATGGACAGATTAATACAAGTGTCATGGATAGTATGTACAAGTATCATGGATAGCATGTACAAGTATCATGGACAGATTAATACAAATATCATGGATGGTATGTACAAGTATCATGGATAGCATGTACAAGTATCATGGACAGATTAATACAAGTATCATGGATAGCATGTACAAGTATCATGGACAGATTAATACAAGTATCATGGATAGTATGTACAAGTGTCATGGACAGATTAATACAAATTCATGGGTAGTATCTACAAGTATCATGGATAGTATGTACAACTGTCATGGATAGTATGTACAAGTGTCATGGATAGTATGTACAAGTATCATGGATAGCATGTACAAGTATCATGGACACATTAATACAAGTATCATGGATAGTATGTACAAGTATCATGGATAGCATGTACAAGTATCGTGGACAGATTAATACAAGTGTCATGGATAGTATGTACAAGTGTCATGGACATATTAATACAAGTATCATGGATAGTATGTACAAGTGTCATGGACAGATTAATACAAGTGTCATGGATAGTATGTACAAGTGTCATGGACAGATTAATACAAGTATCATGGATAGTATGTACAAATATCATGGACAGATTAATACAAGTGTCATGGATAGTATGTACAAGTGTCATGGATAGTATGTACAAGTGTCATGGACAGATTAATACAAATTCATGGGTAGTATCTACAAGTATCATGGATAGTATGTACAAATATCATGGACAGATTAATACAAGTGTCATGGATAGTATGTACAAGTATCATGGATAGCATGTACAAGTATCATGGACAGATTAATACAAATATCATGGATAGTATGTACAAGTATCATGGATAGCATGTACAAGTATCATGGACAGATTAATACAAGTATCATGGATAGCATGTACAAGTATCATGGACAGATTAATACAAGTATCATGGATAGTATGTACAAGTGTCATGGACAGATTAATACAAATTCATGGGTAGTATCTACAAGTATCATGGATAGTATGTACAACTGTCATGGATAGTATGTACAAGTGTCATGGATAGTATGTACAAGTGTCATGGACAGATTAATACAAGTATCATGGATAGTATGTACAAATATCATGGACAGATTAATACAAGTGTCATGGATAGTATGTACAAGTGTCATGGATAGTATGTACAAGTGTCATGGACAGATTAATACAAGTGTCATGGATAGTATGTACAAGTGTCATGGACAGATTAATACAAGTATCATGGATAGCATGTACAAGTATCATGGACAGATTAATACAAGTGTCATGGATAGTATGTACAAGTGTCATGGACAGATTAATACAAGTGTCATGGATAGTATGTACAAGTATCATGGATAGCATGTACAAGTATCATGGACACATTAATACAAGTATCATGGATAGTATGTACAAGTATCATGGATAGCATGTACAAGTATCGTGGACAGATTAATACAAGTGTCATGGATAGTATGTACAAGTGTCATGGACATATTAATACAAGTATCATGGATAGTATGTACAAGTGTCATGGACAGATTAATACAAGTAGCATGGATAGTATGTACAAATATCATGGACAGATTAATACAAGTGTCATGGATAGTATGTACAAGTGTCATGGACAGATTAATACAAGTGTCATGGATAGTATGTACAAGTATCATGGATAGCATGTACAAGTATCATGGACACATTAATACAAGTATCATGGATAGTATGTACAAGTATCATGGATAGCATGTACAAGTATCGTGGACAGATTAATACAAGTGTCATGGATAGTATGTACAAGTGTCATGGACATATTAATACAAGTATCATGGATAGTATGTACAAGTGTCATGGACAGATTAATACAAGTAGCATGGATAGTATGTACAAATATCATGGACAGATTAATACAAGTGTCATGGATAGTATGTACAAGTGTCATGAATAGTATGTACAAGTGTCATGGACAGATTAATACAAGTATCATGGATAGTATGTATAAATATCATGGACAGATTAATACAAGTGTCATGGATAGTATGTACAAGTATCATGGATAGCATGTACAAGTATCATGGACAGATTAATACAAGTATCATGGATAGTATGTACAAGTGTCATGGACAGATTAATACAAATTCATGGGTAGTATCTACAAGTATCATGGATAGTATGTACAACTGTCATGGATAGTATGTACAAGTGTCATGGATAGTATGTACAAGTATCATGGATAGCATGTACAAGTGTCATGGACAGATTAATACAAGTGTCATGGATAGTATGTACAAGTGTCATGGACAGATTAATACAAGTATCATGGATAGTATGTACAAATATCATGGACAGATTAATACAAGTGTCATGGATAGTATGTACAAGTGTCATGAATAGTATGTACAAGTGTCATGGACAGATTAATACAAATTCATGGGTAGTATCTACAAGTATCATGGATAGTATGTACAACTGTCATGGATAGTATGTACAAGTGTCATGGATAGTATGTACAAGTATCATGGATAGCATGTACAAGTATCATGGACACATTAATACAAGTATCATGGATAGTATGTACAAGTATCATGGATAGCATGTACAAGTATCGTGGACAGATTAATACAAGTGTCATGGATAGTATGTACAAGTGTCATGGACATATTAATACAAGTATCATGGATAGTATGTACAAGTGTCATGGACAGATTAATACAAGTGTCATGGATAGTATGTACAAGTGTCATGGACAGATTAATACAAGTAGCATGGATAGTATGTACAAATATCATGGACAGATTAATACAAGTGTCATGGATAGTATGTACAAGTGTCATGGATAGTATGTACAAGTGTCATGGACAGATTAATACAAGTATCAT
Source organism: Ostrea denselamellosa (assembly GCA_024699665.1). Classification (NCBI taxonomy): domain Eukaryota; kingdom Metazoa; phylum Mollusca; class Bivalvia; order Ostreida; family Ostreidae; genus Ostrea; species Ostrea denselamellosa. The sequence continues at coordinate 18,990,509 of JAMZEH010000023.1, forward strand.
GGATAGTATGTACAAATATCATGGACAGATTAATACAAGTGTCATGGATAGTATGTACAAGTGTCATGGACAGATTAATACAAATTCATGGGTAGTATCTACAAGTATCATGGATAGTATGTACAAATATCATGGACAGATTAATACAAGTGTCATGGATAGTATGTACAAGTATCATGGATAGCATGTACAAGTATCATGGACAGATTAATACAAATATCATGGATAGTATGTACAAGTATCATGGATAGCATGTACAAGTATCATGGACAGATTAATACAAGTATCATGGATAGCATGTACAAGTATCATGGACAGATTAATACAAGTATCATGGATAGCATGTACAAGTATCATGGACAGATTAATACAAGTATCATGGATAGTATGTACAAGTGTCATGGACAGATTAATACAAATTCATGGGTAGTATCTACAAGTATCATGGATAGTATGTACAACTGTCATGGATAGTATGTACAAGTGTCATGGATAGTATGTACAAGTGTCATGGACAGATTAATACAAGTATCATGGATAGTATGTACAAATATCATGGACAGATTAATACAAGTGTCATGGATAGTATGTACAAGTGTCATGGATAGTATGTACAAGTGTCATGGACAGATTAATACAAGTGTCATGGATAGTATGTACAAGTGTCATGGACAGATTAATACAAGTATCATGGATAGCATGTACAAGTATCATGGACAGATTAATACAAGTGTCATGGATAGTATGTACAAGTGTCATGGACAGATTAATACAAGTATCATGGATAGTATGTACAAGTATCATGGATAGCATGTACAAGTATCATGGACACATTAATACAAGTATCATGGATAGTATGTACAAGTATCATGGATAGCATGTACAAGTATCGTGGACAGATTAATACAAGTGTCATGGATAGTATGTACAAGTGTCATGGACATATTAATACAAGTATCATGGATAGTATGTACAAGTGTCATGGACAGATTAATACAAGTAGCATGGATAGTATGTACAAATATCATGGACAGATTAATACAAGTGTCATGGATAGTATGTACAAGTGTCATGGACAGATTAATACAAGTGTCATGGATAGTATGTACAAGTATCATGGATAGCATGTACAAGTATCATGGACACATTAATACAAGTATCATGGATAGTATGTACAAGTATCATGGATAGCATGTACAAGTATCGTGGACAGATTAATACAAGTGTCATGGATAGTATGTACAAGTGTCATGGACATATTAATACAAGTATCATGGATAGTATGTACAAGTGTCATGGATAGTATGTACAAGTGTCATGGACAGATTAATACAAATTCATGGGTAGTATCTACAAGTATCATGGATAGTATGTACAAATATCATGGACAGATTAATACAAGTGTCATGGATAGTATGTACAAGTATCATGGACAGATTAATACAAATATCATGGATAGTATGTACAAGTATCATGGATAGCATGTACAAGTATAATGGACAGATTAATACAAGTATCATGGATAGCATGTACAAGTATCATGGACAGATTAATACAAGTATCATGGATAGTATGTACAAGTGTCATGGACAGATTAATACAAATTCATGGGTAGTATCTACAAGTATCATGGATAGTATGTACAACTGTCATGGATAGTATGTACAAGTGTCATGGATAGTATGTACAAGTGTCATGGACAGATTAATACAAGTATCATGGATAGTATGTACAAATATCATGGACAGATTAATACAAGTGTCATGGATAGTATGTACAAGTGTCATGGATAGTATGTACAAGTGTCATGGACAGATTAATACAAGTGTCATGGATAGTATGTACAAGTGTCATGGACAGATTAATACAAGTATCATGGATAGCATGTACAAGTATCATGGACAGATTAATACAAGTGTCATGGATAGTATGTACAAGTGTCATGGACAGATTAATACAAGTGTCATGGATAGTATGTACAAGTATCATGGATAGCATGTACAAGTATCATGGACACATTAATACAAGTATCATGGATAGTATGTACAAGTATCATGGATAGCATGTACAAGTATCGTGGACAGATTAATACAAGTGTCATGGATAGTATGTACAAGTGTCATGGACAGATTAATACAAGTATCATGGATAGTATGTACAAGTGTCATGGACAGATTAATACAAGTAGCATGGATAGTATGTACAAATATCATGGACAGATTAATACAAGTGTCATGGATAGTATGTACAAGTGTCATGGACAGATTAATACAAGTGTCATGGATAGTATGTACAACTATCATGGATAGCATGTACAAGTATCATGGACACATTAATACAAGTATCATGGATAGTATGTACAAGTATCATGGATAGCATGTACAAGTATCGTGGACAGATTAATACAAGTGTCATGGATAGTATGTACAAGTGTCATGGACAGATTAATACAAGTAGCATGGATAGTATGTACAAATATCATGGACAGATTAATACAAGTGTCATGGATAGTATGTACAAGTGTCATGGATAGTATGTACAAGTATCATGGACAGATTAATACAAGTATCATGGATAGTATGTACAAGTATCATGGATAGCATGTACAAGTATCATGGACAGATTAATACAAATATCATGGATAGTATGTACAAGTATCATGGATAGCATGTACAAGTATCATGGACAGATTAATACAAGTATCATGGATAGCATGTACAAGTATCATGGACAGATTAATACAAGTATCATGGATAGTATGTACAAGTGTCATGGACAGATTAATACAAATTCATGGGTAGTATCTACAAGTATCATGGATAGTATGTACAACTGTCATGGATAGTATGTACAAGGGTCATGGATAGTATGTACAAGTATCATGGATAGCATGTACAAGTATCATGGACACATTAATACAAGTATCATGGATAGTATGTACAAGTGTCATGGACAGATTAATACAAGTGTCATGGATAGTATGTACAAGTGTCATGGACAGATTAATACAAGTATCATGGATAGTATGTACAAATATCGTGGACAGATTAATACAAGTGTCATGGATAGTATCTACAAGTGTCATGGATAGTATGTACAAGTGTCATGGACAGATTAATACAAGTATCATGGATAGTATGTACAAATATCATGGACAGATTAATACAAGTGTCATGGATAGTATGTACAAGTATCATGGATAGCATGTACAAGTATCATGGACAGATTAATACAAATATCATGGATAGTATGTACAAGTATCATGGATAGCATGTACAAGTATCATGGACAGATTAATACAAGTATCATGGATAGTATGTACAAGTGTCATGGACAGATTAATACAAATTCATGGGTAGTATCTACAAGTATCATGGATAGTATGTACAACTGTCATGGATAGTATGTACAAGTGTCATGGATAGTATGTACAAGTATCATGGATAGCATGTACAAGTATCATGGACACATTAATACAAGTATCATGGATAGTATGTACAAGTATCATGGATAGCATGTACAAGTATCGTGGACAGATTAATACAAGTGTCATGGATAGTATGTACAAGTGTCATGGACATATTAATACAAGTATCATGGATAGTATGTACAAGTGTCATGGACAGATTAATACAAGTGTCATGGATAGTATGTACAAGTGTCATGGACAGATTAATACAAGTAGCATGGATAGTATGTACAAATATCATGGACAGATTAATACAAGTGTCATGGATAGTATGTACAAGTGTCATGGATAGTATGTACAAGTGTCATGGACAGATTAATACAAGTATCATGGATAGTATGTACAAATATCATGGACAGATTAATACAAGTGTCATGGATAGTATGTACAAGTGTCATGGATAGTATGTACAAGTGTCATGGACAGATTAATACAAATTCATGGGTAGTATCTACAAGTATCATGGATAGTATGTACAAATATCATGGACAGATTAATACAAGTGTCATGGATAGTATGTACAAGTATCATGGATAGCATGTACAAGTATCATGGACAGATTAATACAAATATCATGGATGGTATGTACAAGTATCATGGATAGCATGTACAAGTATCATGGACAGATTAATACAAGTATCATGGATAGCATGTACAAGTATCATGGACAGATTAATACAAGTATCATGGATAGTATGTACAAGTGTCATGGACAGATTAATACAAATTCATGGGTAGTATCTACAAGTATCATGGATAGTATGTACAACTGTCATGGATGGTATGTACAAGTGTCATGGATAGTATGTACAAGTATCATGGATAGCATGTACAAGTATCATGGACACATTAATACAAGTATCATGGATAGTATGTACAAGTATCATGGATAGCATGTACAAGTATCGTGGACAGATTAATACAAGTGTCATGGATAGTATGTACAAGTGTCATGGACATATTAATACAAGTATCATGGATAGTATGTACAAGTGTCATGGACAGATTAATACAAGTGTCATGGATAGTATGTACAAGTGTCATGGACAGATTAATACAAGTATCATGGATAGTATGTACAAATATCATGGACAGATTAATACAAGTGTCATGGATAGTATGTACAAGTGTCATGGATAGTATGTACAAGTGTCATGGACAGATTAATACAAATTCATGGGTAGTATCTACAAGTATCATGGATAGTATGTACAAATATCATGGACAGATTAATACAAGTGTCATGGATAGTATGTACAAGTATCATGGATAGCATGTACAAGTATCATGGACAGATTAATACAAATATCATGGATAGTATGTACAAGTATCATGGATAGCATGTACAAGTATCATGGACAGATTAATACAAGTATCATGGATAGCATGTACAAGTATCATGGACAGATTAATACAAGTATCATGGATAGTATGTACAAGTGTCATGGACAGATTAATACAAATTCATGGGTAGTATCTACAAGTATCATGGATAGTATGTACAACTGTCATGGATAGTATGTACAAGTGTCATGGATAGTATGTACAAGTGTCATGGACAGATTAATACAAGTGTCATGGATAGTATGTACAAGTGTCATGGACAGATTAATACAAGTGTCATGGATAGTATGTACAAGTGTCATGGACAGATTAATACAAGTATCATGGATAGCATGTACAAGTATCATGGACAGATTAATACAAGTGTCATGGATAGTATGTACAAGTGTCATGGACAGATTAATACAAGTGTCATGGATAGTATGTACAAGTATCATGGATAGCATGTACAAGTATCATGGACACATTAACACAAGTATCATGGATAGTATGTACAAGTATCATGGATAGCATGTACAAGTATCGTGGACAGATTAATACAAGTGTCATGGATAGTATGTACAAGTGTCATGGACATATTAATACAAGTATCATGGATAGTATGTACAAGTGTCATGGACAGATTAATACAAGTAGCATGGATAGTATGTACAAATATCATGGACAGATTAATACAAGTGTCATGGATAGTATGTACAAGTGTCATGGACAGATTAATACAAGTGTCATGGATAGTATGTACAAGTATCATGGATAGCATGTACAAGTATCATGGACACATTAATACAAGTATCATGGATAGTATGTACAAGTATCATGGATAGCATGTACAAGTATCGTGGACAGATTAATACAAGTGTCATGGATAGTATGTACAAGTGTCATGGACATATTAATACAAGTATCATGGATAGTATGTACAAGTGTCATGGACAGATTAATACAAGTAGCATGGATAGTATGTACAAATATCATGGACAGATTAATACAAGTGTCATGGATAGTATGTACAAGTGTCATGAATAGTATGTACAAGTGTCATGGACAGATTAATACAAGTATCATGGATAGTATGTATAAATATCATGGACAGATTAATACAAGTGTCATGGATAGTATGTACAAGTATCATGGATAGCATGTACAAGTATCATGGACAGATTAATACAAGTATCATGGATAGTATGTACAAGTGTCATGGACAGATTAATACAAATTCATGGGTAGTATCTACAAGTATCATGGATAGTATGTACAACTGTCATGGATAGTATGTACAAGTGTCATGGATAGTATGTACAAGTATCATGGATAGCATGTACAAGTGTCATGGACAGATTAATACAAGTGTCATGGATAGTATGTACAAGTGTCATGGACAGATTAATACAAGTATCATGGATAGTATGTACAAATATCATGGACAGATTAATACAAGTGTCATGGATAGTATGTACAAGTGTCATGAATAGTATGTACAAGTGTCATGGACAGATTAATACAAATTCATGGGTAGTATCTACAAGTATCATGGATAGTATGTACAACTGTCATGGATAGTATGTACAAGTGTCATGGATAGTATGTACAAGTATCATGGATAGCATGTACAAGTATCATGGACACATTAATACAAGTATCATGGATAGTATGTACAAGTATCATGGATAGCATGTACAAGTATCGTGGACAGATTAATACAAGTGTCATGGATAGTATGTACAAGTGTCATGGACATATTAATACAAGTATCATGGATAGTATGTACAAGTGTCATGGACAGATTAATACAAGTGTCATGGATAGTATGTACAAGTGTCATGGACAGATTAATACAAGTAGCATGGATAGTATGTACAAATATCATGGACAGATTAATACAAGTGTCATGGATAGTATGTACAAGTGTCATGGATAGTATGTACAAGTGTCATGGACAGATTAATACAAGTATCATGGATAGTATGTACAAATATCATCGACAGATTAATACAAGTGTCATGGATAGTATGTACAAGTGTCATGGACAGATTAATACAAATTCATGGGTAGTATCTACAAGTATCATGGATAGTATGTACAAATATCATGGACAGATTAATACAAGTGTCATGGATAGTATGTACAAGTATCATGGATAGCATGTACAAGTATCATGGACAGATTAATACAAATATCATGGATAGTATGTACAAGTATCATGGATAGCATGTACAAGTATCATGGACAGATTAATACAAGTATCATGGATAGCATGTACAAGTATCATGGACAGATTAATACAAGTATCATGGATAGCATGTACAAGTATCATGGACAGATTAATACAAGTATCATGGATAGTATGTACAAGTGTCATGGACAGATTAATACAAATTCATGGGTAGTATCTACAAGTATCATGGATAGTATGTACAACTGTCATGGATAGTATGTACAAGTGTCATGGATAGTATGTACAAGTGTCATGGACAGATTAATACAAGTATCATGGATAGTATGTACAAATATCATGGACAGATTAATACAAGTGTCATGGATAGTATGTACAAGTGTCATGGATAGTATGTACAAGTGTCATGGACAGATTAATACAAATTCATGGGTAGTATCTACAAGTATCATGGATAGTATGTACAAATATCATGGACAGATTAATACAAGTGTCATGGATAGTATGTACAAGTATCATGGATAGCATGTACAAGTATCATGGACAGATTAATACAAATATCATGGATAGTATGTACAAGTATCATGGATAGCATGTACAAGTATCATGGACAGATTAATACAAGTATCATGGATAGCATGTACAAGTATCATGGACAGATTAATACAAGTATCATGGATAGTATGTACAAGTGTCATGGACAGATTAATACAAATTCATGGGTAGTATCTACAAGTATCATGGATAGTATGTACAACTGTCATGGATAGTATGTACAAGTGTCATGGATAGTATGTACAAGTGTCATGGACAGATTAATACAAGTATCATGGATAGTATGTACAAATATCATGGACAGATTAATACAAGTGTCATGGATAGTATGTACAAGTGTCATGGATAGTATGTACAAGTGTCATGGACAGATTAATACAAGTGTCATGGATAGTATGTACAAGTGTCATGGACAGATTAATACAAGTATCATGGATAGCATGTACAAGTATCATGGACAGATTAATACAAGTGTCATGGATAGTATGTACAAGTGTCATGGACAGATTAATACAAGTGTCATGGATAGTATGTACAAGTATCATGGATAGCATGTACAAGTATCATGGACACATTAATACAAGTATCATGGATAGTATGTACAAGTATCATGGATAGCATGTACAAGTATCGTGGACAGATTAATACAAGTGTCATGGATAGTATGTACAAGTGTCATGGACATATTAATACAAGTATCATGGATAGTATGTACAAGTGTCATGGACAGATTAATACAAGTAGCATGGATAGTATGTACAAATATCATGGACAGATTAATACAAGTGTCATGGATAGTATGTACAAGTGTCATGGACAGATTAATACAAGTGTCATGGATAGTATGTACAAGTATCATGGATAGCATGTACAAGTATCATGGACACATTAATACAAGTATCATGGATAGTATGTACAAGTATCATGGATAGCATGTACAAGTATCGTGGACAGATTAATACAAGTGTCATGGATAGTATGTACAAGTGTCATGGACATATTAATACAAGTATCATGGATAGTATGTACAAGTGTCATGGACAGATTAATACAAGTAGCATGGATAGTATGTACAAATATCATGGACAGATTAATACAAGTGTCATGGATAGTATGTACAAGTGTCATGAATAGTATGTACAAGTGTCATGGACAGATTAATACAAGTATCATGGATAGTATGTATAAATATCATGGACAGATTAATACAAGTGTCATGGATAGTATGTACAAGTATCATGGATAGTATGTACAAGTATCATGGACAGATTAATACAAGTATCATGGATAGTATGTACAAGTGTCATGGACAGATTAATACAAATTCATGGGTAGTATCTACAAGTATCATGGATAGTATGTACAACTGTCATGGATAGTATGTACAAGTGTCATGGATAGTATGTACAAGTATCATGGATAGCATGTACAAGTGTCATGGACAGATTAATACAAGTGTCATGGATAGTATGTACAAGTGTCATGGACAGATTAATACAAGTATCATGGATAGTATGTACAAATATCATGGACAGATTAATACAAGTGTCATGGATAGTATGTACAAGTGTCATGAATAGTATGTACAAGTGTCATGGACAGATTAATACAAATTCATGGGTAGTATCTACAAGTATCATGGATAGTATGTACAAATATCATGGACAGATTAATACAAGTGTCATGGATAGTATGTACAAGTATCATGGATAGCATGTACAAGTATCATGGACAGATTAATACAAATATCATGGATAGTATGTACAAGTATCATGGATAGCATGTACAAGTATCATGGACAGATTAATACAAGTATCATGGATAGCATGTACAAGTATCATGGACAGATTAATACAAGTATCATGGATAGTATGTACAAGTGTCATGGACAGATTAATACAAATTCATGGGTAGTATCTACAAGTATCATGGATAGTATGTACAACTGTCATGGATAGTATGTACAAGTGTCATGGATAGTATGTACAAGTATCATGGATAGCATGTACAAGTATCATGGACACATTAATACAAGTATCATGGATAGTATGTACAAGTATCATGGATAGCATGTACAAGTATCGTGGACAGATTAATACAAGTGTCATGGATAGTATGTACAAGTGTCATGGACATATTAATACAAGTATCATGGATAGTATGTACAAGTGTCATGGACAGATTAATACAAGTAGCATGGATAGTATGTACAAGTGTCATGGACAGATTAATACAAGTAGCATGGATAGTATGTACAAATATCATGGACAGATTAATACAAGTGTCATGGATAGTATGTACAAGTGTCATGGATAGTATGTACAAGTGTCATGGACAGATTAATACAAATTCATGGGTAGTATCTACAAGTATCATGGATAGTATGTACAAATATCATGGACAGATTAATACAAGTGTCATGGATAGTATGTACAAGTATCATGGATAGCATGTACAAGTATCATGGACAGATTAATACAAGTGTCATGGATAGTATGTACAAGTGTCATGGACAGATTAATACAAGTGTCATGGATAGTATGTACAAGTATCATGGATAGCATGTACAAGTATCATGGACAGATTAATACAAGTATCATGGATAGCATGTACAAGTATCATGGACAGATTAATACAAGTATCATGGATAGTATGTACAAGTGTCATGGACATATTAATACAAATTCATGGGTAGTATCTACAAGTATCATGGATAGTATGTACAACTGTCATGGATAGTATGTACAAGTGTCATGGATAGTATGTACAAGTGTCATGGACAGATTAATACAAGTATCATGGATAGTATGTACAAATATCATGGACAGATTAATACAAGTGTCATGGATAGTATGTACAAGTGTCATGGATAGTATGTACAAGTGTCATGGACAGATTAATACAAGTGTCATGGATAGTATGTACAAGTGTCATGGACAGATTAATACAAGTATCATGGATAGCATGTACAAGTATCATGGACAGATTAATACAAGTGTCATGGATAGTATGTACAAGTGTCATGGACAGATTAATACAAGTGTCATGGATAGTATGTACAAGTATCATGGATAGCATGTACAAGTATCATGGACACATTAATACAAGTATCATGGATAGTATGTACAAGTATCATGGATAGCATGTACAAGTATCGTGGACAGATTAATACAAGTGTCATGGATAGTATGTACAAGTGTCATGGACATATTAATACAAGTATCATGGATAGTATGTACAAGTGTCATGGACAGATTAATACAAGTAGCATGGATAGTATGTACAAATATCATGGACAGATTAATACAAGTGTCATGGATAGTATGTACAAGTGTCATGGACAGATTAATACAAATATCATGGATAGTATGTACAAGTATCATGGATAGCATGTACAAGTATCGTGGACAGATTAATACAAGTGTCATGGATAGTATGTACAAGTGTCATGGACATATTAATACAAGTGTCATGGATAGTATGTACAAGTATCATGGATAGCATGTACAAGTATCATGGACACATTAATACAAGTATCATGGATAGTATGTACAAGTATCATGGATAGCATGTACAAGTATCGTGGACAGATTAATACAAGTGTCATGGATAGTATGTACAAGTGTCATGGACATATTAATACAAGTATCATGGATAGTATGTACAAGTGTCATGGACAGATTAATACAAGTAGCATGGATAGTATGTACAAATATCATGGACAGATTAATACAAGTGTCATGGATAGTATGTACAAGTGTCATGGACAGATTAATACAAATATCATGGATAGTATGTACAAGTATCATGGATAGCATGTACAAGTATCATGGACAGATTAATACAAGTATCATGGATAGCATGTACAAGTATCATGGACAGATTAATACAAATATCATGGATAGTATGTACAAGTATCATGGATAGCATGTACAAGTATCATGGACAGATTAATACAAGTATCATGGATAGCATGTACAAGTATCATGGACAGATTAATACAAGTATCATGGATAGCATGTACAAGTATCATGGACAGATTAATACAAGTATCATGGATAGTATGTACAAGTGTCATGGACATATTAATACAAATTCATGGGTAGTATCTACAAGTATCATGGATAGTATGTACAACTGTCATGGATAGTATGTACAAGTGTCATGGATAGTATGTACAAGTGTCATGGACAGATTAATACAAGTATCATGGATAGTATGTACAAATATCATGGACAGATTAATACAAGTGTCATGGATAGTATGTACAAGTGTCATGGATAGTATGTACAAGTGTCATGGACAGATTAATACAAGTGTCATGGATAGTATGTACAAGTGTCATGGACAGATTAATACAAGTATCATGGATAGCATGTACAAGTATCATGGACAGATTAATACAAGTGTCATGGATAGTATGTACAAGTGTCATGGACAGATTAATACAAGTGTCATGGATAGTATGTACAAGTATCATGGATAGCATGTACAAGTATCATGGACAGATTAATACAAGTGTCATGGATAGTATGTACAAGTGTCATGGACAGATTAATACAAGTGTCATGGATAGTATGTACAAGTGTCATGGACAGATTAATACAAGTATCATGGATAGTATGTACAAGTGTCATGGACAGATTAATACAAGTAGCATGGATAGTATGTACAAATATCATGGACAGATTAATACAAGTGTCATGGATAGTATGTACAAGTGTCATGGACAGATTAATACAAGTGTCATGGATAGTATGTACAACTATCATGGATAGCATGTACAAGTATCATGGACACATTAATACAAGTATCATGGATAGTATGTACAAGTATCATGGATAGCATGTACAAGTATCGTGGACAGATTAATACAAGTGTCATGGATAGTATGTACAAGTGTCATGGACAGATTAATACAAGTAGCATGGATAGTATGTACAAATATCATGGACAGATTAATACAAGTGTCATGGATAGTATGTACAAGTGTCATGGATAGTATGTACAAGTATCATGGACAGATTAATACAAGTATCATGGATAGTATGTACAAGTATCATGGATAGCATGTACAAGTATCATGGACAGATTAATACAAATATCATGGATAGTATGTACAAGTATCATGGATAGCATGTACAAGTATCATGGACAGATTAATACAAGTATCATGGATAGCATGTACAAGTATCATGGACAGATTAATACAAGTATCATGGATAGTATGTACAAGTGTCATGGACAGATTAATACAAATTCATGGGTAGTATCTACAAGTATCATGGATAGTATGTACAACTGTCATGGATAGTATGTACAAGGGTCATGGATAGTATGTACAAGTATCATGGATAGCATGTACAAGTATCATGGACACATTAATACAAGTATCATGGATAGTATGTACAAGTGTCATGGACAGATTAATACAAGTGTCATGGATAGTATGTACAAGTGTCATGGACAGATTAATACAAGTATCATGGATAGTATGTACAAATATCATGGACAGATTAATACAAGTGTCATGGATAGTATCTACAAGTGTCATGGATAGTATGTACAAGTGTCATGGACAGATTAATACAAGTATCATGGATAGTATGTACAAATATCATGGACAGATTAATACAAGTGTCATGGATAGTATGTACAAGTATCATGGATAGCATGTACAAGTATCATGGACAGATTAATACAAATATCATGGATAGTATGTACAAGTATCATGGATAGCATGTACAAGTATCATGGACAGATTAATACAAGTATCATGGATAGTATGTACAAGTGTCATGGACAGATTAATACAAATTCATGGGTAGTATCTACAAGTATCATGGATAGTATGTACAACTGTCATGGATAGTATGTACAAGTGTCATGGATAGTATGTACAAGTATCATGGATAGCATGTACAAGTATCATGGACACATTAATACAAGTATCATGGATAGTATGTACAAGTATCATGGATAGCATGTACAAGTATCGTGGACAGATTAATACAAGTGTCATGGATAGTATGTACAAGTGTCATGGACATATTAATACAAGTATCATGGATAGTATGTACAAGTGTCATGGACAGATTAATACAAGTGTCATGGATAGTATGTACAAGTGTCATGGACAGATTAATACAAGTAGCATGGATAGTATGTACAAATATCATGGACAGATTAATACAAGTGTCATGGATAGTATGTACAAGTGTCATGGATAGTATGTACAAGTGTCATGGACAGATTAATACAAGTATCATGGATAGTATGTACAAATATCATGGACAGATTAATACAAGTGTCATGGATAGTATGTACAAGTGTCATGGATAGTATGTACAAGTGTCATGGACAGATTAATACAAATTCATGGGTAGTATCTACAAGTATCATGGATAGTATGTACAAATATCATGGACAGATTAATACAAGTGTCATGGATAGTATGTACAAGTATCATGGATAGCATGTACAAGTATCATGGACAGATTAATACAAATATCATGGATGGTATGTACAAGTATCATGGATAGCATGTACAAGTATCATGGACAGATTAATACAAGTATCATGGATAGCATGTACAAGTATCATGGACAGATTAATACAAGTATCATGGATAGTATGTACAAGTGTCATGGACAGATTAATACAAATTCATGGGTAGTATCTACAAGTATCATGGATAGTATGTACAACTGTCATGGATGGTATGTACAAGTGTCATGGATAGTATGTACAAGTATCATGGATAGCATGTACAAGTATCATGGACACATTAATACAAGTATCATGGATAGTATGTACAAGTATCATGGATAGCATGTACAAGTATCGTGGACAGATTAATACAAGTGTCATGGATAGTATGTACAAGTGTCATGGACAGATTAATACAAGTATCATGGATAGTATGTACAAGTGTCATGGACAGATTAATACAAGTGTCATGGATAGTATGTACAAGTGTCATGGACAGATTAATACAAGTATCATGGATAGTATGTACAAATATCATGGACAGATTAATACAAGTGTCATGGATAGTATGTACAAGTGTCATGGATAGTATGTACAAGTGTCATGGACAGATTAATACAAATTCATGGGTAGTATCTACAAGTATCATGGATAGTATGTACAAATATCATGGACAGATTAATACAAGTGTCATGGATAGTATGTACAAGTATCATGGATAGCATGTACAAGTATCATGGACAGATTAATACAAATATCATGGATAGTATGTACAAGTATCATGGATAGCATGTACAAGTATCATGGACAGATTAATACAAGTATCATGGATAGCATGTACAAGTATCATGGACAGATTAATACAAGTATCATGGATAGTATGTACAAGTGTCATGGACAGATTAATACAAATTCATGGGTAGTATCTACAAGTATCATGGATAGTATGTACAACTGTCATGGATAGTATGTACAAGTGTCATGGATAGTATGTACAAGTGTCATGGACAGATTAATACAAGTATCATGGATAGTATGTACAAATATCATGGACAGATTAATACAAGTGTCATGGATAGTATGTACAAGTGTCATGGATAGTATGTACAAGTGTCATGGACAGATTAATACAAGTGTCATGGATAGTATGTACAAGTGTCATGGACAGATTAATACAAGTATCATGGATAGCATGTACAAGTATCATGGACAGATTAATACAAGTGTCATGGATAGTATGTACAAGTGTCATGGACAGATTAATACAAGTGTCATGGATAGTATGTACAAGTATCATGGATAGCATGTACAAGTATCATGGACACATTAATACAAGTATCATGGATAGTATGTACAAGTATCATGGATAGCATGTACAAGTATCGTGGACAGATTAATACAAGTGTCATGGATAGTATGTACAAGTGTCATGGACATATTAATACAAGTATCATGGATAGTATGTACAAGTGTCATGGACAGATTAATACAAGTAGCATGGATAGTATGTACAAATATCATGGACAGATTAATACAAGTGTCATGGATAGTATGTACAAGTGTCATGGACAGATTAATACAAGTGTCATGGATAGTATGTACAAGTATCATGGATAGCATGTACAAGTATCATGGACACATTAATACAAGTATCATGGATAGTATGTACAAGTATCATGGATAGCATGTACAAGTATCGTGGACAGATTAATACAAGTGTCATGGATAGTATGTACAAGTGTCATGGACATATTAATACAAGTATCATGGATAGTATGTACAAGTGTCATGGACAGATTAATACAAGTAGCATGGATAGTATGTACAAATATCATGGACAGATTAATACAAGTGTCATGGATAGTATGTACAAGTGTCATGAATAGTATGTACAAGTGTCATGGACAGATTAATACAAGTATCATGGATAGTATGTATAAATATCATGGACAGATTAATACAAGTGTCATGGATAGTATGTACAAGTATCATGGATAGCATGTACAAGTATCATGGACAGATTAATACAAGTATCATGGATAGTATGTACAAGTGTCATGGACAGATTAATACAAATTCATGGGTAGTATCTACAAGTATCATGGATAGTATGTACAACTGTCATGGATAGTATGTACAAGTGTCATGGATAGTATGTACAAGTATCATGGATAGCATGTACAAGTGTCATGGACAGATTAATACAAGTGTCATGGATAGTATGTACAAGTGTCATGGACAGATTAATACAAGTATCATGGATAGTATGTACAAATATCATGGACAGATTAATACAAGTGTCATGGATAGTATGTACAAGTGTCATGAATAGTATGTACAAGTGTCATGGACAGATTAATACAAATTCATGGGTAGTATCTACAAGTATCATGGATAGTATGTACAACTGTCATGGATAGTATGTACAAGTGTCATGGATAGTATGTACAAGTATCATGGATAGCATGTACAAGTATCATGGACACATTAATACAAGTATCATGGATAGTATGTACAAGTATCATGGATAGCATGTACAAGTATCGTGGACAGATTAATACAAGTGTCATGGATAGTATGTACAAGTGTCATGGACATATTAATACAAGTATCATGGATAGTATGTACAAGTGTCATGGACAGATTAATACAAGTGTCATGGATAGTATGTACAAGTGTCATGGACAGATTAATACAAGTAGCATGGATAGTATGTACAAATATCATGGACAGATTAATACAAGTGTCATGGATAGTATGTACAAGTGTCATGGATAGTATGTACAAGTGTCATGGACAGATTAATACAAGTATCATGGATAGTATGTACAAATATCATGGACAGATTAATACAAGTGTCATGGATAGTATGTACAAGTGTCATGGACAGATTAATACAAATTCATGGGTAGTATCTACAAGTATCATGGATAGTATGTACAAATATCATGGACAGATTAATACAAGTGTCATGGATAGTATGTACAAGTATCATGGATAGCATGTACAAGTATCATGGACAGATTAATACAAATATCATGGATAGTATGTACAAGTATCATGGATAGCATGTACAAGTATCATGGACAGATTAATACAAGTATCATGGATAGCATGTACAAGTATCATGGACAGATTAATACAAGTATCATGGATAGCATGTACAAGTATCATGGACAGATTAATACAAGTATCATGGATAGTATGTACAAGTGTCATGGACAGATTAATACAAATTCATGGGTAGTATCTACAAGTATCATGGATAGTATGTACAACTGTCATGGATAGTATGTACAAGTGTCATGGATAGTATGTACAAGTGTCATGGACAGATTAATACAAGTATCATGGATAGTATGTACAAATATCATGGACAGATTAATACAAGTGTCATGGATAGTATGTACAAGTGTCATGGACAGATTAATACAAGTATCATGGATAGTATGTACAAATATCATGGACAGATTAATACAAGTGTCATGGATAGTATGTACAAGTGTCATGGATAGTATGTACAAGTGTCATGGACAGATTAATACAAATTCATGGGTAGTATCTACAAGTATCATGGATAGTATGTACAAATATCATGGACAGATTAATACAAGTGTCATGGATAGTATGTACAAGTATCATGGATAGCATGTACAAGTATCATGGACAGATTAATACAAATATCATGGATAGTATGTACAAGTATCATGGATAGCATGTACAAGTATCATGGACAGATTAATACAAGTATCATGGATAGCATGTACAAGTATCATGGACAGATTAATACAAGTATCATGGATAGTATGTACAAGTGTCATGGACAGATTAATACAAATTCATGGGTAGTATCTACAAGTATCATGGATAGTATGTACAACTGTCATGGATAGTATGTACAAGTGTCATGGATAGTATGTACAAGTGTCATGGACAGATTAATACAAGTATCATGGATAGTATGTACAAATATCATGGACAGATTAATACAAGTGTCATGGATAGTATGTACAAGTGTCATGGATAGTATGTACAAGTGTCATGGACAGATTAATACAAGTGTCATGGATAGTATGTACAAGTGTCATGGACAGATTAATACAAGTATCATGGATAGCATGTACAAGTATCATGGACAGATTAATACAAGTGTCATGGATAGTATGTACAAGTGTCATGGACAGATTAATACAAGTGTCATGGATAGTATGTACAAGTATCATGGATAGCATGTACAAGTATCATGGACACATTAATACAAGTATCATGGATAGTATGTACAAGTATCATGGATAGCATGTACAAGTATCGTGGACAGATTAATACAAGTGTCATGGATAGTATGTACAAGTGTCATGGACATATTAATACAAGTATCATGGATAGTATGTACAAGTGTCATGGACAGATTAATACAAGTAGCATGGATAGTATGTACAAATATCATGGACAGATTAATACAAGTGTCATGGATAGTATGTACAAGTGTCATGGACAGATTAATACAAGTGTCATGGATAGTATGTACAAGTATCATGGATAGCATGTACAAGTATCATGGACACATTAATACAAGTATCATGGATAGTATGTACAAGTATCATGGATAGCATGTACAAGTATCGTGGACAGATTAATACAAGTGTCATGGATAGTATGTACAAGTGTCATGGACATATTAATACAAGTATCATGGATAGTATGTACAAGTGTCATGGACAGATTAATACAAGTAGCATGGATAGTATGTACAAATATCATGGACAGATTAATACAAGTGTCATGGATAGTATGTACAAGTGTCATGAATAGTATGTACAAGTGTCATGGACAGATTAATACAAGTATCATGGATAGTATGTATAAATATCATGGACAGATTAATACAAGTGTCATGGATAGTATGTACAAGTATCATGGATAGTATGTACAAGTATCATGGACAGATTAATACAAGTATCATGGATAGTATGTACAAGTGTCATGGACAGATTAATACAAATTCATGGGTAGTATCTACAAGTATCATGGATAGTATGTACAACTGTCATGGATAGTATGTACAAGTGTCATGGATAGTATGTACAAGTATCATGGATAGCATGTACAAGTGTCATGGACAGATTAATACAAGTGTCATGGATAGTATGTACAAGTGTCATGGACAGATTAATACAAGTATCATGGATAGTATGTACAAATATCATGGACAGATTAATACAAGTGTCATGGATAGTATGTACAAGTGTCATGAATAGTATGTACAAGTGTCATGGACAGATTAATACAAATTCATGGGTAGTATCTACAAGTATCATGGATAGTATGTACAAATATCATGGACAGATTAATACAAGTGTCATGGATAGTATGTACAAGTATCATGGATAGCATGTACAAGTATCATGGACAGATTAATACAAATATCATAGATAGTATGTACAAGTATCATGGATAGCATGTACAAGTATCATGGACAGATTAATACAAGTATCATGGATAGCATGTACAAGTATCATGGACAGATTAATACAAGTATCATGGATAGTATGTACAAGTGTCATGGACAGATTAATACAAATTCATGGGTAGTATCTACAAGTATCATGGATAGTATGTACAACTGTCATGGATAGTATGTACAAGTGTCATGGATAGTATGTACAAGTATCATGGATAGCATGTACAAGTATCATGGACACATTAATACAAGTATCATGGATAGTATGTACAAGTATCATGGATAGCATGTACAAGTATCGTGGACAGATTAATACAAGTGTCATGGATAGTATGTACAAGTGTCATGGACATATTAATACAAGTATCATGGATAGTATGTACAAGTGTCATGGACAGATTAATACAAGTAGCATGGATAGTATGTACAAGTGTCATGGACAGATTAATACAAGTAGCATGGATAGTATGTACAAATATCATGGACAGATTAATACAAGTGTCATGGATAGTATGTACAAGTGTCATGGATAGTATGTACAAGTGTCATGGACAGATTAATACAAGTATCATGGATAGTATGTACAAATATCATGGACAGATTAATACAAGTGTCATGGATAGTATGTACAAGTGTCATGGACAGATTAATACAAATTCATGGGTAGTATCTACAAGTATCATGGATAGTATGTACAAATATCATGGACAGATTAATACAAGTGTCATGGATAGTATGTACAAGTATCATGGATAGCATGTACAAGTATCATGGACAGATTAATACAAATATCATGGATAGTATGTACAAGTATCATGGATAGCATGTACAAGTATCATGGACAGATTAATACAAGTATCATGGATAGCATGTACAAGTATCATGGACAGATTAATACAAGTATCATGGATAGCATGTACAAGTATCATGGACAGATTAATACAAGTATCATGGATAGTATGTACAAGTGTCATGGACATATTAATACAAATTCATGGGTAGTATCTACAAGTATCATGGATAGTATGTACAACTGTCATGGATAGTATGTACAAGTGTCATGGATAGTATGTACAAGTGTCATGGACAGATTAATACAAGTATCATGGATAGTATGTACAAATATCATGGACAGATTAATACAAGTGTCATGGATAGTATGTACAAGTGTCATGGATAGTATGTACAAGTGTCATGGACAGATTAATACAAGTGTCATGGATAGTATGTACAAGTGTCATGGACAGATTAATACAAGTATCATGGATAGCATGTACAAGTATCATGGACAGATTAATACAAGTGTCATGGATAGTATGTACAAGTGTCATGGACAGATTAATACAAGTGTCATGGATAGTATGTACAAGTATCATGGATAGCATGTACAAGTATCATGGACACATTAATACAAGTATCATGGATAGTATGTACAAGTATCATGGATAGCATGTACAAGTATCGTGGACAGATTAATACAAGTGTCATGGATAGTATGTACAAGTGTCATGGACATATTAATACAAGTATCATGGATAGTATGTACAAGTGTCATGGACAGATTAATACAAGTAGCATGGATAGTATGTACAAATATCATGGACAGATTAATACAAGTGTCATGGATAGTATGTACAAGTGTCATGGACAGATTAATACAAATATCATGGATAGTATGTACAAGTATCATGGATAGCATGTACAAGTATCGTGGACAGATTAATACAAGTGTCATGGATAGTATGTACAAGTGTCATGGACATATTAATACAAGTGTCATGGATAGTATGTACAAGTATCATGGATAGCATGTACAAGTATCATGGACACATTAATACAAGTATCATGGATAGTATGTACAAGTATCATGGATAGCATGTACAAGTATCGTGGACAGATTAATACAAGTGTCATGGATAGTATGTACAAGTGTCATGGACATATTAATACAAGTATCATGGATAGTATGTACAAGTGTCATGGACAGATTAATACAAGTAGCATGGATAGTATGTACAAATATCATGGACAGATTAATACAAGTGTCATGGATAGTATGTACAAGTGTCATGGACAGATTAATACAAATATCATGGATAGTATGTACAAGTATCATGGATAGCATGTACAAGTATCATGGACAGATTAATACAAGTATCATGGATAGCATGTACAAGTATCATGGACAGATTAATACAAATATCATGGATAGTATGTACAAGTATCATGGATAGCATGTACAAGTATCATGGACAGATTAATACAAGTATCATGGATAGCATGTACAAGTATCATGGACAGATTAATACAAGTATCATGGATAGCATGTACAAGTATCATGGACAGATTAATACAAGTATCATGGATAGTATGTACAAGTGTCATGGACATATTAATACAAATTCATGGGTAGTATCTACAAGTATCATGGATAGTATGTACAACTGTCATGGATAGTATGTACAAGTGTCATGGATAGTATGTACAAGTGTCATGGACAGATTAATACAAGTATCATGGATAGTATGTACAAATATCATGGACAGATTAATACAAGTGTCATGGATAGTATGTACAAGTGTCATGGATAGTATGTACAAGTGTCATGGACAGATTAATACAAGTGTCATGGATAGTATGTACAAGTGTCATGGACAGATTAATACAAGTATCATGGATAGCATGTACAAGTATCATGGACAGATTAATACAAGTGTCATGGATAGTATGTACAAGTGTCATGGACAGATTAATACAAGTGTCATGGATAGTATGTACAAGTATCATGGATAGCATGTACAAGTATCATGGACAGATTAATACAAGTGTCATGGATAGTATGTACAAGTGTCATGGACAGATTAATACAAGTGTCATGGATAGTATGTACAAGTATCATGGATAGCATGTACAAGTATCATGGACACATTAATACAAGTATCATGGATAGTATGTACAAGTATCATGGATAGCATGTACAAGTATCGTGGACAGATTAATACAAGTGTCATGGATAGTATGTACAAGTGTCATGGACATATTAATACAAGTATCATGGATAGTATGTACAAGTGTCATGGACAGATTAATACAAGTAGCATGGATAGTATGTACAAATATCATGGACAGATTAATACAAGTGTCATGGATAGTATGTACAAGTGTCATGGACAGATTAATACAAATATCATGGATAGTATGTACAAGTATCATGGATAGCATGTACAAGTATCATGGACAGATTAATACAAGTATCATGGATAGCATGTACAAGTATCATGGACAGATTAATACAAATATCATGGATAGTATGTACAAGTATCATGGATAGCATGTACAAGTATCATGGACAGATTAATACAAGTATCATGGATAGCATGTACAAGTATCATGGACAGATTAATACAAGTATCATGGATAGCATGTACAAGTATCATGGACAGATTAATACAAGTATCATGGATAGTATGTACAAGTGTCATGGACAGATTAATACAAGTATCATGGATAGTATGTACAAATATCATGGACAGATTAATACAAGTGTCATGGATAGTATGTACAAGTGTCATGGATAGTATGTACAAGTGTCATGGACAGATTAATACAAGTGTCATGGATAGTATGTACAAGTGTCATGGACAGATTAATACAAGTATCATGGATAGCATGTACAAGTATCATGGACAGATTAATACAAGTGTCATGGATAGTATGTACAAGTGTCATGGACAGATTAATACAAGTGTCATGGATAGTATGTACAAGTGTCATGGATAGTATGTACAAGTGTCATGGACAGATTAATACAAGTGTCATGGATAGTATGTACAAGTGTCATGGACAGATTAATACAAGTATCATGGATAGCATGTACAAGTATCATGGACAGATTAATACAAGTGTCATGGATAGTATGTACAAGTGTCATGGACAGATTAATACAAGTGTCATGGATAGTATGTACAAGTATCATGGATAGCATGTACAAGTATCATGGACACATTAATACAAGTATCATGGATAGTATGTACAAGTATCATGGATAGCATGTACAAGTATCGTGGACAGATTAATACAAGTGTCATGGATAGTATGTACAAGTGTCATGGACATATTAATACAAGTATCATGGATAGTATGTACAAGTGTCATGGACAGATTAATACAAGTAGCATGGATAGTATGTACAAATATCATGGACAGATTAATACAAGTGTCATGGATAGTATGTACAAGTGTCATGGACAGATTAATACAAATATCATGGATAGTATGTACAAGTATCATGGATAGCATGTACAAGTATCATGGACAGATTAATACAAGTATCATGGATAGCATGTACAAGTATCATGGACAGATTAATACAAATATCATGGATAGTATGTACAAGTATCATGGATAGCATGTACAAGTATCATGGACAGATTAATACAAGTATCATGGATAGCATGTACAAGTATCATGGACAGATTAATACAAGTATCATGGATAGCATGTACAAGTATCATGGACAGATTAATACAAGTATCATGGATAGTATGTACAAGTGTCATGGACAGATTAATACAAGTATCATGGATAGTATGTACAAATATCATGGACAGATTAATACAAGTGTCATGGATAGTATGTACAAGTGTCATGGATAGTATGTACAAGTGTCATGGACAGATTAATACAAGTGTCATGGATAGTATGTACAAGTGTCATGGACAGATTAATACAAGTATCATGGATAGCATGTACAAGTATCATGGACAGATTAATACAAGTGTCATGGATAGTATGTACAAGTGTCATGGACAGATTAATACAAGTGTCATGGATAGTATGTACAAGTATCATGGATAGCATGTACAAGTATCATGGACACATTAATACAAGTATCATGGATAGTATGTACAAGTATCATGGATAGCATGTACAAGTATCGTGGACAGATTAATACAAGTGTCATGGATAGTATGTACAAGTGTCATGGACATATTAATACAAGTATCATGGATAGTATGTACAAGTGTCATGGACAGATTAATACAAGTATCATGGATAGTATGTACAAGTGTCATGGACAGATTAATACAAGTAGCATGGATAGTATGTACAAATATCATGGACAGATTAATACAAGTGTCATGGATAGTATGTACAAGTGTCATGGATAGTATGTACAAGTGTCATGGACAGATTAATACAAGTATCATGGATAGTATGTACAAATATCATGGACAGATTAATACAAGTGTCATGGATAGTATGTACAAGTATCATGGATAGCATGTACAAGTATCATGGACAGATTAATACAAGTATCATGGATAGCATGTACAAGTATCATGGACAGATTAATACAAGTGTCATGGATAGTATGTACAAGTGTCATGGACAGATTAATACAAGTGTCATGGATAGTATGTACAAGTGTCATGGACAGATTAATACAAGTAGCATGGATAGTATGTACAAATATCATGGACAGATTAATACAAGTGTCATGGATAGTATGTACAAGTATCATGGATAGCATGTACAAGTATCATGGACAGATTAATACAAGTATCATGGATAGCATGTACAAGTATCATGGACAGATTAATACAAGTGTCATGGATAGTATGTACAAGTGTCATGGACAGATTAATACAAGTGTCATGGATAGTATGTACAAGTGTCATGGATAGTATGTACAAGTGTCATGGACAGATTAATACAAGTGTCATGGATAGTATGTACAAGTGTCATGGACAGATTAATACAAGTATCATGGATAGCATGTACAAGTATCATGGACAGATTAATACAAGTGTCATGGATAGTATGTACAAGTGTCATGGACAGATTAATACAAGTGTCATGGATAGTATGTACAAGTATCATGGATAGCATGTACAAGTATCATGGACACATTAATACAAGTATCATGGATAGTATGTACAAGTATCATGGATAGCATGTACAAGTATCGTGGACAGATTAATACAAGTGTCATGGATAGTATGTACAAGTGTCATGGACATATTAATACAAGTATCATGGATAGTATGTACAAGTGTCATGGACAGATTAATACAAGTAGCATGGATAGTATGTACAAATATCATGGACAGATTAATACAAGTGTCATGGATAGTATGTACAAGTGTCATGGACAGATTAATACAAATATCATGGATAGTATGTACAAGTATCATGGATAGCATGTACAAGTATCATGGACAGATTAATACAAGTATCATGGATAGCATGTACAAGTATCATGGACAGATTAATACAAATATCATGGATAGTATGTACAAGTATCATGGATAGCATGTACAAGTATCATGGACAGATTAATACAAGTATCATGGATAGCATGTACAAGTATCATGGACAGATTAATACAAGTATCATGGATAGCATGTACAAGTATCATGGACAGATTAATACAAGTATCATGGATAGTATGTACAAGTGTCATGGACAGATTAATACAAGTATCATGGATAGTATGTACAAATATCATGGACAGATTAATACAAGTGTAATGGATAGTATGTACAAGTGTCATGGATAGTATGTACAAGTGTCATGGACAGATTATTACAAGTGTCATGGATAGTATGTACAAGTGTCATGGACAGATTAATACAAGTATCATGGATAGCATGTACAAGTATCATGGACAGATTAATACAAGTGTCATGGATAGTATGTACAAGTGTCATGGACAGATTAATACAAGTGTCATGGATAGTATGTACAAGTATCATGGATAGCATGTACAAGTATCATGGACACATTAATACAAGTATCATGGATAGTATGTACAAGTATCATGGATAGCATGTACAAGTATCGTGGACAGATTAATACAAGTGTCATGGATAGTATGTACAAGTGTCATGGACATATTAATACAAGTATCATGGATAGTATGTACAAGTGTCATGGACAGATTAATACAAGTATCATGGATAGTATGTACAAGTGTCATGGACAGATTAATACAAGTAGCATGGATAGTATGTACAAATATCATGGACAGATTAATACAAGTGTCATGGATAGTATGTACAAGTGTCATGGATAGTATGTACAAGTGTCATGGACAGATTAATACAAGTATCATGGATAGTATGTACAAATATCATGGACAGATTAATACAAGTGTCATGGATAGTATGTACAAGTATCATGGATAGCATGTACAAGTATCATGGACAGATTAATACAAGTATCATGGATAGCATGTACAAGTATCATGGACAGATTAATACAAGTGTCATGGATAGTATGTACAAGTGTCATGGACAGATTAATACAAGTGTCATGGATAGTATGTACAAGTATCATGGATAGCATGTACAAGTATCATGGACACATTAATACAAGTATCATGGATAGTATGTACAAGTATCATGGATAGCATGTACAAGTATCGTGGACAGATTAATACAAGTGTCATGGATAGTATGTACAAGTGTCATGGATAGTATGTACAAGTGTCATGGACAGATTAATACAAGTGTCATGGATAGTATGTACAAGTGTCATGGACAGATTAATACAAGTATCATGGATAGCATGTACAAGTATCATGGACAGATTAATACAAGTGTCATGGATAGTATGTACAAGTGTCATGGACAGATTAATACAAGTGTCATGGATAGTATGTACAAGTATCATGGATAGCATGTACAAGTATCATGGACACATTAATACAAGTATCATGGATAGTATGTACAAGTATCATGGATAGCATGTACAAGTATCGTGGACAGATTAATACAAGTGTCATGGATAGTATGTACAAGTGTCATGGACATATTAATACAAGTATCATGGATAGTATGTACAAGTGTCATGGACAGATTAATACAAGTATCATGGATAGTATGTACAAGTGTCATGGACAGATTAATACAAGTAGCATGGATAGTATGTACAAATATCATGGACAGATTAATACAAGTGTCATGGATAGTATGTACAAGTGTCATGGATAGTATGTACAAGTGTCATGGACAGATTAATACAAGTATCATGGATAGTATGTACAAATATCATGGACAGATTAATACAAGTGTCATGGATAGTATGTACAAGTATCATGGATAGCATGTACAAGTATCATGGACAGATTAATACAAGTATCATGGATAGCATGTACAAGTATCATGGACAGATTAATACAAGTGTCATGGATAGTATGTACAAGTGTCATGGACAGATTAATACAAGTGTCATGGATAGTATGTACAAGTGTCATGGACAGATTAATACAAGTAGCATGGATAGTATGTACAAATATCATGGACAGATTAATACAAGTGTCATGGATAGTATGTACAAGTATCATGGATAGCATGTACAAGTATCATGGACAGATTAATACAAGTATCATGGATAGCATGTACAAGTATCATGGACAGATTAATACAAGTGTCATGGATAGTATGTACAAGTGTCATGGACAGATTAATACAAGTGTCATGGATAGTATGTACAAGTGTCATGGATAGTATGTACAAGTGTCATGGACAGATTAATACAAGTGTCATGGATAGTATGTACAAGTGTCATGGACAGATTAATACAAGTATCATGGATAGCATGTACAAGTATCATGGACAGATTAATACAAGTGTCATGGATAGTATGTACAAGTGTCATGGACAGATTAATACAAGTGTCATGGATAGTATGTACAAGTATCATGGATAGCATGTACAAGTATCATGGACACATTAATACAAGTATCATGGATAGTATGTACAAGTATCATGGATAGCATGTACAAGTATCGTGGACAGATTAATACAAGTGTCATGGATAGTATGTACAAGTGTCATGGACATATTAATACAAGTATCATGGATAGTATGTACAAGTGTCATGGACAGATTAATACAAGTAGCATGGATAGTATGTACAAATATCATGGACAGATTAATACAAGTGTCATGGATAGTATGTACAAGTGTCATGGACAGATTAATACAAATATCATGGATAGTATGTACAAGTATCATGGATAGCATGTACAAGTATCATGGACAGATTAATACAAGTATCATGGATAGCATGTACAAGTATCATGGACAGATTAATACAAATATCATGGATAGTATGTACAAGTATCATGGATAGCATGTACAAGTATCATGGACAGATTAATACAAGTATCATGGATAGCATGTACAAGTATCATGGACAGATTAATACAAGTATCATGGATAGCATGTACAAGTATCATGGACAGATTAATACAAGTATCATGGATAGTATGTACAAGTGTCATGGACAGATTAATACAAGTATCATGGATAGTATGTACAAATATCATGGACAGATTAATACAAGTGTCATGGATAGTATGTACAAGTGTCATGGATAGTATGTACAAGTGTCATGGACAGATTATTACAAGTGTCATGGATAGTATGTACAAGTGTCATGGACAGATTAATACAAGTATCATGGATAGCATGTACAAGTATCATGGACAGATTAATACAAGTGTCATGGATAGTATGTACAAGTGTCATGGACAGATTAATACAAGTGTCATGGATAGTATGTACAAGTATCATGGATAGCATGTACAAGTATCATGGACACATTAATACAAGTATCATGGATAGTATGTACAAGTATCATGGATAGCATGTACAAGTATCGTGGACAGATTAATACAAGTGTCATGGATAGTATGTACAAGTGTCATGGACATATTAATACAAGTATCATGGATAGTATGTACAAGTGTCATGGACAGATTAATACAAGTATCATGGATAGTATGTACAAGTGTCATGGACAGATTAATACAAGTAGCATGGATAGTATGTACAAATATCATGGACAGATTAATACAAGTGTCATGGATAGTATGTACAAGTGTCATGGATAGTATGTACAAGTGTCATGGACAGATTAATACAAGTATCATGGATAGTATGTACAAATATCATGGACAGATTAATACAAGTGTCATGGATAGTATGTACAAGTATCATGGATAGCATGTACAAGTATCATGGACAGATTAATACAAGTATCATGGATAGCATGTACAAGTATCATGGACAGATTAATACAAGTGTCATGGATAGTATGTACAAGTGTCATGGACAGATTAATACAAGTGTCATGGATAGTATGTACAAGTATCATGGATAGCATGTACAAGTATCATGGACACATTAATACAAGTATCATGGATAGTATGTACAAGTATCATGGATAGCATGTACAAGTATCGTGGACAGATTAATACAAGTGTCATGGATAGTATGTACAAGTGTCATGGACATATTAATACAAGTATCATGGATAGTATGTACAAGTGTCATGGACAGATTAATACAAGTATCATGGATAGTATGTACAAGTGTCATGGACAGATTAATACAAGTAGCATGGATAGTATGTACAAATATCATGGACAGATTAATACAAGTGTCATGGATAGTATGTACAAGTGTCATGGACAGATTAATACAAATATCATGGATAGTATGTACATGTATCATGGATAGCATGTACAAGTATCATGGACAGATTAATACAAGTGTCATGGATAGTATGTACAAGTGTCATGGACAGATTAATACAAATATCATGGATAGTATGTACATGTATCATGGATAGCATGTACAAGTATCATGGACAGATTAATACAAGTATCATGGATAGCATGTACAAGTATCATGGACAGATTAATACAAATATCATGGATAGTATGTACAAGTATCATGGATAGCATGTACAAGTATCATGGACAGATTAATACAAGTATCATGGATAGCATGTACAAGTATCATGGACAGATTAATACAAGTATCATGGATAGCATGTACAAGTATCATGGACAGATTAATACAAGTATCATGGATAGTATGTACAAGTGTCATGGACAGATTAATACAAATTCATGGGTAGTATCTACAAGTATCATGGATAGTATGTACAACTGTCATGGATAGTATGTACAAGTGTCATGGATAGTATGTACAAGTGTCATGGACAGATTAATACAAGTATCATGGATAGTATGTACAAATATCATGGACAGATTAATACAAGTGTCATGGATAGTATGTACAAGTGTCATGGATAGTATGTACAAGTGTCATGGACAGATTAATACAAGTGTCATGGATAGTATGTACAAGTGTCATGGACAGATTAATACAAGTATCATGGATAGCATGTACAAGTATCATGGACAGATTAATACAAGTGTCATGGATAGTATGTACAAGTGTCATGGACAGATTAATACAAGTGTCATGGATAGTATGTACAAGTATCATGGATAGCATGTACAAGTATCATGGACACATTAATACAAGTATCATGGATAGTATGTACAAGTATCATGGATAGCATGTACAAGTATCGTGGACAGATTAATACAAGTGTCATGGATAGTATGTACAAGTGTCATGGACATATTAATACAAGTATCATGGATAGTATGTACAAGTGTCATGGACAGATTAATACAAGTATCATGGATAGTATGTACAAGTGTCATGGACAGATTAATACAAGTAGCATGGATAGTATGTACAAATATCATGGACAGATTAATACAAGTGTCATGGATAGTATGTACAAGTGTCATGGATAGTATGTACAAGTGTCATGGACAGATTAATACAAGTATCATGGATAGTATGTACAAATATCATGGACAGATTAATACAAGTGTCATGGATAGTATGTACAAGTATCATGGATAGCATGTACAAGTATCATGGACAGATTAATACAAATATCATGGATAGTATGTACAAGTATCATGGATAGCATGTACAAGTATCATGGACAGATTAATACAAGTATCATGGATAGCATGTACAAGTATCATGGACAGATTAATACAAGTATCATGGATAGTATGTACAAGTGTCATGGACAGATTAATACAAATTCATGGGTAGTATCTACAAGTATCATGGATAGTATGTACAACTGTCATGGATAGTATGTACAAGTGTCATGGATAGTATGTACAAGTATCATGGATAGCATGTACAAGTATCATGGACACATTAATACAAGTGTCATGGATAGTATGTACAAGTATCATGGATAGCATGTACAAGTATCATGGACAGATTAATACAAATATCATGGATAGTATGTACAAGTATCATGGATAGCATGTACAAGTATCATGGACAGATTAATACAAGTATCATGGATAGCATGTACAAGTATCATGGACAGATTAATACAAGTATCATGGATAGTATGTACAAGTGTCATGGACAGATTAATACAAATTCATGGGTAGTATCTACAAGTATCATGGATAGTATGTACAACTGTCATGGATAGTATGTACAAGTGTCATGGATAGTATGTACAAGTGTCATGGACAGATTAATACAAGTATCATGGATAGTATGTACAAATATCATGGACAGATTAATACAAGTGTCATGGATAGTATGTACAAGTGTCATGGATAGTATGTACAAGTGTCATGGACAGATTAATACAAGTGTCATGGATAGTATGTACAAGTGTCATGGACAGATTAATACAAGTATCATGGATAGCATGTACAAGTATCATGGACAGATTAATACAAGTGTCATGGATAGTATGTACAAGTGTCATGGACAGATTAATACAAGTGTCATGGATAGTATGTACAAGTATCATGGATAGCATGTACAAGTATCATGGACACATTAATACAAGTATCATGGATAGTATGTACAAGTATCATGGATAGCATGTACAAGTATCGTGGACAGATTAATACAAGTGTCATGGATAGTATGTACAAGTGTCATGGACACATTAATACAAGTATCATGGATAGTATGTACAAGTATCATGGATAGCATGTACAAGTATCGTGGACAGATTAATACAAGTGTCATGGATAGTATGTACAAGTGTCATGGACATATTAATACAAGTATCATGGATAGTATGTACAAGTGTCATGGACAGATTAATACAAGTGTCATGGATAGTATGTACAAGTGTCATGGACAGATTAATACAAGTATCATGGATAGTATGTACAAATATCATGGACAGATTAATACAAGTGTCATGGATAGTATGTACAAGTGTCATGGATAGTATGTACAAGTGTCATGGACAGATTAATACAAGTATCATGGATAGTATGTACAAATATCATGGACAGATTAATACAAGTGTCATGGATAGTATGTACAAGTGTCATGGATAGTATGTACAAGTGTCATGGACAGATTAATACAAATTCATGGGTAGTATCTACAAGTATCATGGATAGTATGTACAAATATCATGGACAGATTAATACAAGTGTCATGGATAGTATGTACAAGTATCATGGATAGCATGTACAAGTATCATGGACAGATTAATACAAATATCATGGATAGTATGTACAAGTATCATGGATAGCATGTACAAGTATCATGGACAGATTAATACAAGTATCATGGATAGCATGTACAAGTATCATGGACAGATTAATACAAGTATCATGGATAGTATGTACAAGTGTCATGGACAGATTAATACAAATTCATGGGTAGTATCTACAAGTATCATGGATAGTATGTACAACTGTCATGGATAGTATGTACAAGTGTCATGGATAGTATGTACAAGTGTCATGGACAGATTAATACAAGTATCATGGATAGTATGTACAAATATCATGGACAGATTAATACAAGTGTCATGGATAGTATGTACAAGTGTCATGGATAGTATGTACAAGTGTCATGGACAGATTAATACAAGTGTCATGGATAGTATGTGCAAGTGTCATGGACAGATTAATACAAGTATCATGGATAGCATGTACAAGTATCATGGACAGATTAATACAAGTGTCATGGATAGTATGTACAAGTGTCATGGACAGATTAATACAAGTGTCATGGATAGTATGTACAAGTATCATGGATAGCATGTACAAGTATCATGGACACATTAATACAAGTATCATGGATAGTATGTACAAGTATCATGGATAGCATGTACAAGTATCGTGGACAGATTAATACAAGTGTCATGGATAGTATGTACAAGTGTCATGGACACATTAATACAAGTATCATGGATAGTATGTACAAGTATCATGGATAGCATGTACAAGTATCGTGGACAGATTAATACAAGTGTCATGGATAGTATGTACAAGTGTCATGGACATATTAATACAAGTATCATGGATAGTATGTACAAGTGTCATGGACAGATTAATACAAGTGTCATGGATAGTATGTACAAGTGTCATGGACAGATTAATACAAGTAGCATGGATAGTATGTACAAATATCATGGACAGATTAATACAAGTGTCATGGATAGTATGTACAAGTGTCATGGACAGATTAATACAAGTATCATGGATAGTATGTACAAATATCATGGACAGATTAATACAAGTGTCATGGATAGTATGTACAAGTGTCATGGATAGTATCTACAAGTGTCATGGACAGATTAATACAAATTCATGGGTAGTATCTACAAGTATCATGGATAGTATGTACAAATATCATGGACAGATTAATACAAGTGTCATGGATAGTATGTACAAGTATCATGGATAGCATGTACAAGTATCATGGACAGATTAATACAAATATCATGGATAGTATGTACAAGTATCATGGATAGCATGTACAAGTATCATGGACAGATTAATACAAGTATCATGGATAGCATGTACAAGTATCATGGACAGATTAATACAAATTCATGGGTAGTATCTACAAGTATCATGGATAGTATGTACAACTGTCATGGATAGTATGTACAAGTGTCATGGATAGTATGTACAAGTGTCATGGACAGATTAATACAAGTATCATGGATAGTATGTACAAATATCATGGACAGATTAATACAAGTGTCATGGATAGTATGTACAAGTGTCATGGATAGTATGTACAAGTGTCATGGACAGATTAATACAAGTGTCATGGATAGTATGTACAAGTGTCATGGACAGATTAATACAAGTATCATGGATAGCATGTACAAGTATCATGGACAGATTAATACAAGTGTCATGGATAGTATGTACAAGTGTCATGGACAGATTAATACAAGTGTCATGGATAGTATGTACAAGTATCATGGATAGCATGTACAAGTATCATGGACACATTAATACAAGTATCATGGATAGTATGTACAAGTGTCATGGACAGATTAATACAAGTATCATGGATAGTATGTACAAATATCATGGACAGATTAATACAAGTGTCATGGATAGTATGTACAAGTGTCATGGATAGTATGTACAAGTGTCATGGACAGATTAATACAAATTCATGGGTAGTATCTACAAGTATCATGGATAGTATGTACAAATATCATGGACAGATTAATACAAGTGTCATGGATAGTATGTACAAGTATCATGGATAGCATGTACAAGTATCATGGACAGATTAATACAAATATCATGGATAGTATGTACAAGTATCATGGATAGCATGTACAAGTATCATGGACAGATTAATACAAGTATCATGGATAGCATGTACAAGTATCATGGACAGATTAATACAAGTATCATGGATAGTATGTACAAGTGTCATGGACAGATTAATACAAATTCATGGGTAGTATCTACAAGTATCATGGATAGTATGTACAACTGTCATGGATAGTATGTACAAGTGTCATGGATAGTATGTACAAGTGTCATGGACAGATTAATACAAGTAGCATGGATAGTATGTACAAATATCATGGACAGATTAATACAAGTGTCATGGATAGTATGTACAAGTGTCATGGATAGTATGTACAAGTGTCATGGACAGATTAATACAAGTGTCATGGATAGTATGTACAAGTGTCATGGACAGATTAATACAAGTGTCATGGATAGTATGTACAAGTGTCATGGACAGATTAATACAAGTATCATGGATAGCATGTACAAGTATCATGGACAGATTAATACAAGTGTCATGGATAGTATGTACAAGTGTCATGGACAGATTAATACAAGTGTCATGGATAGTATGTACAAGTATCATGGATAGCATGTACAAGTATCGTGGACAGATTAATACAAGTGTCATGGATAGTATGTACAAGTGTCATGGACATATTAATACAAGTATCATGGATAGTATGTACAAGTGTCATGGACAGATTAATACAAGTATCATGGATAGTATGTACAAATATCATGGACAGATTAATACAAGTGTCATGGATAGTATGTACAAGTGTCATGGACAGATTAATACAAATTCATGGGTAGTATCTACAAGTATCATGGATAGTATGTACAAATATCATGGACAGATTAATACAAGTGTCATGGATAGTATGTACAAGTATCATGGATAGCATGTACAAGTATCATGGACAGATTAATACAAATATCATGGATAGTATGTACAAGTATCATGGATAGCATGTACAAGTATCATGGACAGATTAATACAAGTATCATGGATAGCATGTACAAGTATCATGGACAGATTAATACAAGTATCATGGATAGTATGTACAAGTGTCATGGACAGATTAATACAAATTCATGGGTAGTATCTACAAGTATCATGGATAGTATGTACAAGTGTCATGGATAGTATGTACAAGTGTCATGGACAGATTAATACAAGTATCATGGATAGTATGTACAAATATCATGGACAGATTAATACAAGTGTCATGGATAGTATGTACAAGTGTCATGGATAGTATGTACAAGTGTCATGGACAGATTAATACAAATTCATGGGTAGTATCTACAAGTATCATGGATAGTATGTACAAGTATCATGGACAGATTAATACAAGTATCATGGATAGCATGTACAAGTATCATGGACAGATTAATGCAAGTATCATGGATAGCATGTACAAGTATCATGGACAGATTAATAGAAGTGTCATGGATAGTATGTACAAGTATCATGGATAGTATGTACAAATATCATTGATAGTATATACAAGTATCATGGACAGATTAATACAAGTGTCATGGATAGTATGTACAAGTATCATGGATAGTGTGTACAAATATCATTGATAGTATGTACAAGTATCATGGACAGATTAATACAAGTGTCATGGATAGTATGTACAAGTATCATGGACAGATTAATACAAGTGTCATGGATAGTATGTACAAGTGTCATGGATAGTATGTACAAGTATCATGGATAGTATGTACAAGTATCATGGACAGATTAATACAAGTATCATGGATAGTATGTACAAGTGTCATGGACAGATTAATACAAGTATCATGGATAGTATGTACAAGTGTCAGGGATAGTATGTACAAGTGTCATGGACATATTAATACAAGTGTCATGGATAGTATGTACAAGTGTCATGGACAGATTAATACAAGTGTCATGGACAGATTAATACAAATTCATGGGTAGTATCTACAAGTATCATGGATAGTATGTACAAATATCATGGACAGATTAATACAAGTGTCATGGATAGTATGTACAAGTGTCATGGACATATTAATACAAGTAGCATGGATAGTATGTACAAGTATCATGGACAGATTAATACAAGTATCATGGATAGTACGTACAAGTGTCATGGACATATTAATACAAGTGTCATGGATAGTATGTACAAGTGTCATGGACAGATTAATACAAGTGTCATGGATAGTATGTACAAGTATCATGGATAGCATGTACAAGTATCATGGACATATTAATACAAGTATCATGGATAGTATGTACAAGTATCATGGATAGCATGTACAAGTATCATGGACAGATTAATACAAGTATCATGGATAGCATGTACAAGTATCATGGACAGATTAATACAAGTGTCATGGATAATATGTACAAGTATCATGGATAGTATATACAAGTATCACGGATAGCATGTACAAGTATCATGGATAGTATGTACAAGTATCATGGACAGATTAATACAAGTGTCATGGATAGTATGTACAAGTGTCATGGATAGTATGTACAAGTGTCATGGACAGATTAATACAAGTATCATGGATAGTATGTACAAGTATCATGGACAGATTAATACAAATGTCATGGATAGTATGTACAAGTATCATGGATAGCATGTACAAGTATCATGGACAGATTAATACAAGTATCATGGATAGCATGTACAAGTATCATGGACAGATTAATACAAGTGTCATGGATAATATGTACAAGTATCATGGATAGCATGTACAAGTATCATGGACAGATTAATACAAGTGTCATGGATAATATGTACAAGTATCATGGATAGCATGTACAAGTATCATGGACAGATTAATACAAGTATCATGGATAGTATGCACAAGTATCATGGACAGATTAATACAAATGTCATGGATAGTATGTACAAGTATCATGGATAGCATGTACAAGTATCATGGACAGATTAATACAAGTGTCATGGATAATATGTACAAGTATCACGAGTGTCATGGATAGTTGGGATGAAAGAATACATTACTTTTATGATTAGATGCAAATTATAATACAGTATGAATTTAATTATTTTCACTTGGATACAAGAAAAATTGCCTAAATAATTTGTCATTTGACAATCTGTATGTTGGCAGTTGCTTATTGCTGCTTGTATATTTGAGATAATATACATTGGTGTACATTTAATATTGAACATTGAATAAAATATACCTGTTATGTCTTGTTCATGTATACCCCACCTTATAAAACATCATACATGTTGACAAATTCATCTTTATCAATTAAAAGCCAAAGCATGGCTATTATATTGGTTTAAGATATGATTTAATAATATCCAGATCCATGAATGCTGCTCGCTTCATCCATTTTGAATGTTCACATTTTGACAAGCCAATCAGAAAACACATTCAATGTCATATATACTAATGTTTGAAGTGAATTGAATCTAATCCCCCCCCCCCCCCCCCCCCCCCCCCCCCCCCCCCCCCCCCCCCCCCCCCCTCCCCCCCCCCCCCCCAACCAAGATGAACTGAGAAGCCTGTATCACAATTCAACTACATCAATCATTTCAGAGACAGTGTATCTATATATATATATGTGTGTGTGTGTGTGTGTGTGTGTGTGCACACAGTATATATATATATGTGTGCGTGTGTGTGTGTGCACAAATAGCACAATGTATATTTATTACAAACAGTCTACATATATACAAATATCATGAATGGTAATTTGATTCTTTTTCAGATAAGAAAACTCTTTTATGTAGATCCCAAAACTGGATATCAAGTTATGACAAGACGAGCTCATTTAGAGCGAGGCGACTGCTGTGGAAATGCATGCAGACATGTAAGTACAATTACTTTTCAACTTTATAAGATTAAGTTTGACAAGGCACACTTATTGCACAAAATAAAATTGTTCATTCACAGCTTCAGTTCAATAAGAGAAGATTGAAATGGACTTGAATACCTAAAGTAATGGGTATTTTCTACAGTTTTTCCACTTTTTAGCTCACCTGAGATGAAAGCTGAAGTGAGTGTTTCTCATCACCTGTTGTGCCTCGTCTGTCTGTAAGCTTTCAACTTCTCCAGAACCAACTGGCCAATTTCAACCAAACTTGACTCAAATCACCCTTTGGTCAAGGGGATTCAAGTTTGTTCAAATGAAGGGCAACATCCTTCTCCAAAGGGACATAATGACAAAAAAATACATAGATAAATTTTAAAAATCTTCATCTCCAAAACCAGTAAAGGGGGCCTCCATGGGCAAGTGGTTAGAGCATTGCACTCAAAATCACAAGGCCTCTCACCTCTAGTCGGCTTGGGTTCGAATCTTGCTCACGCTGATATATGTGAGAAAGTTTGCCAGTTTACTTTCGGAAGGTTGGTGGTCTATTCCCGGGTACATTGTATCTGGGTTCTCTCCTCCACCAATAAAAACTGGACACCACCAGATAACTGAAAAGTTGTTGAGTGTGGCAGAAAGAAACAAATCAATCAATCCATCAAAACCAGTAGGCTAATTTCAATGCAACTTGGCACAAATCATCCTTGGGTGAAGGGAATTGAAGTTTGCTAAAATGAAGGACCATACCCTCTTCAGATAGGAGATAATCACAAAAAGAGGCTGGGGTCATTTAAAAATCTTCTCAAGAATCACTGGTCCAGAAAAGTTCAAATTTACAAGGCAGCATCCTCACATATTGCAGATTCAAGGTGGTTAAAATCATGGCCCCCAGGGGTAGGATGGGGCCACAATAGGGGATCAAAATTTTACATGTGAAAATATAGGAAACAATCTTTAAAATTCTTTTTCTCCAGAACCACTTGGCCAGTTTTAATCAAACTCGGTACAAATCATCCTTGGGTGATAATCACAAATATAGGGTGGGGTCATTTAAAAATCTTCTCAAGAACCACAGGGTCAGGAAAGTTCAAATTTACATAGAATCTTCTTTACATAGTGCAGATTCAAGTTTGTTAAAACCATGGCCCTGAGGTGGGGAGAGTGGGTCCACAATAAGGGATCAAAGTTTTACCAAAAATACTGGAAAAAAATCTTTAAAATCTTCTTCTCTAGAACCACTGAGCCAGAAAAATTCAAATTTACATGACAGTTTTCTCACATAGTGCAGATTCAAGTTGGTCAACATCATGGCCCCCAGGTGTAGGGTGGGGCCACAATACGGGATCAAATTTTACATGTGAATATATAGGGAAAATCTTTCAATATGGACAAAAGTGGCTTGGGTAAGTGATGTGACTCATGGGCCTCTTGTTGCAGAATTTTATCAATTGGAAAATCCACAATATTACATACAACGCAACTACAGACAATGGAAACACAGAAAATAAATTGCTACCTTTAAGGGATCATTTGCAAAACTTTCCACATGCAGGAAATACCTGTTATACGGTATATGTCCAGGACACTAACATTAATTTTTTTTTTTTTGTAGTGTCCGTATGGTCAAAAGAATGTCCTAGAGGAAAAGAGACGAAAAAGATTTAACTCTGCTTTTTATGTTTAATTATAAAATCATGTTTTTACAAAATACTTGTCTTGACTCAAAATAATATGATTATCAATAAATATTTATGGTTGCAGTTTATGTGTGTCTCCATAAACTTTATTCAAGTATTAAATAAAACATAACATTTCATAATGTGTTTAACAATATTTAATTCTTTTGCGAGTAACAACACAGGTATAGCCATCATTTAATGACAGGCAGTGAAGTTTTACAAAACTAACTTTTAAGAAATGTGTAATATATATGAAAATGTAACATGGTTTATGAAATATTTTCATTACCTATCTCAAGATCGAAGGTTCAAAACATGTAGGAGCAAAACAGTTCACATACTGAACTTGTGTGTGGACCCTCCCAGAAATATATGCAATGACTATCTTAAGATTGGAGATTCAGAACATGAGCAAACTGTTCACATGCTGAACTCATATGGGGACCCTCCCAGAAAATTTTCCCACATTTGACACAAATGTAGAAGATGTCCACCTTGTCAAATATTTTGGGGGGAACAGTTTCAATC
Source organism: Ostrea denselamellosa (assembly GCA_024699665.1). Taxonomy (NCBI): domain Eukaryota; kingdom Metazoa; phylum Mollusca; class Bivalvia; order Ostreida; family Ostreidae; genus Ostrea; species Ostrea denselamellosa. The sequence continues at coordinate 19,031,481 of JAMZEH010000023.1, forward strand.
ATGATGTCTATTCCCGTCTTCATAAATGACACGCCCCTACTGTCAATCCCATGTGTAGCCGACATATATTCCTGCCATTGATCGTGAGATGGAGTTCTGTCCTGAGTTTTCCCCTCCTTTCTCTTGCTTGCAATTTCTGACAATTTCATGACATCTCTGCTGGGGATTTTTTGAAAGAAGTCACTGTTACAAACCTACTGGTCAAAATAAATTAAAAAGTTATAAGCAAATTTATGCAAGTCACCATTCTGTCTTTAACATTTCCAAGATTTTGATTTGGACTGATGTTTGACTTACAAGTCGTACACTTACTTTACACCTGCTTAGTATATCCTGTTTTCTGACCCGCACTTTGAAATGTTTCAGAACGTCCACTATTTGCTCCTTTGCCGTTAGAGAGTTCGTAACATGGAAACACTTTTCTGCTCCTATTCTAGAGCAAATCTGCAAATTTAAAAGTGAAGTATTAATAGTTCAATAGATTGCTGAATTACTAGGTAACCTCCCCTTGAATTTCATGTGTAGCACAGCACAATGACTAAGACATGTAACAGCATGTGTTTATTGAACCTATAGTTCAGATCAATGGCTTATTCTCTGTAGGTGCCACTTGCTACTGTCTACATCTTGAATGATTCGTCCTTATATTGACTGCGAAATTATTGGAAGGCTGATCAATCTACTGAAAGTAGGTCAACTGGAACAGAAACTTATCTGTACCTTTTCAGTACACAACTACATACAAATATTAGATCAACATAAAACAGTTCGAAAGAAACTTCAACTTAATTTGTAACTCACAAACTTCTAAAATCTACCTCAACAGCAAAACATGAGAATTGTGAAACAAGGACTATAATTTTATTGCAAGTAGGTCAAGAAGTCCAGAAAACTATACACTATGAATGACAAACAAACAGAGGAAAAACACTACCTGCCATACTGCTCAAATGGCTGGTTAAGAAATCAGCAAAAGTGCTAGCTTTCAAACTTTTCTAAATAAGTGTAAAATATCTTCATATACCAGGCAATATATCAATAAATTTACCATGTGATATGGAGCCCCGGAGGACAATACAATTCTGTTCTCTTGTATCGCCACCTGGAAATAATGATACATGAATTATTGACTCTTATATAAAAATTTACACAGGTACTTCTCTGAAAAATGAAGGGTCCTTGAAGATAACATTAATTCTACTTTAGATCAAGGCATACTGATATATCAGTAATTGTTCGTGGATTTCATAGATGTACATGTATCTACATTTTGTGAGAGATGAAAAGTATTTGAATAACTATGGCACTTGAGCAGAAAAGCAGTGTCTAGGAAAGTATTATAAGCTGTTCTAGATATAAAACGGAACAAATAATTATACTGTCGTGATATTAGTGGATCATGTTAACGTTTAAAATGAGATGCGTTTATGCAACATGAATAGTTCAAATGATGCAAAGTCCTTCTATAGCCAGGTTGATATTATCCTGTGATGACAACCCAACAAAGTTTTGACCATCTTTCACTTGTAGTGTCCAAAAGTAAAGGTCTGAGTTATAATTTGACTTTCACAAAATATATGACAAGCTCAAGTTCAATTTTTAGTAGGATTAACCTTGACATTTGACCTTGATTCAACAAAGTGTTTACCTTATCCTATCTCTACCAGGCAGTAGTTATGATCATGGTTGGAAATAAAAACAAACTGGTATGTATCAATTTTTAAATGATGTTTGATACACTAATAATACTGTACATGTATTTAAGAAATGAATTTAATTTCATTTTCGAAAAAATTTATGCTTCACGTCAACATACTTCATGATGCACATTATCGCTTCATGAAAAGTATGCCAGCATGAAGCATTGCAGTTCATACCCTCATTTATTTTCCAAAACAAAATTCATTTTCCATTTTGATATTCTGCTTTCATTTCAGTCAGAATTTCCAGCTGTTAAAATTTACATACTACATTTATCAAGATTCATATGCACATATTCAAAACTGCACTGTATTCATTAGGAAATAGCTATCATTACAATTGGTAAAGATATCAAATGCAAGAACATTGGAAATATATATATAAAGTAATTTTTATATTTCCACTGATTTTGCCTTTGATATCTCTAAAAAGATTTGGCCAAATTCTGTCTGGCATTTATGGGGGAAAATTATTTTGAGTTGCAGATATTTTCTTGTCTAATTTCTAAAAGAGTAACTCAGTTGCTCTCAAAAGCATACTAAAACTTTCCATTTTTACAAATATTGCCTGTTTTTTTGCAGTTTTTAGTCAAAACTGCACAATGTTCTTGTGATGGTAGTTGGGGGGGGGGGGGGGGGGGGGGGGGTGCAAACTGGACCATCTTGGTGATCATGATGACAAAATGTAGAAGGAATGCAATCATACATCACAATGTCAGACTTCCATTGTGAACTCCCTGTAGATACCTGTGTTAATTTACCTGGTCAATATTGTAGCTTATATACCTGTGTTAATTTATCCTGGTCAATATCGTAGTTTAGATACCTGTATTACTTTATGGTAGTCATTATCGTAGTTTAGATACCTGTATTACTTTATGGTAGTCATTACCGTAGTTTAGATACCTGTATTATTGTGTCGTGGTCATTATCATAGTTTAGATACCTGTATTATTGTATCGTGGTCATTATCATAGTTTAGATACCTGTATTATTGTATCGTGGTCATTATCATAGTTTAGATACCTGTATTATTGTATCGTGGTCATTATCGTAGTTTAGATACCTGTATTATTGTATCGTGGTCATTATTGTGGTTTAGATACCTGTATTATTGTATCGTGGTCATTATTGTGGTTTAGATACCTGTGTTAATTTATCCTGGTCAATATCGTGGTTTAGATACCTGTATTTCTTTATCGTGGTCATTATCGTAGTTTAGATACCTGTATTATTGTATCGTGGTCATTATCGTAGTTTAGATACCTGTATTATTGTATCGTGGTCATTATCGTAGTTTAGATACCTGTATTATTGTATCGTGGTCATTATCGTAGTTTAGATACCTGTATTATTGTATCGTGGTCATTATCGTAGTTTAGATACCTGTATTATTGTATCGTGGTCATTATCGTAATTTAGTATATGGACATCTACACCACAGTTTCTCAGCTGCCGCCCGAGTCCCTGTAACATCGAGTCCACCACCACCCTCAGTTGACCAGGCTCCATCTCCGTCCCCAGGTATACAGCATTCTCAGGTGTCTGTCGTAATAAACATTGTCAGTTCCAGTTTCTTCTGGTACATTTACATTTTGTATTCATACATACATTACACACATTCTTTATTAGTGTACTTTCATGTTAAGTGTATAATATCTGATTGGCTTAGAAATGTTAACAAATTTGTAATGTTACTCTCAGCATTGAAAATGCAACAGGAAACGGTTAAGAAGAAGAAAACTGACTTGTCGGAAAAGATTTAAAATATAAAAAAGTCTAAGTCCCATAATCTGGAATAACAAAACCACCTTCTTCTGATTGAGAGAAACAGACTACACAAAAAAGTATTTTATATGTAATTTTCTTTAAACTAAGAAATCGAGTATAATGAAATAAAAAGTGCATTTACACATGTTTGATGGTAAAAACTGAAATTGATACATTTCAAAAACCAATGACAACCTCCATTTACACAGCAGTTTACAATGGCTTTCTCTAAGTGTTATCCTCAGATACATGTTATCTTTATATTTTGATGCTGAAAATAACATTTTATTCATGAGTACAATATTAAGCATAATTTCACAAAAATCAAGTTCTCATGAATAAACTCTTGCACATGAAGACTTAAGCCATAAATAATGATCACAAAACTTGTGTCTCCTAAATAAATACATCACGGTATCCACGTGAAAAAAAGTCTCGTGAAATTATGTGATGTACCGTAACTGTGTGTACATTCAGTACTTACATGTGTGTACATTCAGTATATATATGTGTGTACATTCAGTACTTACAGGTGTGTACATTCAGTATATATATGTGTGTACATTCAGTACTTACAGGTGTGTACATTCAGTATATATATGTGTGTACATTCAGTACTTACAGGTGTGTACATTCAGTATATATATGTGTGTACATTCGGTACTTACATGTGTGTACATTCAGTATATATATGTGTGTACATTCAGTACTTACAGGTGTGTACATTCAGTATATATGTGTGTACATTTGGTACTTACAGGTGTGTACATTCAGTACTTACATGACACTGTGTACATTCAGTACTTACAGGTGTGTACATTCAGTATTTATACATGTATGACAAAGTGTACACTCTGTAATGCGGTACATACTGGTAACTTTGCTGATTTAGACAATTGTGGCCCCTTTGCTTTGGCTCGCAGTCTCTCTAGTTTGCTTTCTTTATTCCATTTCACACTGACTTCTGGCTCTAAATCAATGTCCATCTTCTCCCTCCTAGCAGTTTCCACCATACACTCATACAGCTCCAACAAAACATATGCATCTAGTGCTGTAGAAAATATTACAAAGATTTAGTGAACACACTGTCTCTCACTACTGAAGAGATTTAGTGAACACACTGTCTCTCACTACTGAAGAGATTTAGTGAACACACTGTCTCTCACTACTGAAGAGATTTAGTGAACACACTGTCTCTCACTACTGAAGAGATTTAGTGAACACAGCGTCTCTCACTACTGAAGAGATTTAGTGAACACAGTGTCTCATTGAAGCTACTCTCATCTGGAGATACTTCCTCGAAGTTATTAATGCCATTCACACAGGAATTGTAAGTATTCTATGCCTGTATGCTTGTTTGAAATTTACTTATACCATTATATACTGTCTATATATGTGACATAAAATATTATATTAATTGTGACACTTTATGAAAGCATATTTCATGCAGCATGTTAGTGCTTCATGAAATTTTGCTGACGTCAAGTGTTTCTTTTCATACCCTCCAGTATTTTTAATATTTAAGTTCATTTTTATACTTGCATTTTACATTCCCAGCCATTAAAATAATCGTACTAAATTTATCAAGATTCATACACATTCACATTCATGAAGAAATGGTATCATTTTAATTGGTAAAGATATCGAAGATAAAATGCATCAGAGATGTAGATATAAGCAGTATCAAATTGGTCATCTTTACCTGCATAGAGGATCTGTGATTGACGCAGTGGACGTCTTTCCCAGTCCGACATCTGTTCTCCTTTATTCAGGGGCTTCCCTAAACACTGACGAACTAACTCGCTCAATCCTGATAAAATATAAGTGTCGGGTCAGATCCGTGATATATTAATTCTTTGTTTAGCATGTCGAATATCATTCAAATATCTTTTATCGATATTAGGAAAATGATTGTGGAGCACAGAAATCACCTCTCTGTTCTACTGCCTGAAATTTAACCATGATTCCACTGTCTTTATCCTCTAAGCCTTCATCGTCTGAATCATCACCCATGTCGGAAATTAAATTGATGACTTTGTCTATCACCTACAAGAATCAAAGCAACCGTCTAAAAATATCTGTATATAACCTTCACACCAAATAGCTATACACTGGAGTGTGATGCAGTGAACACACTTTTATACTGAACTCTGGTTACATTGAATTTATTTGTTCTGCAGTAGAAAAGATTACAACAAAGTGGAGCTGTAGATTTGTTGAAGTCACCAGGTCAAAGATTTTAGTGTCAATGGAAAGGTCTTGTCACAAGGAATAAACATACCAAATATAAAAGGTCTACCTCTCGTGGTGTAACAGATATGAGCAAGGTTATATATAGTTTGCTTAATAGAAAATATCATGTTTAAAACAAAATGAGATGTGGCAAACACTAGAAACTGTTTATTGTGTTCAGAATTAATTTGTAAATTGAAAAACTCTGCTTTAAATGAAACTTTTATTAGTATTCTTAACCTATGTAAACAAAATCATGAATTGAGCCTTGTTTACATAACGAAGAATTATGAGCTCTGTATCTCTCTTGTAACTCAACAACATTCAAATTTTGCTGACCATTAGAAATACCTTAGTTTTAGTTAAGCATTTTAAACATTAAAAATGGAAACATCCTCAGCTTGATTAAGAATGATCACAGCAATAAATATTAACATATCATTAGAACTTGCTAACATACACAGCACTATGAGAATCTCTCCACCATAGCTCATGTCAATTTTTTCCCCTCAAATGTCCTTTAAAAGTTGTGTAAATATTAACAATGCAAAACACTAATCTTTTGACTTTGGTTTACAATTTTGTACCTTTGCAGCAAGTTTCTCTAAATCCACTGTTCTTTTCATCTTCATAAGATGTTCCCTCAAGAAAGGGTGTGTCTTTACCATCATCTTCATATCAGAATCAAGTCCATACCCTACAATAGTGAAAAATCTACACATCTGTACCTACAATTGTGGAAAACCTACAAATTCATAGCTACAATAGAGGAAAATCTACACATCCATAACTTATAATAGAGGAAAATCTACACATCTGTACCTACAATTGTGGAAAACCTACAAATTCATAGCTACAATAGTGGAAAACCTACAAATTCATAACTTATAATAGAGGAAAATCTACACATCCATAACTTACAATAGTGGAAAATCTACACACCTGTACCTACAATTGTGGAATATCTACAAATTCATAGCCACAATAGAGGAAAATCTACACATCCATAACTTATAATAGAAGAAAATCTACACACCCATAACTTACAGTAGAGGAAACCTACACATTCGTGCTTACAATAGTGGAAAATCTATGAATCGATACCCTATAATAGTGGGAAATCTACAAATTTGTTCCTAAAATTGTGGAAAATCTACAAATCCATACCTACAACAGTGGAAAATCTACAAATCCACACCCTACAATGACGAAAACCCTACAACCCACACCCTATCATGGTATCGGTAACTCAGTGGTTAGAACATTCATTTCATAACTGGGAGGTCATGAGTTTGACCCCCGCTCCTGCTATGGCTGTGTTAACTTAAGATGTAAACATAAGTAGTGATTGCTTCTTTGCCAAACACTCGGCAATCAGAAGTGAGAATGACAGGTCTTTAACATATGACCTAAAAAACAAAGGTCCTATGTCACAGTAGGTGTTGGCACTTTAAAGACTCCTCGCTGCTACAACATTGAGTGCTGCACATGGGTCTATACCTATACCTGGTGATGTCAATACAAGTGAAAAATTCTCAACAGGACGTAAAACAAACAAATAAAACAGAAGTGATGGAAGCCCACAAACCCGCACCCTGCAATGCTGGAAAAATTTACTGAAATATTTTGCCATTGTTTGTTTTACAGATTCAACTATGAATTCAAAATTGAAAATATTTTCTTGTTTTGATGAACATGTGTGCTAGACACTAACCTAGTTTTAAAACTTCTTCATTACAGAATAGTGCAGTGGCAAGCAATATCCAGTCATTTTCTTGTAGAACTGCATTAAGAGCAATCATATCCAATAGGTATATCTGATCCACCGTCGCTAACTGCATTACTGCTACTCTACAAAGGAGATGAAATTCATTTTCATTTGATATGGTGTGCAAATAATCAATCTGATGTATGTTAATCTCTCTGAAATTGGTGTACAATTTCTGAAACGTACTTTTGAATGGAATTTCCGAAAGACGGTTTCCACTCTGAATCCATTCCAACAGTCAAACCGGGCTGTAAATATGGTTTCCATGAAATGCAAATGGATGACACAATGCAAAACATTAATTAAATCAAAAACACTGTCCAATCTACTAACAAACATTATCTAAAATGCCCACACAATTCTTCACAGAGTCACCATTCCTGACAGTGTAAAACTTAACCACCTACCCCAACTGTGGGTCATGGTTGGAATAAACTGGGATCTACATCACACAAGAGTCAGAATACAACATAGCTCACTGATTAACATGACTATACTTGCTGTATAACCTTGGTTTAAAAGACATGGCTCTGAAGGTCACAATTCATGGTCATTAGGTCAAAAGTCTTGTTAAATGAAAGGTCTGGTCATGAGGATTGTATGTGTAAAATGTCAATGTCCTGTCCTTTTTGGTTCAAAAGATATAATCATGGTTCAAATTTTTGAAAAGTAGGTCAAAGTCCAATGTAACAAGTCTTGAGAAATACAAAATATTTTTTTGGCCCCATGGGCATCCGGGTTGTTAGAACAGGTACTCAGTACCCCCTTGCTTGTCGTAAGAAGCAACTAAATGGGGCGGTCCTTCAGATGAGACTGCAAAAACCGAGGCCCAATGTCACATCAGGTGTTGCACGATAAAGATCCCTCACTGCTCAAAGGCCATAAGTGCCGAGCATAAGCCTAAATTTTGCAGCCCTTCACCAATAATGGTGATGTCTCCAAATGAGTGAAAGATTCTCGAGCGGGACGTTAAACAATAAATAATCAATCAATCATAGCCTTTTCAATACCCCCTTTATTTTTAATATCACAATTATCTCCCCACTGAAAACCATTGACTTGAACAATCATAAAATTTCCTTTACCCAGAATAATTTTTGCCAAGTTTGGCTGAACATTGGCCCATGATTCTGAAGAAGTCAAAAATGTTAAAAGATCATAACTACAACAATGCCAAAAAACCATGATAAAACCACCAATAACAGGTAACAAGTCAGTTTCAATCAGAGAAAGTTTACCCATGCCTATGGACACACTGTATAATGGGTATTTACTGCAGCTGGGTTGTCCATTTTTTGAGGATATAAAAATCTACAAAAATTACAATCTCAAAAAATATATCAATAGGACACATATGTATAGATAGGTATAATGCAACTGCAGAAATATGAAATGCAGAATATTACTTGCTACCTTTCACAGATTGGATTGCATAAATTTCCACCCACAGAAAACACCCATTATACGGTATAAATGAAACCTTGGACAGAAGAGAGATCAGCTCATGGTATTTTTCTTTGGTGTCCACAAACTGTATCTTTGAAGAGTCTAGTTTGAGTTTATAATAGTGAGCCTCCATGTCATCCACCTGTAGGAGTTCATCGTCCCAGTTCTCCTCTGTACCAGTCTTTGAGGTAGTTCCTCCCCTGAACGATCCGAACAAAATAATCTTCAAAACTTGAAGAATTTTTTCATATGCGACTGAGACAACAGCTTCAACAGTCGATACACACTTACTCAGCTAACTGTTTCCTCTCCTGCTGGATTGAGCTCGAGAGTTTCTCATCTGGAAGGTTGTAAAAGTTGGCCCACTTAGCAGCTGCCTTGACCTCATTATAACATGCCAGCTGTTCCACTAGCTCCAGCTGAAGAATTTCATTGTCTCCTACTGCATTCTGTACCATATCCTCCCAACTCCCAGCAGTCATGCCATTCTAATGCAGCAAAAAATTACTGTAAATATATCTCCCTGCAGCCATTCTAATACACCACTAAATTACTATAAATATCTCTGTAGTCATTCTAATACACCACTAAATTACTATAAATATCTCTGTAGTCATTCTAATACACCACTAAATTACTGTAAATATCTCTGTAGCCATTCCAATACACCACTAAATTACTGTAAATATCTCTGACGCCATTCTAATATACCACTAAATTACTGTAAATATCTCTGTAGTCATTCTAATACACCACTAAATTACTATAAATATCTCTGTAGTCATTCTAATACACCACTAAATTACTATAAATATCTCTGTAGCCATTCTAATACACCACTAAATTACTGTAAATATCTCTGTAGCCATTCTAATACACCACTAAATTACTATAAATATCTCTGTAGCCATTGTAATATACCACTAAATTACTGCAAACATATCTCTCTGCAGCCATTGTAATACACCATTAAATTACTGTAAACCTTTTATATTTAGTGTGTGATGTTGATTATAACTTTGAGCAGATTTGTTTTATCACTTTTAATACTAAGCACAACATCTGACACATTAGCAAGCACGTAGCAATATAGGTGAAGTAGAAGAGGCTCTCTTCCTCCTAAAGGTGCTACACAGAATACATAGTCAAATGCCATTTCATTCAAGGCAGTTTCTCCCTTTCCAATTCCTGCTGGGAATATCTAAATGTTGTTATCAATACATGTACATGTGCAAGGTACAGGTCATGAGTCAGACTATACACGTATATCACACAAGTACAGAATAATTATATACATCATACAGGTACATAATATACACGTACACAATATATATCTTACAGGTATACATGCATGTATATTACATACATCATACAGGTACACAATATACATTAAACAGGTACACAATATATATTTCAGGTACACAATATACACGTACATTATTATACATTATACAATAATGAAATAAACATGTAAATTATGCAATAATACAAAATACATGTACATTATACAGGTACATAATATACATGTACATTATACAGGTATATAATATACATTATACAGGTACACAATATATATGTACATTATGCAGGTACACAATATACATTATACAGGTACACAATATATATGTACAGTATACAGGTATATAATATACCTTATACAGGTACACAAAATACATGTACATTACACAGTATACATGTACATTATACAGGTATATGTACAGTGTAAATCCTATCATCAGATGCTTGAAATTTTGCCTTTCAACTTGTTTTGGTAAATTCATGCAAAATGGCTAGGCCTTCTAAATGGTGTCGTAACATACCTCTATATATCTCTTATATAAGAGATATTTCAATGCTCCATGACCTCTCGCTAATACAATATTGGGAATGAGATCTGAAAATAAAACATTCTACAGATGAAACCATCTCTTTATATACACATTCTTCAATGCTAAATAATCTGTCTTCATGTTTGGCAGTGTCAAAAATACAACATTTCACTTGATCCTTTATAATTATGCTAATGTCAGTTTGAGTTATGACGATTTTGAACATTTTTACCATTCGGGATCTCATACTAAGCAATACTGATTTTGACTGTTTTGAACACCATTTGGGATTTCATACTAAGCAATATTGATTTTGATTGATTGATTATATATTGTTTAACATCCCTCTCGAGAATCTTTCACTCATATGGAGACGTTACCATTATCAGTGAAGGGCTGCAAAATTTAGGCTTATGCTCGGCACTTAGGGCCTATGAGCAGGGAGGGATCTTTAACGTGCCACACCTGCTGTGACACAGGACCTCGGTTTTTACAGTCTCGTCTGAAGGACTGCCCCATTTAGTAGCCTCTTACGACAAGCAAGGGGTACTGAGGATCTATTCTAACCCGATCCTCACGGGATTTATACTGTTTTGAATACCATTTGGGATCCCATACTTAGCAATACTGATTTTGACTATTTTGAACACCATTTGGGACCAAGCTAGTGGTACCCTAGTTGTTATGAGTAATCTCAGTCCTGGTGCTGCTTCAAACCTAAGACGTTTAACATAGGTAGTGACTGCTCCTTCTGCTAATGAGGTCATTTGTGTCACTTAACCTACAGTTGGTGATGTCTCTATACAAGTGACTCAAATAGGATGTAAAACAGCACACACACAAACAAACAAACAAACCATTTGGGATCTTACACTGAACAGTACTGATTTATACAGAGCAGTACTGATTTTACCATTAAGAATCTTGTAATATGCAATAATTATTTTGAACATCATACCCTAAGAAATAAGAAATGTCAGATTGAGCAGTACTGATTTAGACTGTTTTACGATTTAATCTCAAAGCAAGTTTGCTGACTGATTACTTCTGAAATGATTTTGATTACTTTACCATTTGGGATCTCGTACAGTTTGGCCAGTCTCGTAGCAAGCTTGCTGATTGATTTTTTCTTGAGATGATTTATCTTAACATCTGGAACTTCCATAGTACTGAAAAATGGAAATGTTCTTCAAATTGAAAACTGATGATTTTTTTTTTTTGGGGGGGGGGGGTTCACTTTCATTCAAAATCAATCAATTAAAATCATGCAGTTTACAAAAGTAAGAAACATGTACAAAGTGTGTGTATGTTTAGATAATTACACAATATGCACAAAGTATAAGTTCATACTGAAGTACCCAAACACAGAAAGAACTAGAGCCCCCCCCCCCCCCCCACCCCCATACCTGACAGTGAGAACTTGAGTCCCCCTACCTGACAGTGAGAACTTGAGTCCCCCTACCTGAAAGTGAGAACTTGAGTCACCCTTCCTGACAGTGAGAACTTGAGTCCCCCTACCTGACAGTGAGAACTTGAGTCACCCTACCTGACAGTGAGAACTTGAGTCACCCTACCTGACAGTGAGAACTTGAGTTCTGTTGAGAGACAGAAATTGAATCCTACCTGAGACAGAAACTGAGTTTTACCCAAGTGAGAGAAATTGAGTTTTACCTGAGAGAGAGAAATTGAGCTTTACCTGAGAGAGAGAGAAATTGAGTTTTACCTGAGAGAGAGAAATTGAGTTTTACCTGACAAAATTGTTAATGTTAAAACTTCTGTCACACATTTTATCCAGGAACTGAACAAGCAGTGTTTGTTGTCCAAGATTTCCTCTGAGGTAGATTTCCAGGAGGTTTATCTTGTTCTGAAGAACCAGAGGAACAGCTATCTGAAATAAATAGGAAAACCCTACAGTTTATTTATGCCTGCCTGGTCCAATAAATCCATTCTCTTCATTAATGCCAGTGTAACATTTGGAAAAGTAAGCATTCCTTGCACACCTGACAAGTATTTTAAAATTACATTCAATTTTCATTCAAGAAAACAAATTGTATCTATGTTAAGTTTTAAACTGAATAGGAAAAACATACCTCTTCAATCCTAAAATGATCCTGAAGGCCCAAATTCCCAGCCAATACAGCCGACTGTAAAGTAAGAAAAAATACATTAGGCCAAGACAACATAAAATTTTAATGCACAAACCTTAAAACAGCAACTTAAGCCTCATACCTCATTATATTTCTGCTTTTCTAAAAATTTCTTTACTTCTGGCAACATGTGACCATTGTCGTGATGCTTAAGCTCAAATGTTTTCATAACCAGCTGGAACAACACAGTGTGATACCTATAATCATTGTAAAAGCTTTAATTAATACAAGATCTGAAATATCACAAATTTGAAAATCATTTAATTTTAGTGTAACATGCAATTTGATTGGCTGAGCACACTGAAAAGATTTAGTTTATATTGTATAATGTAACTTGGTATGGGGAAACGCCCCCTTGACAATGAAGATGGCACTACTTTTTTCAAATTTTAATTTTAGCCTTGTTAAGTTGTTTAGCCTTCTATGAAATTGAAAATCAATGGAATTAAATGTGCACAATGAAATACTTTTTTCTAGACAAAACTTTTTCATGATTTTTAACAAAATTTGCATTTTCTTACAAGTAACGTTTCATAAAACACTAATGGTAAAAATTCAATATAAACTGCGATATAATGTTATCATATATAATGTTATATCAAGTATTCACAAATTTTGCTGTTTCGTTATAAAATAGATTTTTAATTTTAATCTATTATTTAATTTAAAATTACGTTACCAGTGATTATAAGTAATTTTTACTAATACATGACAAAGACGAAAAATAACATATCTGGGTGATCTTTAAAACATATTTACAAACTATAGGTGTCTATCCCAGATCAGGAAAAAAAAAATAGTGATAAAATAGTGGTGGTGGCGGTGGTGGTGGTGGTGGTGGTGGGGGGGGGGGAGTCGAATAATCATGATCCATGCCCCAAGTGCCTGTGATTTTACTGTGTCAGATTTAATTGATGACAGAGCTGCATGCTGTGGTAAGTTATAATGTCGTTTAAAACTTTCATAAAATAAAAATGTTTAAATCATAAGTTATACTGCGTTTTCTGCTACATGACATATTTAATTTTTGCGCGATGTCAAATGTAAACTTTCTGTCAGAGTTGAGCAACTTCAAAGTCAATCTTGCACTGTGAATATCTTCTCATATCAAGATTTTTTTTCTTCAGATTTACACTTTCTGATACTTCATGTCATAGTCAAGCAACTTCAAAGTCGATCTTGCCCTGCCAATATCTTCTGCTATCAAGATTTGTTACAAACTCCACCTTACATTTTCAAATTTGATAAATAAAGGACATGCTCAAGTTATACAAAGAACCACAATGGCTTCCTTCACGGTCAACATTTTGTCAATATGTTGCCTAGTGAATCCTTCCACAGTGCAAGTAAATTCTATCAGTATTTGTTTAAATTTCTGTAAACTAAGATTTGTACATTGTACTTTCATCTTTTTGCATAAAATTATTAGGAATGAGGCTGATTTTGACCTATGTTATAAGATATAACATAACTTGGTGCAGTTTATGGTTTTTATAATCCACGAAGCAGATTACATCATATAACAGGTCAAAATTAGCCTCATTCCTTAATTCAACTTAACATATCAGCCAATTTTATTGACTTTACTGAAAAAATGTCATCCATATTTCATCTTTGCACTAATTAGCTATGACCACAGAAAATATAATCACTTTACCTTGTAGAAACTCTTAGGGCATCCAATTGGACTTCTGGAGTCAAAATCTGCCTCTTCTTTCTGATATTGCACTGAGGAGATGACAACCAACCCTCGAATTCTTTACAAACTCCATATGAAAATGTCGATGTTTTGTGAACATGAAGATCAGGCGAGTCATTCAGAAGAAACACAACCAACATGTAGGGATTATCACTTTCTGTGAAGAAGTCTCGGAACTGTTTATACACGCAGGCCTTGTCCTTCCTCTCTATCCACATCTCCTTAAGGTACTCAGACTTGGCTTTCATCTGCTGTCTCTTTATTTCATCTCCATCTCTCATGGCAGACATTGCCCAATCCACAGAAACATTTGGATTAGCTTTTTTAAACCCCTCTGCATCAAAGGTCGCTCCATCTGAAGACATGGTGTTAAACTTCTTAGAATTCGAGCTGCTGGTGTTTATTCCCAAAGTATTTCTCTTACTGTCACACCCTGCTTCATTTGACCCGCCTGTGAAGAATGTAGGTGTGGTGTGAAAATTTCTTCTCCGTTGTAAAAATGTGCCGGAATCAACGTTGTCTCTTGGAAGGAAAGGTTTTACTACAATTATTAAAGGTATTTTTCTAATGAAAATTCTTCACATGATCATGATGATATATAAATCTGTTATGAACAAATTTGTTAATACTGATTTTCTTTTTTTTCAAATCATATTTCATTAAATAAATTCTTGTTTCCGACAGAGTGACAAGTAGAATTCTCAAACACCTGACACCTGTTACAATAAACATTATTTTCTAACTGAATAATAGGAGAGTTTTGAGTTACTGCTGGAATACCGTTTTATTCTGTATTTACATACTGCAGTCATGTGATTCCAAAATTGTGGTAGTTCTCGATACTTCCAGTGCAGATGATACAAGTATTTATAGAATGAGCTCTCAAACATATTAAAATGTGCTGCTGCGGGTTGTCACACTAATACAGTGGAGGCAAGCTAGATTATTGGAGTAGGAGCAACAGGGAGATGCCATCCACCATATAATTTTGCAGAGTGAAAGGAAGGGCGACTTTATGAAATTTGGGATGGTAATCTGTGTTTATTACAGCAGCTAATGCCATGAAATCCATGGTCAGTGGAGCAGCAAAGTTTAAACTCTATTGTTCATTTCTAGATACTTTTGAAGGGTTACAGAACAATCAGTTCTGAAATAATAGTGTTTAAATGTTTGAACTGGAAATCTACCAAACTGAAATATACATATCACAGTGATATGTGCTATATTTACAATTGCATGATACAAATATTAAAACATATAGATTAAACTTTGTTTTATTCAATGAAAGTTGTGTCATCAGGCTAATGAAAAAGAAATAATATTATAAAGATGCTCAGCTGATGGAACACCCGCTCCCTCCTTTATCTCAATTCTCCTTAATATTAAATAAATTCCAACGACCATGAGAGTATAGTTGTATAGTAGAGATGAAGTTTTTCCCTTTTGCAACAGAGAGAAGGGGGATCCAAAATGTATGCAAGCTTGGCTGACTATGCTGCATCCAATCTGAAATTTGTAGGGCTAGCAAATTATAAAGGCATGTATAAAATTCGGATGAAAACCCTGTTCTGGCAATAACTCGAAACTCTCCAATATTTGAGTTTTCGGATTGCTGAGATCAAACAAACTAGAAACACGAGGCCCATGGACTACGTTGCTCACATGAGTCATTGTGGCCCATATAAAAAGATTTTTCTTATTCTTGCAAGTATAACTTTGATCCCCTATTGTGACCCCACCCTCAGGGGCCATGATTTTAACAGACTTGAATCTGCACTATGTAAGAAATCTGCCATGTAAAAGTTGAACTTTTCTGGCTCAGTGGTTCTTGATAAGAAGATTTTCCCAATATTTTCGCATGTAAATCTTTGATCCACTATTGTGGCTCATCCCCTACCCCTGGGGGCCATGATTTTAATAAATTTGAATCTGCACTATGTCAGGAAGCTTCTATGTAAATTTGAGCTTTTCTGGCCCAGTCGTTCTTTAGAAGATTTTTAAATGACTCCACCCTATTTTGGCAATTTTTGTGATTATCTCCTCTTTGAAGGGGTCTTGGCCCTTTATTTGAAAAAACTTGAATCCCATTCATCCAAGAATAATTTGTACCAAGTTTGATTGAAATTGGCCCAGTGCTCCTGGATAAGAATTTTAAAGATTTTTTCCTATAACTCTGATCCCCTATTGTGGTTCCACATTATTCCCTGGGTTGTATTTTTGTGATTATCTCCCCTCTGAATGGGGCATGGCCCTTCATTTGAACAAATTTGAATCCCATTCACTAAAGGATGATATGTACCAAGTTTGATTGAAATTGGCCCAGTGGTTCTGAAGATGATTTTTAAACTTTGTCAGTGTAGTTTCGTTACTATCTCCCCTTGGAAAAGGACACTGCCCTTCATTTGAATAAACTTGAATCCCCTTTACCCACAGATGCTCTTTGCCAAGTTTGGGTGAAATTAGCTGAGTGGTTCTAGAAGAAGAAAATGTGAAAATTTTACAATGACTGACAATAGAAAGTTTTGATCAGAAAATTGATGAGTTAAAAACAGACAGTTGTACTCACTGTCATGTGCCATCAAGGTGAATATAACATTCTATTTTCAAACATCAGTCCAAAATTACATTGGGAATTCCCAAATCTTCCCAAATTGATACAACTGGTTATTATTTTTTA
The DNA here is from genome assembly GCA_024699665.1 of Ostrea denselamellosa. NCBI lineage: Eukaryota > Metazoa > Mollusca > Bivalvia > Ostreida > Ostreidae > Ostrea > Ostrea denselamellosa. Next base: position 19,048,749 of record JAMZEH010000023.1, read on the forward strand.
GATGACAAACTCGTATCTCTAACATGTCTACTGATATATATCAAAGCTGGTTGACCAGGTAACATTTCTTAAGTTCTGGTAGCCGGTTTTGATTTTTCGAATTTGCAATCACGTAATAAAACATTAGGATACATTTTCAACAGTGCAGTATGAATTATTTCCCCCTGAATACAGGGGGCAAACAGCACATTGCATTCCACAAGTGATTGTATCATGAGAAGGAATAGATAGAGAATTTACTATTTCTAATTGTAATTAAGTTCCAGTTAATTTACATAACAAAAAATAAAGTGGAATTACTAACAAATGATATGACTGTACAATAATTTTAGTCATCCATTATATTTATAGCCCCTTGTGTGGTTTTTTGTAATCCTCATCATTTTTAGATCAGGATTTGGGTGTCTTTAGCATATTGGAATTCTTCATTACTTTTTATCAATATTTTCAATGACCAAAAATATTTAATACCCCAGAAATTACACGTGCAACGAAAACATGTAATTAATATCATGTAATCATTTCACTATATGCATATCAAGTGTCAATTAACAGAACATGTTAATTATATCTAATCCATATCTCCAATATAATCTTTCTGTCGAAATCTGTTTACTAACTCACAAGTGATTCAATCTTTTGAAAATTAATGTTTGTGTAAATCAATTTACTTAAATGCACACAAAAATAATTATCAAGCACTTAGAAAGAGAGAAGGGGTGGGGACTGCCCCTTTTTTTCTGACAAAGTACTTTTTCTGTTATCATTGCATGCAAAGTTGATTTATTTTTATGAGGAAAGCTTTCTCTGTAAGTTGCCCCCTTTTTTGAATAGTAGTACTGTATTATATTGGAATTGTAAATGCCCCCCCCCCCTTACAATTTGAGATTTAGAGCTTTGGGTCTTGTTATATTTGCTTGTTTGTTTTCTGCTTGTCAAGAATTTTCAGACAATTGTGAAATCAATTTCTGTTTGTTTTTTTTTTTAAACAATGCTACTTACCTGATTATAGTTTCATTATAGCATGCCTTTATTGTTCCTTTATTTCAAGGTGTCTGTTAATATCTTTTCAAAGATTACTCCTGAAATTCTTGGTATTAATTGTTTCATAACTAGGACAAACATGGCCAATACCCTCCCCCTTCCCCATCCTTTAAATTTGATGAAATGCACATTAAAACTAAAATGTGTTCTTCATGAAATAGAAGAAACTAAACCTTGTTATTATTAAAGATGACACATGTTACAACTCAGAATGATAGAGATGTTGCTACCATAAGCTTTACCTATTTGTTAATACTATTTTATCTAAAGCTTAGGACCGCATCAGTAATCACGCCCCTAACTTCCTGTGTAAGGGAAGTAACTGCAAAACTTTAAGCCATTACTGACATTGTCTGTCAGTATATATATATATATATATATATATATATATATATATATATATATATATATAAAATAATAATAATAATAATGTTTTAGCTACCCTGAAACTAAAATATTCACTTTGCCCTCCAGATTCAGTGAACATTGTACTTATCCTGTCATTAAAGCATCATATTAACCTCAAAAATGTCCATAATTATAATATCTTTTCAAAGAATGGTCACCAGAAATTAAATTGTACTCTGCAGTATATACAAAAAATACAAGTTGCCATCATACCACATTAAACTGTTTTACAAATCCCATATAAGATAGCAAAATTTGGAAATCTACACTATCAATCTCAGGTAAAAGGAAAGTACAAACATCCACACCTCTTTTTGCTGGCTCTATTATCTTTAAACACCTCTCACCATCTTCTACTAATATTTCTGAAATAACAATATGACACACAAAATTAATAGAAGGTAAATGTCAAAATTTTCATGATGCTCCAAACTGTGCATGCAACACCAGGTAGTTAAAAAATATCTATAGATCATTTCCCCATTCATTTTACAAATAGATGGCCATACACTCACTGAGGAAACCAGAAGGGAGCACTTACAACCTCTTGAAAATATCAGTGACCATTCCACTTTATATGACACCTAACTTCCAATCATGATTATTAAAGCTCAAGGTTTCCAGATTCCCTTTAATAAACTCACTATTACTCCAGTGACAGACCCATACGGAATTGAGTGGATCAAATAATGTCAGTTTCACCTAAATATTGACAATTCAGTCCAATGACAGTTCTAATAATTGATTCAGTCCAAGAAATTGACAATTTACTGACTCAGTAAACCATTCATTACAATTTGTCAGATGACAATGGTTTTAATTTTCACAGGTGCAGCACAACCTCTATATTTAGCTATATAGCTTTATTAAGCTATACAGCTTTATAAAGCTATTTGAAATAGCTTGATTTAGCTAGTTTATATTGAATTAGATTAGATTTCTTAAGTGCAATGACATAGCCAAAAAGTCGAATAGTAATTTTTGAACATGTTTATACTTTGAACTATCCAGAACATTGTTCTTATTAGAGTTCATAACAATACTACATTGTTTTAAGTATTTTCAAGAAACAGGAATTTCTTTTGTGTTGATAACTGTCCTCTATCCTGTGTGCATTGAAGCATATATAAGTATGATGACTTTACAATGTGGAATCTGATTGTCAATCCATTATTCTGTTGATCCTCATTGACTTTTATTCAGCTGTAGATTGGATAACTATTGCTTAGCAACTTTATAATCCCAAACATGTGACAAATTTGAATCAAATTTCATTCTAAGGAACACAGTTCAAGAAATAGGTTTTGTTTACATACTTGGTGTTTTATGGAGAACAAGGAAGAAATATGTTCATGCAGTGAAATTCGATTTTTATGCTTTTAGAAATTAATGTTTTATATAGCTAAATTAAGCTATTTCAAATAGCTATATAAAGCTATATGGCTTAATAAGGCTATGTAGCTAAATAAAGAGATTGCTGGTTTGGCCCATACGAGAAGAACGATTTTGTGTCATAAATTTGTTAAAAAATGCAGGTGGTTGGGTTTTACTATGTAAATAGTGGGTACATTATTATAAATATCTAAATGCCCCACTATTTATGTGACAAGACCTACGCACCTGTGATTTAAAATAAACGTTTCACTTCTCCGTCAGGGGCAATGTACTCTGTTGTCACACTCTTCTGTGCATGAAGGTAATAAACTCTAAAACTGCATGCCTACCTCTTAACAATGAATCTACCGCATCAAGCTCGGCACTGCAAACTTGGACAGCTTTATTGGACGTTTTAGTTATGCATAACTTAGATATATATTTTCTCATCAAACTGGATATTAATATAACCCATACAATCATTACACGAGCTATCCCAAACTAGCCGTGCACGCTTTGATCTTTCCGGATATAATACAAGAAAAAACCGGGAACGGTGAAATTAAGGTATGGAGAAGCATTATCATCACATTTATATTAACAGATATTCATTTGTATTTTCAATTGAATATGTGTTGGTAACTTGTAAAACATTGGATAAATCACACAAATTCTTGTCTTAGGATATACAGTGTACCTTGATTAAATTCTTCTTCACTTTTGTTATTCTTAACCAAAATTTCCTTATTTTTAAGAATACGCGCGACGTTCCTGTATCGTTGATGGATATAAACTCGCTACTGGGCAATGTCTATCCACGAGGAAATAGTGCAAAACTGTCATGTGTAGCTGCTAGTGCAGTTTTCCGACATTTTCTCGAAAATTAATTTTTTCATCTCATCGATATAGAGTTCTTGTATAATAAGTTTAAGTTTTATAAAGTAGTATTATTACCATACGTTTTACATCGGCGTGGGTAGCTCAGAGGTTAGATTAACTAACTTGCAAATATAAGGGTCGCGGATTTGATACCCTCTTGTTTCGAATATTTTTCTCCCCTTTACTACGGTAATGCTCATTGATACAGTGGAACTGGAGTAACGTTTTTTCTTGCAACAACCAGGAACTATAGAAATATGTTAACTCTAAAACAGACATTGTAACTTATCCCAATTTTTTCTGTAGAACGAGATAGAATGCAAGTGAAATTTCACGAAAAATTATATATTGTTGAGAAATGTCGCGTATGCCCTTAACGTACATACGTACTTAAGGCGTTATAGGATTTTATCACGTGACAAACTTCATGCTATGTCAGAGACAATTATATCGCTTGGGTTTGAATTTACTAATGAAGAGTATACTCTTGATTAGTAAATTCGAACCCAAGCGATATAATTGCTTGTGTGTCATGCCATATCCCAATAACGCTTAATTTCTTCCAGGCTTGGATGCCATGGACAAGGCGTTTGGTTTGTTTCTGATAGCAGGCTCCGTGATGTTTGGCGCTTACTATACCACGTGGGTGATTATTTTGGTAAGCTCAGTTGTAGGTGTTTGGGGGACTGATATCCCGCTCTCAGTATAATAACAGATTGAATTAATGTACAGGTATGTTCTACATATGTACATACTGGTATATATGTGAAAATAGTTACATGAAGTAGCAAGATTAATGTACAGGTATGTTCTACATATGTACATACTGGTATATATGTGAAAATAGTTACATGAAGTAGCAAGATTAATGTACAGGTATGTTCTACATATGTACATACTGGTATATATGTGAAAATAGTTACATGAAGTAGCAAGACCAAATCTCCAACTTGTCTGCATACATTTGTAATCCACACCTTACCAGATTTTTTTGATTTTTTTTTTGATTTTTTTTTGATTTTTTTTTTTTTTGCAGTTACCACAAAGACCCATGTAGTATTACGTATCAATGAATGTTATGTGATTACCGTGTCAACGCCAACCGTGACCCTTGTTATTAAGGCCATATCAGAAAGTCCCGACACTCTCACTTCTACTTTTGGGCGCTTGAAGGAACAATCACTGCCTATGTTAAACTTCTTAGGTTTAACGATTCGAATCTGGAATTCCTTTGTTGTGAAGCGCCAAATTAACATAAACTCAAATAATTGCAGATAGCTTTACTTATTTGATTGATTGTTTGTTTTATGTCCCGTCCAAAATTTTTCACTCATACTGAGACGTCACCAGCCGTAGGTGACGTGGGTGCCGGTCTTTCGGATGAGACCGTATAAACCGAGGTCCCGTGTCGCAGTAGGTGTGGCACGATAAAGATCCCTCCCTGCTCAAAGGCCCTGAGTGCCGAGCATAGGCCTAAATTTGCAGCCCTGTCACCGGTAATGGTGACAGCCGCCGGATAGCTGAAAAATTGCTCAGGCGGCTATAAACAAACAAACAAAACAAACAAATTTAGACCTATGCTTAGCGCTCAGGGCCGTAGCAATGAGGGTTCTTTAACGTGCCAACCCTACCGTGACTCGGGACCTCCACTTTTAAGGTCATATTCAAAAGACCCGTGATTCTCACTTCTAAATGCCGAGCGTTTGGCGAAAAAAAAAAAAAAAAAAAAAAAAAAAAAAAAAAAAAATGGCGACATCCGGTGACGGTCGTCTTGACGATGAAGGGAACAAATTCAAGGAATGTGCCTCAATAGGAGACGTTATCGATGCATCTAATGCACCAAGTGATAGAAGCAGTAGTAATCTTCTTAATGATATTCTTAATTTGGATGATCCGGTGCAAAATAGTGAATTTGTACAGATTCTTACATCTCAAGGCGTGAGTACTTCTTATGACAACTTTACTTCACCCTTTGTATCTCAAAATTCTCAATCGACAGTTATCGATAATGCTGAGTGGTCTGACACCGAGTACGTTGATCATATTGATACCCAACTTCAGAATCTTCCTAGAGATATTTACATAGGGAAATTACTTGAACTTTTCTCTGAGGATGAAGACAAGGTCTTGTGGTATAGAAACCTTCTGTTTTCACGGGTTAGAAATCTTCCAGAGTGTCCACCAGGTAGACTTATTAACAGGAAAACTACCAAATACAAATCTAGTATTGAAAAATATGCAGGAGATTGCCATGTCCTGTACATGTTCACTCAAGGAGAAAAATCAGGACTGAACGAAATTCTTGACAAAAGCAAAGCACCTACAGTTAATGACAATCCTAAAATTGAACTAGTTGAATTTCGAGTTACATTGCAATTGCTGCAACAACGTATATCTGATTTAGAGGAAAATTCACGTTCCAAAGATAAAATGATCGTGTCTCTGACATCAGATCTTAAATCGCTCCGCTCAGAACATCAACAACTTTCTGCAAATTACGAGCGCCTAAAATCTGAGACAACATCCAGATTCATTAAATATGACAGTTTTCAAAAACTTGCTAATGAAAAATTCAAAACTTTAGACACTGATCTAAGGGACATTGAAGCCCTCAATGGAAAAACACTAGATGATCTCAAGCGCCTCAACAAAATGACACAAAACTTTCAGAAAAAAATCAGCTCAATTAGCCCCAACAAATCGTATGCCAGCACGGTGACTGAACATACTGACTCGAACAGTCCCATTAACCTACGCACCTCGTCGCACAGACCTAAAAATATCACTACTGAGGAAGTTCGTTCCGAACACAATTTTACAGACAATTCCCCTGTTTGCAAAAAGTCTCAGTCTCAGCCTTTTTCTCAGATATTAGAAACTTCCGTCGTTGATTCAGTTAACGGTAAACCTGATCAAGATCCTCGGGATAACGGTCTCAGTACTAAATCACCCGACGCATCTCCAAGCATTGTGTCACGCCCTGATAATCAGCGAGACACCGATAATACAAATACTGCCGAAAGTATGGCGGGCCATAACCCGAAACGTTCAGTGATGTACGACGGTTCAACATGCCAAATTACCCTGGAAAAACCGAAAAAAAATCCGTATAGCTGAAACCAAACAACACAAAGATGTGTTTCTGGGAGTTACGTATAAAAAATCAGCTCGCTATTTCCTGTCGGGAATAAACAAAGAATCGACCTACGAAGGAATCAAAACTTTCGTTGAAAACAAAGGCGTGAATATTACACACCTTGCCCTATTTAAACCAAGAGGGAGATACTCCGTTCGGACAGCAAAAATCAACGTTTCTCCACAATGTTCCGAAACTGTAGAAACCCGGGGATTCTGGCCTGACGGTGTCCACTGCCGAAAGTGGTACTCTGAGCGAGAATGGAATTCCATACGTGATGAGCGGAATGTCCCTGATGAGAGAGAGTCGGCGTATTGACATAGCCATTAGCATTAAATTTGTCATGGTGCCGTTGTTAAAACATGATTTATGTATGCTTTGCTTTTTGTTGTGCAGTGTAATGGTTACTCTTATGTCATGGAATGTCCGTGGTATTTTTTCTTCCACTGTATGTCTTTCTTCTCTACTAGACAGAGAAAACTGTGATATTGTCATATTGTCAGAACACAAACTCAAATCTGAAACAAAAGGGTATTTAGATACAGTTCACAAAGATTATTCTAGTATTGTTAAAATTGATGATGAAAAACATGCAAATGTTTTTTTCTCAGGAAAAGGTGGTGTTGCTATTATGTATAGAAAATATTTATCTTTTTCTATTAGAGAAATTCCATGCTATGACTCAAATCGCATCATTGGCATTGAGCTTAAGATAAGTAATGGCAGCAAAATGTATATATTGGGTGTATACCTACCCTCAGATAGTAACATTGACTCTTATGCTCAGGAACTGAATATGCTTGAAAACCTTTATAGTCACTATTCAAATTATGGCAAAGTCATAATTGCAGGTGACTTTAACGGTAGTCTGTTAGATGAATTAGGAACAAACGAACGCAAATCACAATTTCTATCTTCATTTGTATCCAGACATAATCTGTGTATCCCAATTATAGATTTTGAAATTATTGGTGAACAGTTTACATTTGTTCAAAAGAAAACAACTTTAGATTATGTCCTATTCGATAATTCGGTTCAGAATCTCTTAGTACAGTACAAAACCTATGTAGAAGGGTCATTCTCCCTTACTTCTGATCACCTACCAATTGTTGTTTCATTCAATCTCAACATGCAGCGCCATGCACTTAAAAATTCTCAAGCGAAACACACTGCATGGCACAAAGCTACCCCTGAAAATATTATGGATTATAAACACAAGGTTGAAAATAACCTTTACTCATTGACTAACATACAGTTACAAAGTCAATCGGACATTGCTAATTGCATTACCCAATTGACCCAAACTTTACACAAATGTGCTCAAGAGTGTATTCCACTCTCATCATTCAACCCATTCACACGCCCAGATTGGACGGATTCCGTCAAAGAACTCCACAAAACTGAACGAGCTAAAAGACGCTTATGGATGGGGGAAGGGAGACCTCGGGGGATGTCCTTCATATCATATCGGGAATACAAGCGTGCTAAAAGAAATTTCCGTAGAGCTCTCGATCAAGCACACGAACACTATATGAGCGATGTTTACAAAGAAATAGACGAAGCTGCGGAAGTAGACATTCGGTTATTCTGGAAGTTAACCAAGCATAGAAAACCTAAAATTAGTCGTACGTATCCTGAAATTCAAGATGAAACAGGAACAATTCACACAAATCCCGAAAGTGTAGCCAGAACGTTTGCTAAATTTTATGAGGAAATATATACTCCACTCGAAGATGATAACTTTGACTCTTGTCTCAAAACTGATATAGATCTTAAAATCCAAAGTATAGCAAAAATTTGTGAAAACGATATTCAAGACTTACCTGGAGGCAAAATTACTCTCGCAGAAATCAATGCCATAACCAATAGCCTGAAATTTCGCAAAGCTCCCGGTCATGACTCAATTACTAACGAACACATCATACATGGGGGGAAGTCACTTCTACTCTGTCTTGCTAATATATTTAATGCGATTGTGTCATGTGGTAAAGTTCCCTTCCAATGGAAACGAGGGCTAATAGTGCCCCTTTATAAAGGTGGCTCGAAACCTAAAAAGGCTTGCGAGAGTTATCGACCAGTTGCTTTATTACCTTGCTTTTTCAAGATTTTTGAAAAAATTATTTTGTCTCGTACCTCTCAATATCTTATATCAAATGAACATTTTCCCAACAAACAACAACAAGGATTTCAAAAATCTTTGAGCTGTCTTACTGCTTCATTTAATTTACAGGAAACAATCTTCCATAATATAGAACAGGGTAATAACGTGTATGTAAGTTTTTTAGACTCTAGCAAAGCTTTTGACACCGTTTGGAGACAAGGTCTTATGTTTAAATTGTACAATGTTGGTGTTACTGGTAAAACATGGACTTTAATTAACAACTGCCATCATAATACTGTAAGCTCTGTTATTGTCAATCAAACTCAATCAGATTGGTTTTTTGTCAATCAAGGTGTTAGACAAGGAGGTGTACTGTCAACATTTTTGTATCTTGTATTTATCAATGATCTCTTAAATGAGTTAGAAAGTTGTAGCAAAAATACTGGAGTTCTAAATGTTTCCAGCTGCTGTCCATCCTTAGCAGATGATGTATCGTGTATTAGCATTTCTCCGATTGGTCTACAAACTCTTTTGAATACCGCTTATAGTTATGCAAACAAATGGCGTTTTAGATTTAATGCATCTAAATCCTGTGTGCTAACATTTTGTTCGAAAAAATGTAAATTTGATTACAAGAGACCATGGTTTCTAGGCAAATGCTTAATTCCCAATGAAGAGACCTATAAGCATTTAGGCATCATTGTTAATCACAAATGCAACCTCTCTTCAACGATCACAGAAGCATGCAATAAGGGACGCAAATCGTACTTTGCACTCTCAGACCTGGGTTCGAAATTCCTCAATCCGAAAACTCTCACACATTTATATAAAACAGTTGTGTTACCTTCAGCTTTATTTGGTTGCGAACTGTGGAATAACATCTCCAACTCAGATCTCCAGAAACTGCGCACATTCCAACACTTCGTCTGTAAAAACGTACTGAACCTTCCGAAATTATGTAGATCTGATATTTGTGAATCCTTCTTTGATGTTCTACCTATAGAAGCTGAAATTGATGCCAGAAAATTACTTTTCCTGGGAAGGTTATGTCGCTTGGACTCTACTACACTTACAAAAGAAATATTCCTGACACGTCTCTATGCTTTTATTTACAGCTTAGCAAGGACGCAGTTAGGCTTTATCCCCGAAATTTTAGCAATCTTACACAAGTACGGACTCAAGGAATATTTACAAAGCTGGCTACAAGACGGGTCGTTCCCGAACAAACATGCATGGAAAATTATTGTCAGGAACTCCGTTTCATCATTTCACTTATTACAACGACAGAACCGCTTGTTTTGTGATCCTGACCTCTCCTTATTCGCATTTATTTTCGAAGATACTGAACCATCATCTCTCTGGAGAATGCCTTCAAATTGCTATGAAATTAGTGTGTGCAAATTCATCTGCAAGCTGTGTTCCAGTATCCAGGAATGCAACGAAATGTACGTTTGCTTACTGTGTCAGAAACCCTTTTCCAACGTATTTAGTCACGCCTCGTGTGCTTGTCCTGCTACAGCCAGCATTCGAGATCAATGGTGGCAATACATCGTAAATTTTCTTGACATACGTCTGAATGCTGAATTATGTGCCCTTACAGATGACGATCTTTTTCTTGTTCTGCTTGGTCGACGAACTCATACCGAGATTAGTGGCTCCGAATATGCGTACTTCCATATGCTAAATTACAAACTTGTGTATAACGCTGCAACTCTGTATAACCGGGCAATAGCCTCTATTAACACTTAAAAAGAGTTGCAACAGTTGTGCAATTATCACTTAATCCTTTATACATCAATGTATCCATGTCTGTCTGAATTGCGTTTTCGTCTGTTTCATCGTATAAGTATTTAATGTAGTATATAGTTGTAATGTAGTATACATGTATATTGTTGTAATGTAATGATTATTTATGTCATGTCAGAATCTTCTACGGAGGGAAATAAAATATGAATGAATGAATGAAAAGGAATTTCTTTTGTGTTGATAACTGTCCTCTATCCTGTGTGCATTGAAGCATATATAAGTATGATGACTTTACAATGTGGAATCTGATTGTCAATCCATTATTCTGTTGATCCTCATTGACTTTTATTCAGCTGTAGATTGGATAACTATTGCTTAGCAACTTTATAATCCCAAACATGTGACAAATTTGAATCAAATTTCATTCTAAGGAACACAGTTCAAGAAATAGGTTTTGTTTACACACTTGGTGTTTTATGGAGAACAAGGAAGAAATATGTTCATGCAGTGAAATTCGATTTTTATGCTTTTAGAAATTAATGTTTTATATAGCTAAATTAAGCTATTTCAAATAGCTATATAAAGCTATATGGCTTAATAAGGCTATGTAGCTAAATAAAGAGATTGCTGGTTTGGCCCATACGAGAAGAACGATTTTGTGTCATAAATTTGTTAAAAAATGCAGGTGGTTGGGTTTTACTATGTAAATAGTGGGTACATTATTATAAATATCTAAATGCCCCACTATTTATGTGACAAGACCTACGCACCTGTGATTTAAAATAAACGTTTCACTTCTCCGTCAGGGGCAATGTACTCTGTTGTCACACTCTTCTGTGCATGAAGGTAATAAACTCTAAAACTGCATGCCTACCTCTTAACAATGAATCTACCGCATCAAGCTCGGCACTGCAAACTTGGACAGCTTTATTGGACGTTTTAGTTATGCATAACTTAGATATATATTTTCTCATCAAACTGGATATTAATATAACCCATACAATCATTACACGAGCTATCCCAAACTAGCCGTGCACGCTTTGATCTTTCCGGATATAATACAAGAAAAAACCGGGAACGGTGAAATTAAGGTATGGAGAAGCATTATCATCACATTTATATTAACAGATATTCATTTGTATTTTCAATTGAATATGTGTTGGTAACTTGTAAAACATTGGATAAATCACACAAATTCTTGTCTTAGGCTATACAGTGTACCTTAATTAAATTCTTCTTCACTTTTGTTATTCTTAACCAAAATTTCCTTATTTTTAAGAATACGCGCGACGTTCCTGTATCGTTGATGGATATAAACTCGCTACTGAGCAATGTCTATCCACGAGGAAATAGTGCAAAACTGTCATGTGTAGCTGCTAGTGCAGTTTTCCGACATTTTCTCGAAAATTAATTTTTTCATCTCATCGATATAGAGTTTTTGTATAATAAGTTTAAATTTTAAAAAGTAGTATTATTACCATACGTTTTACATCGGCGTGGGTAGCTCAGAGGTTAGATTAACTAAATTGCAAATATAAGGGTCGCGGATTTGATACCCTCTTGTTTCGAATATTTTTCTCCCCTTTACTACGGTAATGCTCATTAATACAGTGGAACTGGAGTAACGTTTTTTCTTGCAACAACCAGGAACTATCGAAATATGTTAACTCTAAAACAGACATGGTAACTTATCCCATTTTTTTATGTAGAACGAGATAGAATGTAAGTGAATTGTAAGTGAAATTTCACGAAAAATTATATATTGTTGAGAAACGTCGCGTATGCCCTTAACGTACATACGTACTTTGGCGTTATAGGATTTTATCACGTGACAAACTTCATGCTATGTCACAGACAATTATATCGCTTGGGTTCGAATTTACTACTGAAGAGTATACTCTTCGAACCCAAGCGATATAATTGCTTGTGTGTCATGCCATATCCCAATAACGCTTAATTTCTTCCAGGCTTGGATGCCATGGACAAGGCGTTTGGTTTGTTTCTGATAGCAGGCTCCGTGATGTTTGGCGCTTACTATACCACGTGGGTGATTATTTTGGTAAGCTCAGTTGTAGGTGTTTGGGGGACTGATATCCCGCTCTCAGTATAATAACAGATTGAATTAATGTACAGGTATGTTCTACATATGTACATACTGGTATATATGTGAAAATAGTTACATGAAGTAGCAAGATTAATGTACAGGTATGTTCTACATATGTACATACTGGTATATATGTGAAAATAGTTACATGAAGTAGCAAGACCAAATCTCCAACTTGTCTGCATACATTTGTAATCCACACCTTACCAGATTTTTTTGATTTTTTTTTTGATTTTTTTTTGATTTTTTTTTTTTTTGCAGTTACCACAAAGACCCATGTAGTATTACGTATCAATGAATGTTATGTGATTACCGTGTCAACGCCAACCGTGACCCTTGTTATTAAGGCCATATCAGAAAGTCCCGACACTCTCACTTCTACTTTTGGGCGCTTGAAGGAACAATCACTGCCTATGTTAAACTTCTTAGGTTTAACGATTCGAATCTGGAATTCCTTTGTTGTGAAGCGCCAAATTAACATAAACTCAAATAATTGCAGATAGCTTTACTTATTTGATTGATTGTTTGTTTTATGTCCCGTCCAAAATTTTTCACTCATACTGAGACGTCACCAGCCGTAGGTGACGTGGGTGCCGGTCTTTCGGATGAGACCGTATAAACCGAGGTCCCGTGTCGCAGTAGGTGTGGCACGATAAAGATCCCTCCCTGCTCAAAGGCCCTGAGTGCCGAGCATAGGCCTAAATTTGCAGCCCTGTCACCGGTAATGGTGACAGCCGCCGGATAGCTGAAAAATTGCTCAGGCGGCTATAAACAAACAAACAAAACAAACAAATTTAGACCTATGCTTAGCGCTCAGGGCCGTAGCAATGAGGGTTCTTTAACGTGCCAACCCTACCGTGACTCGGGACCTCCACTTTTAAGGTCATATTCAAAAGACCCGTGATTCTCACTTCTAAATGCCGAGCGTTTGGCGAAGGAGCTATCACTGCCTATTTTTGCATCTTAGGTTTGACGCGGTCATTGCACTAGCGGGGCTCGAATTCACGACCTCCCGGTTACGAAGCAAACGCTCTAAGCTACCGCGACCGGTTTGTGAGTAATTGAAGATGTCTTCAAATGAATTAAAGAAATCATCAAATCATTTATATCGAGCTCAAAGTTAAATTAAATTTGGCAAAAATTCAGTTGATGACAACAATAATGGAATTGATGATATTTTCAAATAATTAAAGATATTTTTCAATTATTTTAGTTTGTGTTAATTTGGCGCTCCATAGAAGCGAGCGCCCTAAGCAGTAGTCTAGACTCGGAAACATTACATATTGTACGTTACTAGTTATATATTGTACGTTACTAGTTATATATTGTACGTTACTAGTTATATATTGTACGTTACTAGTTATATATTGTACGTTACTAGTTACATATTGTACGTTGTACGTTACTAGTTACATATTGTACGTTACTAGTTACATATTGTACGTTACTAGTTATATATTATATGGTTTGGATTAATTAAATTTATGTAAGTACATAATAGCGTTTTTGGCACGGGTCAGTAGTAAACCCTTGGTATATCAATATTTAAAGTTTAGAAAAAACATTAATTGTGAGGAATCAAATTAATTTTTGTTGCAGGATAATCATCATCTCATTCATTTCAAAGCTGACTAAAATCTTAAAGTGCTGGGAATAATATCCCTTTTGTGCCTTTGTTTTCAACAATGTGATATTTTTCCCCCATAAAATATATCTGCTCAAACGTCCAATTGTCGGTATTGTTTTAACCTCTTGAGATATTTTCCCCATTTCACTTGCTACGTTTCGACTTTCTCCATCATAACACCTTACAGTCCTTTTCCATTACAGCCATTTGTAGATGAGGACAGCTTTCTACAGAATTTTTTCCCACCCAAACTCTCGGCAGTGGCCACTCCTCTGATAATCGGTGTCATTGGACTTGTTGTGATAGGTAAGAATGCGAACATTTCGAAGACCAATTCTTCATATCTAAAATAAATCACGTGTACCTGTATTCTGTGAAATGGAATATGTAAATTTCGTGTAACGTTTCCGTAACTTTATTCAGATTTCCTCCATTTTCATTTCAGGTATATTTGCAAGCGTAAAAATGTCAATAAAACGGACTGCAACAAAACTCAAAACTTCATAACTGGGATAGAATACGTCATTTAACTTTCTGTTCTGCGGTGAAGTTGATGATCCGTGTTTGAGCCACTTCATTAGTGTCCCGACTTCCATATATATAGTGTCCGGATTTCCACGTGACAATTTGTTGAAGCCTAGTGGATATACTATGTAAAATGGCGCTTTCTTTGTTCACTGTATTTTCTATTGATGGGCTTAAAAATAAAAAGGTTCGAAAGATGAAAGTCAAAAAGACGAATGTAATTCAACTGCTTTTCAAACTTGATTATTATTTATAGGAAAATATCGCACTAAATGCGTATCCTTTAGTATTTTGCAATTGTTTTAATTCAATGCGTTGAAATCCAGCTTTTCTAAGGGATTCCATATATCTGTCGGGATCGGTATTTCCATATATCATCATCCCCGCTTCGCTTACTTTCACAATTTCTCGTTCATAGAAAGCAGCTATCATGTTTGCGTTTGGTTTCATTACTCTGTGCAGTTCTTGAGCACATGCAACTTGGTCATCCCAAAAATAGTAACAGTTACAATGGTACACGTGATCAAACGTGTCGGATTCGAATGGAAGCTTCGCAACATCCGTTAGAATAAGTTCAACCTTTCCTGCTTGTATTTGTGGCTGGAGGACACGACTTGCTCTTCGTATCATTGTTTGGGAAATATCAACACCATAAATTTTACCATTGCCATCTGTAAAGGAAAATAATATATAATTTGTAATAATATGTTTATTGGATCTCATTTTTGTCAATTATAAAACAAGATACTCAGTTTTTGTTTTAAATTAATCGGAATTTTTAAATTCTCATAAAATCCTCACATGTACATTGTACATGTAGCAATTTATGGAGAATCGTATGCGTTATAACCCTTTATCTTTGTGTATGCCTCCTTGATTCCGACACCCGGACCGAATCCAACCTCTAAAACCACGTCATCTTTTGTGATGTTGCATGCTTCTACCGTAGCCTCCTTTAGGTAAAATCTTGTTTTGTTCTCAAAAAAGAATTTCTGGGGAAAAAAAAATAATACAAGTGTTGCGTAAAATGGCGACCGAGAGTGGTGGATGTGTTTCTACGACTGATATAGATTTCATGGGATCATCGACGATCGGTGGAACTGATAGACACAACGATAGTACATATATTGTGAGTACCAATTATGAATATGATGTACTTCTGACAGATTTGTTAAATTGCGACAATCTTCACGAAAACGATGATTTTGTGTATTTATTTACGTGAACAGTAATACCCAAGACTGTACTAGCGCGAGTCTCAACGCCTCACAACAACCAGATTCCAATGACACAGCTTTAAATCAGTCAAATCAGTCAGACATTCAAAATCTAGACGCAAATCTGATTATTTTACCCAGAGAATTGTATATTTCCAAGCTTTTAGAGCTGTGTTCGATTAGTGAGTTCCTGATTTCTCGCTATAGAAATGTTTTATGTTTACGTGTAAGAAATGGTGGTGATTGTCCGAAGGGACATCTCATGAACAGAAAAAGTACAAAACAAGCTTCTTGTGCTGAAAGATATGCAAGGGACTGTTTTATATTGTATATGTTCATTAATGGTGAAAATACCGGCAGAGAACAGGTATTTGACAAACACAAAAACATCAGTACATGTATTCCCATAGATGCGTCAAAAGTCAAATGCATTGAAACAAGAGTAGTACTGCAAACTTTACACAAACCAGGAGGCATTGAAAGATCTCATGTTTTTACCAAACATTTTTGCTGGAAAGAAAATATTCCGTAGCTGATTTGGAGTACTACCGATCTCTGGAGTATGCCATTTTTCATGTACAACCTGGGCCTTTTGAACTGGTATTTCTGAGATAACATCTTCTTCTTCTGAAGAAGAAGAATCAATAAAGGAAGCAACCTTAATATGTTTGTCTGTTTCTTTGTTTGCAGTTTTTCCCAGTTTATCTGTTTCAGTATACTCCTCATTGTGTTAGACTCCAAGAGTGGGGAAGGACTATCTTGTGATTGTTTTGGTTCAAATGAGCGATGAGGTTCAGAATCCTCAAAGGATAACCTAGAAAGATTTGAAAGAGGTTCCACATGTTTGTGAATACAGACAACAAAATGACCAGGTGTCCAACCATCTATTTTGGTAGCAATTGTTTGAGTCCACACCATGTGGATAGCAGCCTGATATTCTTTAGCATCAGCACGGTAAAGAGGAGCAATAAGCTGATTATGATCTTGTCTGTTTACACCAGGGTTTTTCACCTCGGGGAAAATCAATATGATTGGTTTCTGCAAAACGTTAGAAGCTACGAACGTATGTAAAAAGGCTTGAATAGTAACCGTTCTGGGTTGTTTTTATTGTTTCCTTTTGTAACGAAGCAATCAAATCACCAGTAATTAAACACTCTTCTGACAGGGAACTTTCAAAGACATTGAGGCGAACTTTTGTTTGTGGACATGGTCACAAAAGTGTTTTCATTCGTGTAGCGCTTCAGGTTTGAAACAAGTTCAAACACAATTCGTACCCCCATTTCCTTAAAATTGTCCTCATGTCCAAACACAAAAAGAGAGAGTTCTGAATAAACAATTCCCATCATATCTGAATCAGAATAAGCTCAGAAGGAGCATCATTTCGATAAAGCTCTGAGGGAACAGCATCTTTTTGATTGATTATATATTGTTTAACGTCCCGCTCGAGAATTTTTCACTCATATGGAGAAGTCACCATTGCCGGTGAAGGGCTGCAAAATTTAGGCCTACGCTCGGCGTTTAGGGCCTTTGAGCAGGGAGGGATCTTTATCGTGCCACACCTGCTGTGACACGGGTCCTCGGTTTTTGCGGTCTCATCCGAAGGACCGCCCCATTTAGTCGCCTCTTACGACAAACAAGGGGGTACTGAGAACCTATTCTAACCCGGGTCCTCACGGGGTGAATCTTTTCGAAGTTGGGATATTAGGTACACTTGTTGGAAGATTAGGTACACTTGTTGGAAGAGGATATTTCTTAAAACTTTGCCCTTTGAGTTTAACAAGAAAACTTAGTGCTCCCCATCCCTTTTTGCTGCATTCCTTGCTTTCGTGACTTTTTCGAAAAATGCCTTTCTTTCGTCCCTCTGAGCATACATTTTGAAATATAATCAAAGTTAAAACTGTGCGGAAGGTTGATCTTACACTGATACGATAGTGTCTACTCTTGGACCAAGAATGAAATAGATCTTGACAGCCTGAGACTTTACAAGCTTTGAAAAAGTTACACGTCATGACCTACGTCACATTGGGAGTGTTACGTCACTGATAAATAGTACTTCAAACATTGTTGGGTTTACCTTTACCATTTTTGTATCAAGACGAAGTTTCTATGAACAAGCTATCTAATGAATTATTAGACCTTGAAAGTTAGTCAAGGTCACACATATTAGATACCTTTTGATCAGTCGTCCCTTGCGAGATTTTTTCACTCGTATGAGTATGAGTCGTCAACAAATACCGGTAAAGGACTTAAAACGACACTTGAACAGTAAGGTACTTTACCTTGCCAAAGCCTTTCGCGACACAACTTAAGGTCATATCCGAAATATCCTTGACTTTCACTCCTAGTGCCGGGTACTTGGCAAAGGAACAGTCACTACATGTCCTAGGTTTGACGCCAGATGCGGAGCTGGGAACGAGAACCGAATCATTACCTGATGATTACGACCTTTTGGATGATACCCTAAGAAATGTTGAGGCATTAAGTGCTTTTCATAATATTTTTTTATTTAAGCTAAAGGACAGTCACACTGACTCTGAGTCTCATTGAATTAAATGAACTTTCTGCTTAAAACTAATTATACATTACACTATATGTGAATTTTACTATATGAATTTTTTTTTTCGGAAAAATCCCCCCCCCCCCCCCCAGTTCCTACGGCTATGTCGATAAAACACAGTCGTACAGTAAACAGGGAAGACGGATTTATCCACTTTGAGCAATAGAGAAGGAGTTAAATTTCATATTTAACATGAAATCATTCATTACTTCTAGATATCCTCATCTCCCTCGATGTTTTAATACGCTCGTCAAAGTCGGGACATTATGATATGGCATCGTCCGTCTATCTGTCCGGACCTTGTAGGTAAAATGCTAATGAACCGTAAGCTCCATGATCTTACAAATTACTACATTTGATCACCGTGATGAAAGGAAGATGCCAATTGTTTTTCAAGGTTGAAAGTCTTGGTCGTAGTATCAATTAACAGGAAAACCTTGTAGGCAGGATACAGACCAAACTATTGGGGTTAAGACCGTCATTCTTGGTACCTTTGATCACCGTGATGAGAGAAAGATTCCTATCGTTTTTCAAAGTCAAAGGTCAATGTTGTAGTATCATTACTAGGAAAACCTTGTAGGCAGGATACAGACTGAACAGTCAGACAGTAAACAGGGGAGACAGATTTATCCACTTTGAGCAATAGAAAGCAGGATACAGACTGAACTACATGTATTGGGCATAGGACCGTCAAATTTGGTAGACATACTCCTCATACCAAGTGGAGGACGCCTTTTGTTCGACAAGATCAGAGGTCAATGGTCAAGGTCGTAGTATCACTTTATAGGAAAACTTTGTAGGCAGGATACAGATCAAACCGTTGGGGCTAGGGCTGTCAAACTAGTTCTTCATACGATGCAAAAGAAAGAACATCACAGCT
This sequence comes from Ostrea denselamellosa, assembly GCA_024699665.1. Taxonomy (NCBI): domain Eukaryota; kingdom Metazoa; phylum Mollusca; class Bivalvia; order Ostreida; family Ostreidae; genus Ostrea; species Ostrea denselamellosa. Next base: position 19,068,347 of record JAMZEH010000023.1, read on the forward strand.
TGATGATGGCTAGTACTACTCTATCAGAGTAAAGGTTTTAATTCCCGTGTATAATTTGTCGAAATTGTTAAATATTATTTTCATAGTTTATCATACTGACAAAATTTTGGTTAGGTTTTTAACATCAAACAAAATAATGTTTAATACGGCTCATGTACATTTAAGCAAAAATGAATAAATAAATACATAAATAAAAATACATGTAATGGTTAAAAAAACATGAAAAGTCGACAATCTTGGGGATGTATTATCATATTCAGATTTACTGAGATCTTACGTTTATGTACCAGCCCACGGGACCACTCCTTGGATATCTCAAATTCTTGGCGATGGCATCTTTGAATATTCTTTTAACTACCTGTCAGAAAGAGAAAAATGCCAGATAGTATGATGTTAAAGCTGTGCTATTATTGTGTCTTCGAACGGTACTTCTAGTTTGCCCTCTGTCCAGCCAGGGCTGCATTCAAAATCATAGCAGCTACGCAGTGCTATTAAACTGTGCGAACATCTAGGCTTGCCCTACGTGGGGATAACGAGTGTTAATTCATTCAGTGAGTTCAACAGACCTAGATATCTAGCCTTGCAGCTACGCTTGCCGCTACGATCTTGAACACAACCCATCCTTTTGTCCGTTTGTCACAACTTCGTTTTCCGGACTCTTTTCATTACGTTTTGATTTAGGGAGCAGAAATTTGGAATGTGATTTACTAATGTATATTTACGGATTAAGAATCATGACAGTTGACTGATTTTTAAGAGATTTATGGGATTTTTGCCTAGTATAGTGTACGGGACTTTTTTTCACTATGCTTTAATTTGAAGAATCTGAAAGTTGATATGTGGTTACCTGTTAAGTAGATACTGATCATGTTTAGCTTTCGTCACAGTTGAATTATTGTCGAGTCTAGACAAGTAAAAACTCCGAAGCATATATGCCTTGTAAAGTCGTTTACCTTCTGTGTCAATTTGTCCCTATTAACTAATTGTGCTGACTAAAAAACATCTTAATTAAAGTATGACTTCACTGTTAACTCTTCATCCTGTAGTGATCCACAAAATGCATATCGTCAGTGTGGTCCGATCTTATGAAAAGAAGTAATAATAATTATTAGGATTTAAATAAAATAGATTTCTTCATATCTTCTGCGGCCTGGTACCTCTGCTACGCTTGCGTCAAGTTGCTTTCTTGTCAGTTCCTGTTCTGCATTTTCTGATTGTATAAGATCCATATGATAAATGACGGGGAAAATACGAAATAAGGATATACCAATGTGATTATAATGTTTGATTGTATACATGTTGGTAGGGATTTATGTTTTGTATTTGTGTATTGATAGAAGGGTAGTGTCTGGGTTACCTTCTTTGAACCAATACAAGCTGTAGCTGATGGTACGGTATTTTTCAACTATACAATTATGCACTAATTGACACCTATTGACAACTTATTAAATCCCCACGATCTGAAGACATCTTTAGCAAAATAAACAAGGGGATATCGTTTGATAGCATACCTATAATGAGCGTTTCATATAAACCTCCATCACGGACACGGTAACGATGACTGCCGAACATAGTCGGGTTGCACTTAGACCGATGTCATACAAAGATGGCGACTGACGTGAGTAACTACACATTGCGTTTGTTTTAAAATATTGCATCATATCATGAATGACTTTAAATATTGTAACTGCAAGAAAGTAATTAAATTACGCAAATGTGAATTTTATTATTGAATTTCGTATAAATTTGGCATATTAAATTGTTTGTAAATCTGACACGTGCGCAGTGTCTCGCCTTCGCTTTTTTCCGTACTGGTGACCTCCAAGGTCAATACACATCGGAGATAACACTGACGGGATGACAATGATTCATGAATTGACATTTTTTGCTGATTTGACGGATTTATGGCTTCAGATTCACTCTGATTCTATGAAAGTACATATATATTCAATCACAAATATGATATTATATTTGTTCTTTTATTTTTCAATTTATTTACCGTCAGCTACAGCTTGTATTGCTTTAATAAAGTATTTTAAATATGCAAGTTTCCACATTAATTCGAAATTTGGCCATGAAAACAACGAAAATATATTTACAGAAGCAGGAACCGGTTATTTCGTCTGCAATAACATCAATTGGGGTCTATACATGCCACCCCCTTATAATGGTGTCAACCTCGATATTATTACAGACAATTACCGGTTCCTGTAATATATATTATAGTAGTGTGTTGATTGATCGATTAAATATTGTTTAACGTCCCTCTCGAGACTCTTTCACTCATATGGAGATGTCACCATTGCCGGTGAAGGGCTGCAAATTTAGGCCTATGCTCGGCGCTTATGGCCTTTGAGTAGGGAGGTACCTTTAACGTGCCACACTTGCTGTGACACGGGACCTCGGTTTTTTGGGTCTCAACCGAAGGACCGCCCCATTTAGTCGCCTCTTACGACAAGCAAGGGGTACTGGGGATCTATTCTAACAACCTGGATTCCCACGGGGATATAGTAGTGTGTAATATATATCACATTAGTGTGTAATATATTATAGTAGTGTGTAATATATATTATAGTAGTGTGTAATATATATTATAGTAGTGTGTAATATATATTACAGTAGTGTGTAATATATATTACAGTAGTGATAAAACGTATATGTATACGCTTATCCTCTTTCTCTCCTCGTTTTCCAATAAAAGATATTTTTATAGTTCGGAGGAACTTTCTGCGAGCTGTAAAGAGTCTGCATATTATTATTGCGCGAAAGGGCTGCTGTCGTTTGGAATTCATGTAAATTGTATTTGATAAATTATTTAGTACTAACGTCGAGACAGTTTATAAGTTATACTCCGTCAGTATGTAGAAAAAAAATCCTTACCGTCATGGTACATTTGTGGCGGACAGATTTTGCAGAGCTCCGCCCGTTCGTCCTATTTAGCAGATAATCAGTCTTATCAGATATGCAACACCAGTCTATTTTTAAATTGTAAAACGTATGGTGGCATATTTAGAACTACACCTTATAACCTCGCGTCTCACCGCTGCGACCCGAGTTCGATTCCCGTGATTGGCGGTTGTAGGTGAAATGGTATAGTCGTAGCCTGCTCGGACACGTGGTTACTCCGGAGTGACCACAGAATGACCCCGTATGGCAACATCCGTGTAAGGCGGTATATAGAGGTCTTGACTAGTATATTAAATTAGCTAAGTAATATTCATTGTTGTGTTGTAAATTTAAAATTTCAAAAACTTTAAAAATAGATATTACTTTTTCTTTTTTTTTTTCTTTTTTTTTTTTGATAAGAACACCTTATTTCTTTATAGATTTGTCGACATACAAGATGATATTTTGTATAGAACGCCAAATTTAAAATAAAACTCAAATAATATTACAGATATCTTTATTATTTGAAAATATCATATTCATTTGATGTACTGAACAATTCAATTAAGAATCTCTTCAAATAATTAACAAGAAATCAACTTGACGCAAACGACAATTTTTTTTTTTAAATCGGACCACACTGATGACGGTATTTCACGTAGAGTGATAACGATTTTAAAAGGCGTCGATATAGTACATTTATATTATTCTCGCTAGAGAAGTGTGCAGGCTACACTGAGTCAAAAAAGAAACTTCACAAAATTAATTTTGTAAAATATTGAATACTTTCCCCCTGATGATACACTTGTGTAGCCAACATGGGATCCCTATCTGTCGACTCTGGAAAACCGTTAGCCAAACCCACTCATAGCCATCCATTTCTTGTATAAATGCCTTTCGTGCCAAATCTGGTTTTGCACGTGCATTCAATGTTGTGAACTCCACATCGAAGTTGGATTCATTTGCACATGTTTGCCATGGCCTCAAACATTAAAAAAACACTTTTAAGCCACATTTGTAACAGTACTTGAAATGCCGCGATTGTCAAATGTGCAACGTGAACGTGCCGTTGGCATGTTGCAAGTGGGCGATTAGTTATTGACATCGCAACAGCAATGGGATGCAGCCGTCGTACTGTGTATGACTTGCGACATCGTCTACAACAAACTGGCACCATTGCTGATCGCCCAAGGTCGGGTCGTCCACGTGTAACGTCACGAGTTGAAGACCGGAACATCGTCCTACGTCACCTTCGTAACCGATTTCTACCGGCTGCACGAACCAGAGCTGAGATGTTTCAAGGTCGGCTGTCCGCACAGATCATCCGAAATCGGTTGCGGTCTGCCAATCTCCATGCTCGACGTCCGTCTCGTAGGCCAATTTTGACGCCATTTCATCGACGTCAGCGTCTGCTGTGGGCCCAACGTCACCTCCGATGGACCCATAGAGACTGGAATCGAGTCGTCTTTAGTGATGAATGGCGGTTTACCCTCAGATTTGCGGACGGCAGGCTGAGTCTGGAGACGACCTAATGAACGGTATGCCCAGTGTTGTGTGCAGGAAGTGGACAGATTCGGGGGCGGAAGTTGCATGGCATGGGGTGCTTTCTGTGGGAACAACCGTTCCAGACTTCTGGTCATCCATGGAAACCTCACAGCTGCTGCTTATCGCGATCAGGTACTCACCCCTGAACTCATTCCCTTCATGGCGGCTCATGGTCCAGGTCTACAGTTCCAGCATGATAATGCACGGCCGCACACCGCGTTGTTGACACGAAATTTCCTTCAAAATGCTGGCATCAACGTCATGGACTGGCCATCGAGGTCCCCTGACCTTAATCCCATCGAGCACGTTTGGGATGCACTAGGGAGAGGGCTTCGTGAACTTAGGAACCAACAGCAGAATTTGCAGGAACTTGGCGCTGCCTTGCAAGATCAATGGCGCCGAATCCCCAACCATGTGTTCACAAACATCAGACAGTCGATGAGGAGACGGTGCATGACTGTGGTGAATGCGCGAGGCGGCCATACTCAATATTGAACTGAGACATTTCGACGTTTCATTCTTGTGACTTGACATTCTGTGTACAAATGTTTTGGAACGGCGTGTAGCCTAACTGAACAGATCTGTGGCACTGTCAGTGTATTGATTACATCACACACATCTCAGCAATGAAATAAAATCACTGGCACCATCCTATTATCTCTTGTTCGTTTTAAGTGCCTTGACAAGAGAATGTGAAGTTTCTTTTTTGACTCAGTGTAGTTAGTTTGTTTATTTTTGCACAAAACCACATCGTCTATTGGCAGACATCGAATATAGCATATCTCAGTTACACAGATATTACAAGCACATTACTGTATACACATCAAATCAAAGTTTCACATATCCAATGAAATGCATATAATTGCAAAGGTATACATATTTTTGATGCTAATATTAATAATACTACATATCATATAACGTAAGCCTAAACGCATTGACAATAATGAGTGTGCATTAAACATATGTATGGTTTCTATGAGTAGTAGCTTCTTTAAGAAAAATACAAAGATTATGAAGTTGTTTCCTATTCTAAGACTTAATAACTGAATCAACTTGAAGGTAGAGGGTCTTATATAACAGTGGTTTTTTTATATATATATAAACTACACAAGTCACTATATTATGGACATTCCAGTATAAAGTGATATTTGTTTTCAATTTTGTTAAGATTACAGAATTTACAAATACGTTTAGTACGTTCTGTTTCGCTATAACGACCTTGCTCTATTGCCAATTTGTGTGAAGATAATCTATATTTCGAGAGATAGGGAATAAGGTTTTCTGGGATACTTTTTCGAATATAATATTGTATATCGAATGAATCTGTTAAATATTTATAGATATAACATTTTGAAGAATTTTCAAAGAAGGCACTCCTGTCTTCAATAAATATATCTGTGAGCCTTTGTTTTGCAATAAAAAGTATATAAGAGGGGTTGTAAACCTTTTGCGCATACCATACATTGCGGAAACCTAGAGAACATAACATACCCTTCACATTCGATACCCATGAATCATGATATGGATAATCATATATTTCTTCATACAAATTTTTCAATATACAATTATGAATATTTCAAATTTTGGTCCTGTACTTCAATATACGTAATTTCCTGTGTATTATCAAAGGTACACTGCCCAATCTTGTGTAAGTCATAAAATTTTAAGTAGAGTTCTTAACCTTCAATATCATTTTACAAAAACGGATGTGAACCTTTTCAATATCTTCCTACATGGAAGCCCCATATTTCTGCTCCATAATTGAGAACACAGGCAACATAAGTATCAAAGACTTCTAACTTTGATTGTATGTTCAAAAAATTTTCTTTACATGTTTTTTAAAATACAAAACATACATTTGCTACCTTGTTGAGTTAATGTTTTTTGAGTTAGAGCAAAGTTACCGTTAAAATTAAGAGTAATGCCCAAGTAATTAAAACTATTTACATTTTCAATTATTTCAAAATTGTAAAACCATCTATCACTACGAGGTTATTTCATTCTTTTCCTGAATACAGCAATTTTTGTTTTTGCAACATTGACCTCAATATCCAGTTTAAGACAGTAGGTATGCAATCTATCGTATATCCTGAAGACCTTCCTTTGATTCCGCCACTAAAACAGTGTCGTCAGCATACATCAAAAGAAATAATGCTAGCTCTCTGAGACTAGTTGGTTCACATACGCTGGAAAGAAGTTCACCTTCAAAATCATTTATGTAGAGAGAAAAAAGAAAGGGAGACAAAGCTTTCCCTTGCATTACACCATTTGTGGAGAGAACAAATCAGATAACTCGCTTTTAAATCTAACACATGACTTGACTTCACTGTAAAGTTGTCGAATACCATTCAAAAGCTTTTGATCCATGTTTGGATGTAGGCTCTGCCTGTCCACTTCTCCAAAGAGAGTACGTTTTTAGGTCACCTGAGAAAACTCTGGTGACTTACTGCAGTTGGTCTGCGTCCGTCGTCGTGAGTTAACAATTGAACATTTTTATCTTCTTGATAACTACCATTCCAATTCTTTTCAAATTTTGTATGAAGCATTTTTGGGACAAGGCGGACATAAATTGTAATTTTCAGGACTCCTGTCCCCCTGGGGTCTTAGGGATGAGGCCAAAACTGGCAAAGGTCTCTACCAAAATTGCAAATTTCATAATCCCCAGGGTAGAGGTTCTGACCCCAGGGTGGGGCCAAACTTGGTATGTAGATTTCAAGTGTAAAAGATTTAGAGAACATCTTTTTAATGCTATTGATACCAAATTAAAACTAAATGGATATCTATATTGTGCAGATAGTCCTTTACCAAAATTGTAAATTTTGTGATCCCAGAGATACGGGTTTTGGTATGGGGGTGGGTCCAAAATGATCATAGATGTTTCACCCCAATTGTTTGGCCGTTCTTGGCACACTGATTCTGACTGCGGATTACTCGGTTTACCTGTTCAAGATGTAGGGCTCACGTTGGGTGTGACCGGTCGACAGGGGATGCTTACTCCTCCTAGGTACCTGTTCCCACCTCTGGTATACATGTCCAGGGATCCGTGTTTGTCCATCTCTCTGATTTGTATTTTCTATAGAAATTATGAAATTAATCACTGTTTGTTATCTCAGCCTTTTCATTAACATAACTTCAGTCCCCAATCAAGTACGTATTACATGCATTTTGGTGATATTAAAAAAAAAATACATTCACATCAATCTCGTAGAAACGCACACACAGTTTGAAAACTCATATAAAACACCAGGCCGTGCTCTTGCACGCCTTGTAATGATATCTTCTAATGTAAATTGTGATTAATTGAAATTGTGACAGCATTAATTATTCTGTTGAATAGGTACGGGCTATAATTGAATGTTGTTTCTCTCTTCAAATGATGATATTGATAATTGAATTGATGTGCTCTGTATATTCAGTTAATACGTGCATCAATTCAATTAATGCGGGCAGTAATTGAATCATTGCTCTCATCACTTAAATCATAGTAAAACAAACAAACAACCAAATAAATTATTGCTCTTATCATTTGAATTAATGCGCGCATCAAATCAATTATCAATCAATTGCAGTAATCGATTAATGATATCTTCATCTATTAAAGATATCTTCGTTTATTTGAGTTTGTTAATTTGAGGCTCTATAGGCGTACAATGAAAATAACGATTGTACGTTTCAGATTTTGAAAACTAATTTTTCATTCAGTAAAATAATACAATATGGTGAGCCTAGTCGTTTCCGACAACGGTATATTTGTGCCATTTTAACCATGTTAATTTAGTAGAACAAAGAAAACAAATCTATTCTACAATTTAGTAAGTCTTAGAAACGATTTTAAACGTCGTTTCTACGACGTGTGAAATCGTACAAACAATTTTAAAAAAAAATCGTTTCCACGATTTACACAGTCGTTTCTACTATTTAAAAAGAAGAAAAAAATATCCCACAGAGCTTATATTGGTAACCTGTGTATTAGTTAAAAGTATCATTCGCTCCAATGAATATAGAATCTAAAATAATTTTCCTGTTTTGTCAATCTAATTAAAGTTGGATCTTTTGATTCGCTCCAATCGGAGGTAAGCGGACCAAAAGATCTAATTTTAATTAGATGGCTGGTTCGCATATGAAAGCTAGTTTCTGATTGTCAACAGAAGTATGAAACAAGATGTGTTCATAAAAAAACATACCCTCGATAATACCCATACTGATAAAGGACTATGCATAATATATGATATATTAACACTATATAACTGTTCTGGACTCGCACTTAGTGTCAAAACCCTGGGATTGCCAATTTTACAATTTTGATAAACCCTACATATAATGTAGTTTTCTGTACATTGATAGCAAAATTAAGAAGAAATCTTTCAAATGATAAAGACAATAATCACTGATAATGTTGCCCCCCCCCCCCCCCCCCCCCCCCCAGCTGGATTCAAACCTCTATACCCAGGGATCATGAAATTTACAATGGTAAAGATTTACACTTGCTCCTTCTAAATAGCATTTTAAAAACAGACGATATTTAAATGTGTTACCGACATTAACTCCAGGAATTTTTATAGAGGCCTCCCTGCTGTAGGAACGACTTATTAAAATGATTGTCAGATAATTTCCTGAATCGTAGATACGGTTTATTTATATTCCTAGGTTATTTAAAATGGCACGAATACACCGTTGTATAACGCATATAACTTTTTCTACATGTGTTATTTATTGATTATCGTTTTGAAAGGACAATATTTTCATTTTGCTTTTATTCAAATTTTGTAAGCTGGACGGGTAACATCATGGAAACTTTACAGATGATACCGAATAGGAAAAGGAACGAACTGTTTAAGAACATCCCGGAAATTGACGGGTTGTTTAAAGTCAAAAGTTGAAAAGAAAAAAAAAATCATGGCAAAGGAAAATGTTGATTACCATAAACAACAAATCGATTTAGAACAGCAGGAATTAGAGGTAATTTAAAGAGTCATTGTTCTTACTGGTCAATAGAACAAATAGCTATATTATTGATATGAAATGTAGCTCGAATTTCCTCCGCGTTAAAGTTATACATAAACTTTATGCAAAACTTTAAACGCGAAGGAAATTCGCAAAAAGCAAATTGGGTTGCTCAGAAATAATACAGATCGTTTGGCATAATACTGTTATTTGCAACGCGGTGTAAATTCGTTTTTCAAGGGCAAATAACTCTGAACTTATTGGCTTATTCCGCGTAAGAATGTTCACAATATGCAAATTTACAAAACTTTAAAACTTTTAAGTGTTGTGAAAAGTATAAATTGAAGGAATCAGCTAGGGTGCTTGGTGGAAGAGGTGGAGGTTATAAAAAAAAGCCGGAATAAACCTGAAAAGTAATTTGCACCGCGATGCAAATAACGGTATTATGCCGATCATTTATGGCTGAACTTTAGAATATGGTTTGTCCAGTACCATGGATATAATATTGTATTGCACTGTATTGCATGTATCTGTTTAAAGAGCATACTGTCAGAGTTTGACATTTTCTCAGGTCCAGTGCATTAACTAGATTTAGGTATGCAGCTTGTGATTGTACTTGACCACTACCAAGAAGTCATTGCTTATTTTGTGGGCGTGTCCTGTCCTGTTGATGAGACAAAAATAATGTGTGCTACAGTGTGAACATGCTTGAGTGTGAAGCAAAAGTATTAGTAATGTCTTACAGTGACTCCACGTTTAAGGGCGAAGCATTTATGTCAATAACATATGCACGAAAAATAATAATTAAAAAAAACAATAAAAAATCCCTGTAGACATTTGATCTGCCTACTCATTGAATGCGGGAAATAAAACAGTTGATGTAAAACAGCGCATTATGACATCATATTTAGTGTCAATGTATAAGCAAATTCACAAACAAAAGAGTCTTTATGAATACAACTGAGAAATGAAATTATGATTGAAAAAGTATGGTTTATATGCTTTTATGGCTTTTATAATTTTTCATTAGTATTCTATATTTTCCTTTAAACATGTATATACGTGTTACCAACAGGGAGAGCTTTGCTCTCTCAGCCTTTTGGACCATGAGAAGGCTTCGCCCTCTGTTATAACAAGCAATTATTCTGTATTTTGGTGTGTCATATTGATGAGACAGAATATTATGACAAGCAGTTAATCTGTATTTGTGGGTGTGCCCTGCCCTGTTGATCAGACAGAATATTATGACAATCACTTGTTCTCTATGTTGTGGGTGTGTCCTGCCCTGTTGATGAGACAGAATACTATGACAAGCAGTTAATCTGTATTTTGGTGTGTCGTATTGATGAGGCAGAATATTATGACAAGCAGTTATTCTCTATGTTGTGGGCGTAGCCTGCCCTGTTGATGAGACAGAGTACTATGACAAGTAGTTAATGTGTATTTTGTGGGCATGTCCTGCCCTGTTAGTGAAAAAGGAATATTATGACAAGCTGTCATTTTGTGTTTTTTTTGGGCATGTCCTGCCCTGTTGATAGATATAGAACAAGCAGTTGGTCAAAAACATCAGGGATGGCAATCATAAATGATAGTGATTACGCCAAGACAGAGCCCAGAAATGTCCAGTCATTGACTTCTGTGGAGATGTAATCATTTAAAATATAAAAAAAAAACTACCAAACTTTTAAAAATGTGTTACTTGGTGGATGAATTTGAAATAATGTACTTCAGATCATCATAATGCTGTGAATTTTCCAAAAATGAATTTTTGCAATACTTTACAGTGTGCAGGAGGAGTGGCGTCCCCTCAGGTATATAATCAGCTGTTGGCCTTGTACCTTCTACATAACGACATGTAAGTCAATTATCTCAATAGTCCATGTATTGTATTGATACTGCATACTTATAAATTTAATAGCACATATTGAAATGTGAAAAGCTATGACTCAGACAGTTAGTGAAGAAATTTATGAGTTTTGGAAGGTTTTTGGAGTAAAGTTTCAAATGTATTTTGAACAGAATACTATTGTGCATAAAAACATAGGCAGTCAATACAAACATTAAATGATTATATGAAAAACACACAGCTGTAATTATAGTGTGGTGGAGTGCATTAGAATGTGTCATTGTGTATAATTACATCTAACTTGATATGGAAAGGAAAAACTTAAGAGATACATAATATGTTATAGAACAACAATATTGGCTTGACATAACAGTGCTGAAATATCAATCACATAATATCAAAATGTTACAATAAATGACAACATCACAATGCTAGTCTGAGCTATTACATTAATGTCAGAGAGAAATCATGACCAGTCCCTAACTGTTCCTGCTTGTTGACAGACAAAGACAGAGAACTGTAGGGAATGTGTGTTATAACTCGTTGACAGTACAGAGAGTTGTAGGGAATGTCTGTTATAGATCATTGACAGTACAGAGAGTTGTAGGGAATGTGTGTTATACCTTGTTGACAGTACAGAGAATTCTAGGGAATGTGTGTTATAACTTGTTAACAGTACAGAGAATTGTAGGGAATGTCTGTTATAACTTGTTGACAGTACAGAGAATTGAAGGGAATGTCTGTTATAACTCCTTGACAGTACAGAGAGTTGTAGGGAATGTCTGTTACAACTCATTGACAGTACAGAGAGTTGTAGGGAATGTCTGTTATAACTCCTTGACAGTACAGAGAGTTGTAGGGAATGTCTGTTATAACTCGTTGACAGTACAGAGAGTTGTAGGGAATGTGTGTTATAACTCATTGACAGTACAGAGAATTGTAGAGAATGTCTGTTATAACTCATTGACAGTACAGAGAGTTGTAGGGAATGTCTGTTACAACTCATTGACAGTACAGAGAGTTGTAGGGAATGTCTGTTATAACTTGTTGACAGTACAGAGAATTGTAGGGAATGTCTGTTATCACTTGTTAACAGTACAGAGAGTTGTAGGGAATGTCTGTTATAATTCATTGACAGTACAGAGAATTGTAGGGAATGTCTGTTATAACTCCTTGACAGTACAGAGAATTGTAGGGAATGTGTGTTATAACTCGTTGACAGTACAGAGAGTTGTAGGGAATGTCTGTTATAACTTGTTGACAGTACAGAGAATTGTAGGGAATGTGTGTTATAACTCATTGACAGTACAGAGAGTTGTAGGGAATGTCTGTTATAACTCATTGACGGTACAGAGAGTTGTAGGGAATGTCTGTTATAACTCATTGACGGTACAGAGAGTTGTAGGGAATGTCTGTTATAACTTGTTAACAGTACAGAGAGTTGTAGGGAATGTCTGTTATAACTCCTTGACAGTACAGAGAATTGTAGGGAATGTGTGTTATAACTCATTGACAGTACAGAGAGTTGTAGGGAATGTCTGTTATAACTCATTGACAGTACAGAGAATTGTAGGGAATGTGTGTTATAACTCGTTGACAGTACAGAGAGATTTAAGGAATGTGTGTTATAACATACAAGTATGGAGAAGTATAGGGAATGGGATATAACAATGATGCTGTTAAAAATTCACATGGAAAACTAAATATGAAATAAACCTGGTTTAATTTTGTCTGCACACCACTGCTTCCTATCAGCTCAATAGACGTAAAAAAAAAAAAAAATAATAATTATGTTTAATGTTTAAATGCTAAATTGTATGTCCTTGTTTGTTCAAACTACAATTATTCCACACCTATAATTACAGATATTTGTTAGAAATTAACATTTCTTTCATATTGTAATATATAAATTGTCAAAGACTGTACAGTAGGCTACTAGGCTTCATTGACAAAACAGCTTTACTGGATTTAGTTTTCCACTAAATTGTTCTGCTAATATTGCAGTGTGAAATATAGATTGATTAATTTTCTATTTAGAACACCTTGATATTTTTTTGTTCATATTAATGTAAAAATACGCGAGTTTCACACCACATGAAAATTACATGATAAATCTGTGTGAATTCACTTGTAATTTTCTTCACAGTATTCCTGTAATGTGAGTAGGGTGTACAGTTATCTGTCTTTTCAGGTGCAATGCAAAATTTCTGTGGAAAAGAATACCGCAATCAGTTAAGAGTGTAAGTGATTTATTTTAAAGAACTTTTTTTCAAAGTGGAGCATATTATAATTTTGTTAAGAGTGCAAGTGATTTATTCCGATAGAGCTTTTCTTTAAAATGGAACATATTATAATTTTGGTTGATATCAAAATGCATGACTGTATTTATATGAAAATCATTATTTTGTAGTCCACACCCGAGACAGCTCAGATTTGGGCTGTGGGTCAGAAGCTATGGTTACGGGATTACCCAGCCATTTATGAAGCACTAAAGAAAGAGTGGTCAGAAAATGTCCAACAAATAATGGAATCAGTGAAAGGTAAAAACCAAGCATACAGGTCTATTTTTAGTTGAAATTTTAACTATTGCTTTTTATTATCATTATTTTTATACTCATTTGGCCTTGGTCAAATTTGAAGTGTTTGCTCAAACAATAATAATTTCACTGAGAGACATAAACAACACATACTTAATGTAGCAGTTGTTCATGATCAGATGCTAGGTCTTAATCCAAAGTCAAGGTCACTGGTAAGACATGGTTTGAAATATTTGCCTGGTCAATAGTTTTGTGATGGAGATAAGTAAGAAGTTCAGTTGACCAGATAGTCTGCCATGACTCTGAACAAATGTTCTTTGGGTATGGCCAAGGTCACTTGTAGCAAATTTGGGAATTTTAATCTGGGTCATAACTTTATAATGGAAAGGAAATAAAAGTTCATACCTGACACAAAGGTTGCTTATGAGCAGATGCTGTCATAAACCAGGTCCAAGGTCATATATGTAAGGTCAAGGTCACTTGGAGGAAAAAATGAAGTGCTTCCTGCTTTGGGTGAGCTCTGTATGGAATATTAGTTCCATTAGAACAGCCCTGGTTTCATTTATTAATATTGAACACAAGATCTAGGGTTGCAGAGAAGTTTAGAGGATTACTGAAACAGATGTTGGGATTTGAAATTTACACTTTATGGTGAATTGCAATGTACATGTATTGTCTTTCTTTTCTCTGTCTTTACCAGCTGCCACCAGAGAGAGAGCGATGACATTGGTATCTAAAGCCTACAGCTCCATCACCGCGGAGGAGTGGGCTGTATTTATGGGAATGTCTACAAATGAGGCTATACAGGGTGAGTACTGATTTCTTGGATATCAAAATTTAGTTTATCTCAAATGATTTTTAGTCAGATAGACCCACATCAACATTTCACTTAAGATCTTTATAATGAAACCAACATTTATTTTTCTTTGCCTAGCTGCAACACAAGAGGGATGGAGTTACGATTCTGCCACCAAGTATATAAAACCTAAAAAACCAGGTAAGAACAGAACAAATTCAACGTATCCAACATCAGGTGATTGTTGTCTGCAATACTGTTCAGTAAAATTATTTACAGTATTTGTTGTTTCACATGAAACATCCAGTGATTGTTGTCTGTATACCTGTTCTGTAGCATTGTTTACAGTATCTGTTGTTTCACATGAAACATCCGGTGATTGTTGCCTGTATACCTGTTCTGTAGCATTGTTTACAGTATCTGTTGTTTTGCATGAAACATCCGGTGATTGTTGCCTGTATAACTGCTCTACAACATTGTTTACATTACTTTGGCCATTTCCCACTATCATTATCTGTTTTAGTACATTACACTATTTAAAGTACCATATTTTGTTTACAGACCTGTAATTTTGAAATATGTACAGTATCTATTTGCATTGTTTACAGTACCCATAATTTTGAATTATTTACAGCATTTGCTATTCTATATTTATATTACTATTGTAGTTTGTTTACAGTATCTGTAAATTTGAATTATTTACATTATCTATTTTACATTGTTTACAGCATCTGTCAAGGACCCAGAACTTTTAAGTGAGCAGCAGCTGTCGGTACTAACAGACTATGTGTCCTTCCTCGAGGCGTGACAGTGACTATTCGAGTGGTCCAGCACTAGGAGTGCTTCCTTGGTGATAGTCATAAACAATACTCATAAATTTGCTTCATCAAGAACAGTAGCTTGGAGATTTACAGCCACAGTTCCACATTGTAGACAGTGTATACGTGGACTACATAGGCTGGGAGTTTGAAATGAGTTACATGTACACTAAATGTGATTTATGTAAAGATGTACTGACCAGTGTGTGCAAGTTCCTTGTTAAACAATGTTATAAAGTGTAGTGCCTGTTTAAACAGATAAATGTGAATCTTTGTTCATTTTGAATCTTTTGACTTGTATAAGATGCCTACTTGCCAAATAAGCAAAGGTCTATATGATAGAATTACCGGGTATATTGAAAGCTGATTGGTTATGGCTGCTTTTCATTGTTAAAACTCATAAAAGATGTTGATAAGAGGTATTTTGATTTTCAAAATTACAGAATTTATATATTTCACTACAATGTTTCTTATTGAGAAGTCAGTTGTTAGGCAAGTATTTAGGTATTTAAAACAGCTACCAAGGATATTTTCCCTTTATTACCTAATACAAGTATACAGTTTTGTGCCCTTCTTAATTTAAGCCAGTAACACAGGAGGAAGTACTGCATATTATACAACTTTCTCCTTCAATCTTCAGCTTTGTTGTACAATTGTGAATGCATTTCCATTGTGCTTATTAAATGCCCCTATCCTTCTGAGCTTATGATATACTGTTTTCCCACAGATTTATCGTACATCATTTTCCCGCAGGTTTCTCAAACACCCCTTTCCATTAGGTTTATCATACACACATTTCCCTTGGGTTTATTATCCATCCTTTTCCCTCAAGTTTACCATACAACCCTTTCAACAATCCTCAATTCTGCCTAGCAATATTTTTGCATAATTATATGAAAATCAATGACATGACATTTTTTACGTCACTTCCTACATCCTGACTGCTGTTGTGCTGGTGCAGTGACCTCTGTTGGACAATAAGTTTTCATAGCTAAAAATAAACCAGAAGCACTTGTGAAACACTGATGCCCGTGTATGGCAGCAAAGCGAAGTAATTACTGGTGCCAAAAGAAAGGTCTTGTCACAAGGAATACAATGTGAAATATGAGAGTCCTAGAACCATTCAAAAGTAATGGCCAAAGTCTAAATTTTTCAAAAGTAGGTCAAACCCCGTGGTAAAGATCATGAGGCAAAACTTTGGGTACCAAAAGAAAAGTCTTATTACAAGGAAAACACGTGTGAAATGTGAAAACTATCACTATACATTAAAAAGTTGTGACCAAGGCTAAAGTTTTTATGGACAGACCAAAAATCTATGCCTCTGGATCTCTGATTACAGGGGCAAAATAAAAAATACCCATAGCCCACATTGCTGACCCGAGTCACCTTTATTTGAATAGTATGTTACACAAATGGACTACCCATGGGACAAAAATGATCCCTACCGATTTTGGGGTCCAAAGGTCAAATGAACATTTGGGTTTGGCAGATTGGGATGAGTGGGGGTATTCTTGGTGAGCAGTGCACACAATACCTCACAACTTGAATATGTCCACCATGTTTACTGACCATGATCGATTTTATTTTGGGACAGTCAATAAGAGGAGGGATATTGAACTGAATATAGGAATTCCCCCATTTTAAACATAAACAATGTGGTAAATGTGAAATTTCCACCATAAATGATTTTCTTTAATGTTTTAGTGACAGAATGAGATAAATCTCTTAATCTACACTGATAACTACTTTATCAAGCCAGTCTTAAATTCCCAGTGCCAAGTCCCTTAAAATCGTGCGAGACCTGTCATGGCTGCAGAAAGACGACTGGTAAACATGCTAGTACCAGTGTATTTTATCTAGTGTTGATTTATAAAGCGTTAGTTTGTTCATGAATAAAAAATTAATTTTAAAATTGCCTTCCCCAAAATGACCTGGGATGTCTCGTTAGGACTATGCCAGGCCGAATCCGAGCTTGTCTGGCCAAGCGAGGAGATTTTACCCTCTACTGACTCTGTTTCACAATGGTGGTAAATTTTTGCTGTGTGACCCTGTGTTGGTCTTGACCCTTATTCTGGAGAATCTGTCCTATTCTGACTGTACACAGGGTTTCAGATAAATTGACAAAGGTTTCCTTAATGTTTTTCTGTCATTTGTTTCCTTCCTGATCTCATGATCTGCATTTCATTGTCCTTGTAAATCCAATATCCCCAACTTTTTTTGAATAGTATATGTTGACTCTAAGTGAAAATGATAACACGTAAGAGCCCGGACACTATTTTGTTATTTCAATGTCCAGTACACTTGACCTTTTGACCCCAAAATCAATAGGAATCATCTTCAACCCATGGGAAGTCTATATGTGTCATATGGACTCTAGGTGAAAAGGATAACACGCAAGAGCCTGGAAACTATTTTGCTACGTCAATGTCCAGCACACTTCATTTTTCGACTCAAAAATCGATAGAGATTATCTTCATCATGGGGAGTCTGTATGTATGGTATTGAATCTATGTGAAATGGACAACACTTTGGAGTCCAGAAACCATTGTGTCTACAGACAGATGGACAGACGATTCCAGTATACTCCCTTACCCCAGTTTTGTATAAAAATGAAAACCTCTTCCCAACCCTGGGGGGCCATGATTTGTACAAACTTGAATCTGCACTTTACCAGGAAGCTTCCAAATAAATTTTAACTTTTCTGGCCCAGTGGTTCTTGAGAAGATTTTTAATGACCCCATCCTATTTTTGTGATTATCTTCCCTTTGAAGGAGGCATGGCCCTTCACTTGAACAAACTTGAATTCCCTTCACCCAAGGATGATTTGTTCTAAGTTTGATTGAAATTGGACAAGTGGTTCTGGAGAAGATGAAAGTGTGAAAAGTTTACAATAACAACAACAACACCAACGACAGACAAATTTTGATCAGAAAAGCTCACTTGAAAGGCTTAGGTGAGCTATAAACCAAAAACAACAATACAAAGTTTGTAAAATTTACTTGTTTAAGACCTTTTACTTCATACAGAGCCATATAAAAAAGAAGAAACAAACAAATGTATTATCAAAAGTCGTACAAACAAGCAGACATTTCAGCTTTTAACAGTAGTAAACACAAATAAACGGAAACAAACTAATTCCCTTACAAGGTCTGGGTAGTGTGTATTATGAACAAAAGGTAGGTATGTTTATGAAGGACAGAATTTCTACACTAAAATGTTTGAAATATTTTTGCTTACCAAGCATTAAAAATTTGAACCATAAAAGAATTCATTTGAATTATTACAAGTAGCTGTGAAAATTAACAAAC
The DNA here is from genome assembly GCA_024699665.1 of Ostrea denselamellosa. Taxonomy (NCBI): domain Eukaryota; kingdom Metazoa; phylum Mollusca; class Bivalvia; order Ostreida; family Ostreidae; genus Ostrea; species Ostrea denselamellosa. The sequence goes on from JAMZEH010000023.1 coordinate 19,087,027, forward strand.
ATTTATTGGCTTACTTAACAAAATTTACTGATCCTCAGTCACCAATTCACAGTGGAGTGTCATTATGAGGCCATTTGGCAGGTTTCTTTGAAAGGCATCAATTGAAATCAAAATTTACTTTCATTAACATTTTCTGTGAAATCTGAGTCCAGATCAGGACATACTGGTGAAGTTTTCCAGCAGTGATGAATTTACAGGATTATCACTCTTGACTAGAAATCAATTTCCCGGATTACCATTACAAATGCCAAATACTCACAACGGACAAAATAGTCCTAATCTGATTTTACAACTAACAGAACTGGATTTTTTCTACCTTTGTTGCATACTCTTCAGACGAATTAGAAGGAAGGATACATCTTAGATATACCACATTTAGCTCAATACACTGTGCACAATTCAAATAAATAAATACTGTATCTGATAATGTATTACTTTCCTTGGGTACCTATATAGATTTAAAGGAATATCTTCCATTTCTATCACATTCAAGCTAAAGACAAATATTTTGTTACAAAACACAATGTACTGGACATCAATAATTTATAATCAACACACTAGCCTTTCTGTACGGTCACTCCAGTAAGTAACTATATAGCTGTCCACTTCAGAGCTTTCATAAACAGACAATATCTTAATATACTCCATCCTTCTTCTCTCCTAAAACCTTCTCAATCCAACATTCCTATCTGAATATAAAAACTCTGCCTTGGGCCAACAAAAATCTGTGTTAAATCATATATTGCACCTCTGTCATGTTGATTAATGTAGACATATAATCTCAATCATTTATTAAAATTGGTATTTCAACATCCTCTGAATATTTATACTAATAATAGATATAATGAGCTTTACTGTTAATAAAAATCTACAGTCTTTGAGTTTTTGAGACATAGTTCAATCTTCAATGTTTCTTTACAGCATGTTAAAAATAGAACCAAATAAACAAAAGGATCTACAGGTTACTAATAAAATCATTAGATATTGCATTAGACTTGTAAAAGTAAGAACTTGACTTTATAAATACTGTCGGTCTAGAATCTTTTTCTGTTGTATGGACTATAACTTCACTGATGTGAGCAGGTATGAATTTTTTTCCTGGCCTAATGATGCATACCAGTCAAGACCGACCAGAACAATTCACAGTTAATTTCAATAAATACGGTGATGATACTTTTACTTAAGGCCACTGAACCAATTCTATTGCATCAATAAGCCTTGAAACAAATTTCAATTTCTATAGCATCAATAAGCCTTGATACAAATTTCAATTTCTATAGCATCAATAAGCCTTGAAACAAAATTTCAATTTCGCATGATCTCTACAATGAAGCGTAAACAAAATAGTGAGCACAGTAAATCCCTACTTTAACCCACACATATCACATATCTGTATAGGTTAATTATTTTACACCCATTACTGACCCACTACATTCACTAATGAGTGTATTCCATTGTATGGATACATATTTTTATATGTATAATAAAATGCTATAAGTAGCAGATCAGAAAGCAGCACTTACTACATGAATTATACATCTTACATAATAACACACACTTTCACAGGTATAAACTACAAAATAATTGATTGACTACTTGGGAAAAAAAATGGAATTTCTTCAGGAAAGGGATATAACAACATTTCATATGCATACAGTACACACGCCGGCTTCACTTTGCGACTGGCTTGCTTCTAATCAGTCCTCTAATTAGCACTCCTTTACGCCTCATAATGACCTCTAATTAGCACTCCCCTACGCCTCACAACGGCAAAGCTGCACCAATTGGTCTTGCATAATAATTTACATATTGTAAGCCACGTAGATGGGGTCCAGCTGGTCAGCCAGGAATCCATCCCTTAGATGCATCCTTTGTTTTTCTCCCCGTGAATTAATAGGAATAACTCCTGGATCCACCACAACTACCACCCCTACGATCAAGTAATGTTCCTCTAATGTCACGTTGGTTACCAGGGGAACCAAATCTAGAGCTTCGTTTTCATTTCCTTCAAGCTCAACAACCACAACCAATAAATTTGTCCATGTAAAAACAGCACTGCAATATACAAAATAATTTCTGTAAGTCACAAGTTTCTCTAAATTTCATTTTCCAAATAAGCATTAAATATAAGTCAACCTGATTGATAAGGCCTAATATGAACACTCACCATTCACAGATCTTGCGATGACATCTGACAACACTTGTTTCTATGTCGATGGGATGGTACCTCATTCCTCTCAACATCACGGTCTCATCTAATGCACCCACAACAAATATGGCATCATGTCTCCCTGTAAAACAACCATACACTGTGTGTAAATTCAAGTAGTAAAGATAATTGTACATTAGCATTCTTTTGATCTCTTTCAAAATGACACAATACCCAGGATAGAAATTATAAAGAATCTTCCAACCTCCATCACTCTGAGTTAGCTCTGTCCGGCGGACAAATCCGAGGAAACCAGTCCTGGCATACTGTGAAGAGGTGTCGCCCGTGGCCAGATGAGAGTCGAAATGCTCAGCATGGAGGGAGTCATCACCATATATCATGTAATACCCGGATGCGTTGTGGGGACTGTTTACCCAAATCTGTCCACAAAAATAAAAATTATTACAGTCAAACTTGTTTAATTTGAATGTAAGACAATCAAAAGTATTTTGTAAACCACATTCATACTTTGAATTCTATCATCAAACATACTTTGTATTCAGCAAGTTGTCTGATATGAAAATTTTCCTCTTAATATCAAACATGTCGGATTAGACAAGCTACACTGTATGATGATGTATACTTGGAGGTTTGAACCTACCTCTCCTAGATGTACATCAGAATCAGCACACTATGTGAACACTTGGGAGTTTGAAACTACCCTCAGTCAGCATACTATCTGAACATTTTGAGGTTTGAACCTACCTCCCTACATGTGTCTGCACTTTATGTGAACACTTGGAAGTTTGAACCTACCTCTCCTAGATGAGAGTCAGCACTTTGTGAACACTTGGAGGTTTGAACCTACCTCTCCTAGATGAGAGTCAGCACACTGTCCCTTTGTTTCTGGATTGGCTATTACAACTTTGACACCTGGCAACAACTAAATAAACAATAGATACAGAGATTTCAAATATACACCAATCACATACACACACACACACAGTTTTTTATTGTACAGTAAACCTCATTATAAAGAACTCGGTTTAAAAGGGAATCTCAGTTATAAGGAATAACCAAAAAAAAACTTCTGCCCCTTCACAATATACAAGAAAAATGACTACAGGGAACGCTGACAGTTATAAAGAATTCTGGACTATACGGTAGTGATATTTACTTCCATGTTTACTGACCTTAGCTTAAATGCTAATTATTGTAAATTTATTATGTGTTTATTTTCATGTTATAAGTAATATATAAACAAATATAAATATTTCTTCCCAATAGTAATATCCTTCTGATTATTAAAACAAAAAGATATTGATACAACATACATGAGTACATGCCTATTTATTTTTAACTATAAGGAACTTTCTAGAAATATGAAACAAGAAATGATAAAGCTTTGATGACCGTTCCTGAATTATTGGTCAAAAAATTGGACCATGCATGAAAAAAGGCCCTGTGACCTTTGTAATGACCTACATAGGAAGTTTCATGATGATCAGGCAAATGATTCTCTTGTATAAATTACACAACTACTGTGTGGATGCTTGAAAGCCTGTGACCTTTGACCTGAAATTCTATAGTCATGAACAATCCATATATGACCTTTGTTAACATGGGACACAGGATTTTCTAATCAGTTTGTCAACAAATGTTATATGTATGTTAGGTGACCTTTTACCTGAAAATTAATTGAGGTCAGCTACTAGTCATATTAAGTTTGATGTCTGTCATTCAAAGGGTTCTCCAGAAATGGAGCAGACAATTATTTGGTCTACTGACAGGTGCAAATTTTTATAAAGGGAGACATAAAGATGTCCTTATATGGATATAAAAATATTAGTTATGAGGGATTTGAAATTAGGATTTTTTTTTATATTTTTCTGAAAATTTGACCTTGTTCAAAGTGAAATATGATAAAATAACAGCATTTATTTCTATCACTTGGACATTACAACTGAAGTGAGATTATACAGAGACTATGTAGGACTCTCACCTTGCCCGACTCCATGATACACAGACTGTGAGGACTCCCCTTCTCTACCAAAGTCACTCTGTCATTTCTCATGGCTCGCTTGTCAACGTACACAGTGGTGGGGTCAGGGCATGAAGCTCCCTAGCAAATACACAGTTCAAAACTCAGTCATAGTCAGTTAATGTATAGTTTAATCTGTAGCTTGCTGAGTAAACTGGAAATAGTGCTTTGACAAAATATATAAAATGAGAGGCGATCAAGAAACAAACAATGAATAACATAATCAAATGTTGAACTATTCAGAAAATTAGTATGTTTAATTCTTCAGAGCTTGTCAATTTGTTTAACTAATTAGAACTAGTCAGCATGTTCAACTCATTAAAACTAGTCAGGATGTTCAACTTATTAGAACCAGTCAGTATGTTCAGTTCTTAAGAACCAGTCAGTATGTTCAACTCTTTAGAACTAGTCAGTATGTTCAACTCTTTAGAACCAGACAGTATGTTCAACTCTTTAGAAGCAGTCAACATGTTCAACTCTTTCAATCTAGACAATATGTTCAATTCTTTATAACTAGTCAGTATGTTTAATTCTTTAGAATCAGTCAGTATGCTCAACTCTTTAGAAGAAGTCAGTATGCTCAACTCTTTAGAAGCAGCCAATATGTTCAACTATTGGAAAAATTGTCATACCTGTAATGCCATTCCCAGGTTGACTCTGCAACCAAAACTTGTGCTGACCGACCGTGGGGTCAGTCCCAGATTAGCAAATAACTTAGTGAAAGACGTGGTGAGCTGGATCCTGGGGCGCTCCTCTGCTATCACACAGCAGGTGCGTACACAGGACAGGTTTATTCCCCTTTGCTGAAAGACAAATATATGCATATCACCTAACTACCAAATCATAATCTCCAAACATTATATAAATACAAAGATAGACTGAACACATCTATTATGTAGAATACTTTCATCTCACAATACAATGAAGTGTTTATCTCACGATACAAAGATGTATTTATCTCATGATACAATGATGTATTTATCTCATGATACAATGATGTATTTATCTCACAATACACGATACAATGATGTATTTATCTCACAATACAATGATGTATTTATCTCATGAGATCTTATGTTTGCATGGATACAATGACATATTTATTAACGGGCTATAATTTTCACAAATCATTAGTAATTGCCTATGTCTTCTATGTGTAAAAGTTTATTCACGAGTACTGAATTTTTGTGAATGGTTAGCCTTGCAAAATTACACGTATATAATGTTCTTGCAAATAAACAGTTTGAAATGAACTTAATACAGAGATAGGATTATACCTTTAATGCAGCAGTTGATGTCCCTAAGCCCCTGGTGCACAATTCCATCACTCCATATGAACAGAAAGTGTCCCGCACTACAATACAAGTAACATGATCAAAACACAACACAGCAAACTGACATTTACTACAGTATTGTACACTGACAGTTACTACAGTATTGTACACTGACAGTTACTACAGTATTGTACACTGACAGTTACTACAGTATTGTACACTGACAGTTACTACAGTATTGTACACTGACATTTACTGACAGTACTGTACACTGACAGTTACTACAGTATTGTACACTGACATTTACTACAGTATTGTACACTGACAGTTACTACAGTATTGTACACTGACAGTTACTACAGTATTGTACACTGACAGTTACTACAGTATTGTACACTGACAGTTACTACAGTATTGTACACTGACAGTTACTACAGTATTGTACACTGACATTTACTGACAGTACTGTACACTGACAGTTACTACAGTATTGTACACTGACATTTACTGATAGTACTGTACACTGACAGTTACTGACAGTACTGTACACTGACAATTAACTAACAGTACTGTATACTGACAGTTACTAACAGTACTGTACACTGACAGTTAATCCCAGTACTGTACACCATGCTTTTATAATTGTGTTACATGTGATTTAATGCCTTTACAATTGTGTTACATGTGATATCTTACCTCTATAATTGTGTTACATGTGATATCGTACCTATATAATTGTGTTACTTGTGATATCTCACCTTTATAATTGTGTTACATGTGATATCTCACCTTTATAATTGCTAACAGCAGTAAGCCAAACAGCTGGGTTGGTTTCCACCTCTGATGGAGCTATTAGTATGGAATGATGACCAGAGTATATACTGAAGAGAAAATACCAATTCATAGTCAACACAGTACACAAATTCCAAGAAACATTTGCTGGTTATGAAAATTCTTTGGTGACTATCTCTTATCTTTCTTTAAAAATTGCCCTCTGCAACAGCAAACTCTTTGTGGAACACCATGAATTACAATTCTAAAGCATTATAAACCAATCAGTATCCACAACAATCTTTAATTGCAAATCAGCAGTCTTGCTTTTATAATAACAATGGAGAAAAACTGAAATAAACACAAGCATTAATCTTATGGTCCATGGTGAACATTCATCAGGAACAAAGTTTGTAAATCTCTCAAATACATCCTACACATAGTTTACAGTATGGCCTTGACTGTCACCAGTTAAAACTGGAAATAGTTTGACATTCAACTGTTCAAACTGGAAATGGTTTGAACTTCAACTTTTAAAAACCAAAATTGGTTTGACCTCCAATTGTTAGAACTGGAAATGGCTTGACTTTCAACTGTTAAAATTAGAAATGACTTGACCTTTAACTGTTAAAATCAAAACTGACTTGACTTTCCACTGTTAAAACTAAAAATAGTTTGACCTCCAACTGTTAAAACTGGAAATGGTTTGACTGTCAACAGTACAAAATTCAGGAAAAAATCAAATGACTCGACTACTCAAAATATCTGTCAGTCCTGCTAAAAACCAAAATGAGGGCTAAATTTCACACTCACCCTCTAAAATGCTTACAATTAAGCTTACAAATAATAATGAATATGACTGATTGCCAAAAGTTCTTTAATAATTTTGGTAAATACATGTATAATCATAACATTTCAAACCTTATTTGAATTGAAATCAAAACTGATTAGGTTTCAAGGCAAAGCAACATTTGTATATCTGCTCTTGATATCCTATATCTCAGGCATGTGAGTGGACTGGAATTTTGTACACTGCTGTAAAGCTGTGAGCATAGAGACACACTTCATTATTCTTGAACATCAAATGGAAAATTTATGATAAAAAATATTACCTAGAGAGACACCATAGAACAAATCCAAGCCCACAGTATGGGTCTAGACACAGGGTGACATCTCGTGATGGGTACAACTCACACTGTAACTTGATAGAACGACAAAGAGCCGTGGAGGAGGCATGAGACATCTAAAAAGACAAAATACAGATATATATACAGACTCAATACAAAAATCTTAAATGTGGACATATATACATGTACTATGAATAACTAAAGAATACCATACTCTAAAATATACATCCAGTGAAATTTCTCAAAATCAACTTCCCTGAAAACTGGTCCCCCTTTAAATCAGTCAATTAAGAAGCAAACATCACCAAACATTTTTCATATTACATGGAAATTTCTGTCATATTGGCCACTCCTGCCGTCCTTTTCTATTTACTAACAACAAACAAAACAAACTACCTAAAAATAAACTGGCCATAGTTAGTGATCATGTAAGAAACCATATGTTTAAATCCTCATGTCAGAGAGCTGTTAATTACAGATATGCAGTCCATGATTACCTTCTTACTGATTATCCATTAACGAGATGAAATATTGATTGATTGACTATATATTGTATATAAGCAAGGGGTACTGAGGATCTATTCTAACAACCCGGATCTCCACGGGCGACAAGATGAAATAAATAAATGACAAGATTATCTGTGTTGAAATCCTTTTGTTCCATGAATATTCACAGATACATTGTGTAACTAGAAAACAGACTCCGTCAAGAAGGGTCCAGTTGAGAACTTGATTATATATTACACGTATCAGGACTGATGACACAGAACTCACTAGTGTTTGTAATGACAGAGATAGGTGAATATAAACATTTCCCAGATCATCTCAAATGAAGCATTATGATTGGATTACACATACACTTAAAAAGAACTGCTGGTTGTGAAGTACGGCAGAGGAAAAGGATAATTTTCTCTACTGGAACTATCTGACACATGCAATAAGAGCCTTTCACTATTATAGATATTAAAGGTACTCAGATGTTTGAAGGGTCTGTGAGTAAACAGATAATTACATGTAAATACTGTGCCTTCACTTCAACCTGATATCAAACTGAATAATACCCAACCTGCATTATTTAATTTAGTTTTACATCTTGTGTGCTCTTACAAGTAATGAAATGTCAGCCTGTATATTTTATTGCAAATTAAAAATCTGTTATATTCATTCATTTCAGTGTACTTTGATTTTTAAAATAATTCATTATATACAGTATAATGCCTCATGAATTTTAAGATCCAAATTTATAAATGAGGTTTTCTTTCAACTAACATGTATCAAAACTTAAAACATTTTAAAAAATAATGACCAACAGAAAATCAACAGCAACAACATGAACAGTATGAACTTGGGAAAAGGGACATAACTCATCATCAGTTGTCAACTTCAGCAAGCCAACCACTCCTATAAACTGGCCACTTTCTTCAGTCCAACAGCTGACCATTATTGAGAAGTTTCACTGTATTGTATACTGTAGATAAATTCAGCCCCTTTCTACTCACCTTGACCCCTGCAAGCATCCCTGTGGTTGACACACTGAAATCCAAGTAACAGATCATTTCTGGGGTGGGGGCTCGATAAATGGCTGCTAGTTTCTTTTTTGGGAGATCATCCGTGTCCAAAATTGTGGGCCAGGACTTAGATTCTAAAATCTGTGTTGCCTCCTTTGAAAACAAAAACTCAAATTCACCTCCTGCTCAAATTGCAAACTATTAGTTGTGGTTGTGACACAACTGTCTCTCTAAATGAAGTTGTACTCACCTTGGATTTGAGTAATTTATGTACAATACTGTTGGTAAGAATGGCCGAGGATTTGCTAACTTCAACAATCATCTTGACTGTCGGAAGGGTGGTGGCAATGTTCTGGGGGTGTGGGGGTCGGATGGTGACAGGGACACAACCCACGTACAAACACCCATAAAATGCTGCTATCAAATCTACACCTATAAAACAAACAACATACAATTAATACAATGATTCTATGTTTCTGTACAATTCAATTTGAATCAATTGTGAACACTTGCTACAAACAATTTTTTTCAAAAATGATCCAAATGAAAATTAATGTTTTTACAACTAAAATAAATACAATTTACCACAAGGAATGTAATTTATCCCCATGGCTTCTCAATCAAGTCCAAAACAGAGGGCAAATTTACACAGAGTAATATATTGGGAGGGGTAATATATTTCAACTTTTGAACATTATAGAAAATTTACAAGTACCTTTTTTTTTTTTCAGGGAATTTCTATATTTTTACTTATTACAACCAAACTAAGCCAAAACTTATATTTCAACCCATGCACCCATTTATTTTTTGTATCAAGTGTCCTTAATAATCCTCCTATACATTAGTTTCACAAACTCAAACTTCCACATCTTCTATCTGACCTTGAGAATCTATCACATTCTCTAGTCATAAACTGTGTGAAGGTTTTACTGATGACATACCAATAACTTGTCTGGCTGATATGACAATTAATAACTAGAAAACTGGCTCAGGAAGGGCTTCACAGAGAACTTGATCTACATGTATCGTTCACAACTACTAACTCGAACAACACAAAATTCATTAATGTTTGTAATGACAGAGAGGAGTAACTAGGATCTTTTCCCAAATCTGCATTTCAATGTCCAACTGCAGGATTAACTACCTTAGTATAATATGAAAGTTTGAAGTGCAGTAAACTTAGTATGTAACCTTGACCTTTGACCTCATGACCAAAATATTGATGATCAACAACCCTTACATAATTAAAATCAAATGATTCACAAAAAACTCTTCAAAAATATTGTGCCACAATGGACGTGATGAAAAACAGACACCCATAGTCTTGGTTGTTTGTTGTACTCAAACCAGTGTATGGAGGAACACCCTCCATGTGACATACATTAACAGTAAATTGAAATCTATTATGAAAAACAAATTCATGGTGTGGTATGCGGCTCAAGTGTCGGATCATCTGAGGAAGGGTATGGATACTGACATAGTGCTGGTGGATCTATGGGTGTCTTAAAATGACATTAAATGTAACATATAAATGGGTTTCTTCTCAGAGGCATATTGGATACGCTGTCTTTGTGAGCAGTAAGCTCTACCTGCACTTGGTCATGTTAATATCAATACTTATTACCTTAAAATGAACTGTTTTGATAGTAATCATTCTTAATTACTTTGAACTATTGCATTTCACTTGTGTATTTTTGTAATAAGTTGATTAACTATACATTAACACAACAAAGAGTAGGTACCTCTACTCATGAGGAATACAATGGTGACAATCAGCTGACAATTACAGTACTGCCAAAATATGTTATCTATAAATGGACGATGAATAACATCGACATACTAAATATTTCTGGCATTCGTGTTGGATTTAATTTCGTTTTTTTTCTAGACATGCAAATAACAAAATTTAATCCAACACAAAATTAAATACGTCTACAGTATTTATATTTTCTTCATGACAATGTGTTATTCCTCCTTCATATATTTCACCTGGGTAACGCCCTTCCTGTACTTACCTGGAGGGTAAATGAGAGCCACATGGTCCCCGGTGTTCAGCTTGCCTTTCTCCATCAGCATACAGCCAATCCTCTCAGCTCGCTTGTGGAGCTGTGAACAGGACATCTGGATCTGGGGCTGAACCTGCAACACAATGCTCAATCAGGACCTCTGACCAAAGAGCCAATGACACAATGCTCAATCAGGGCCTCAGGTCAAAGTGCAAAAAAACATGACACTCAATCTGGGCCTATGGTCAAAGAGCATGAATAAAAAACATCATCACATATTAGCTTTAATACATGTTTCTTTACTGATTGATATATACACCTTTATATGCAGGAATTTCATACCAAGTATGATGATACAACCAGTGCAGCAATAGACATGCTATTCTGTCAAAATCTGATCAGCGAACTTTTCAATGCATGCTTTGAAGTGTATGATATAATGAAGCATTAGCTGTTAATTGTAGAATTTATATTTATATATTGCTTAACATTAAATATATATATATATATATTGCTTAACATTAAACTTATTTTCATATTTGTACATAATATGTGTTAACACCAATTTCTTTGTTCCAAGTACCTGTATTAATGAAGAAAAAACCCACCCCCAGATTCACCAACTCACACAGATAACCACAGCATTAAACATGCTCATTGATAAAAGATTATCATAATTAATATAGCTATCAAAAGTTTACTAGGAAATCTATCAGCTGAATATGTCCCACAACAAAATATTCTTTAACTGTCAATGAATGTTTTGCAGGAAATGACATAACATACAAACACCCAGATCAGAAATCTGACAATCTAAATATACATTGGAAAAGCCATACAACCTACAGGAACCATAGCAAAATGTCTGCTTACTCCAAACCATCTAGGTGACCCTAACATTCTCCACTACAACAGCTGAAGTTTGACCTATGCATAAATTGTATCCGTAACATTGATCACATGCTGCCTAGTATAAAGTCTTATGTATAGGATATGTATGAACAGCCTGTAATTTTCATGCAGCCATTGTGTGAAGGATATCAGTAGCAAAGAGCAATCGCTTGCACATCCATGAAATGTTTGTCATGTTTCGTGAATAGTAGTGTCAATTATTAAACCTGATACAAGACCTCATACAAACTCAGGAATATTTGATAGCATGAAATATGTTTCACATACATGTATGATTTAGTGTCTATAATGAAATATAGGGTTGACAGTCCCAGCAACAGATATACAAACCTGGTACGGCCATTTTCCTTGTATCTAAAATTCAATCAAGTCAATTTAAATGCTTTTGTATTGATTTGTACCCAAGTTTTTAATTCACACCTCCAAACTTATAGTTAAAAATCTACAGCCTAAACAAATGTTTACACAACAAAATTCAAAAAGCCTTCACTATTTTGAAGAAGGCATCCATATTCATATTGGACAAGTATTCCTAAAAAAAATTGAAGCTTTGGATAAAAATTGGAGGGGTTTTATTCTGGAGTGGACAAAATATCATATAGCAAGAACCTTGAGGTACAGAGCAGTAAATTCTCTCCAAAGGTTAAAATAAAATGAACAGCAATAATAGAGAAATGATCAGCTGTATGTCCTGTTGGTGTGAATTTCCCTGTAAATTTCCCCGTCAATCTCCTGGTGTATAATATTGCGGTAGAGACTCACCTTGGAGTTGAGCAGAGTGAACACAGTATGGTCAGGTGTAGTCTGGGACCTCCAACGAAGGATTTCTGTTAAAAACATATGCTGAAAATAGAAATTAATATGCTTCTTTACACTTAGCCGTTATGTTATTCAAAAGAGATATATTTTATTAATGTAGAACTTTGTCTCGATCAGCAAGCGCTTCACCCATCCAACAACACAAAGTAGCACATACTGTGCATCATTATTATAAGAAAGCATGCTAGAATCACACAGGGAAAACTTGCTGTAATATGACCTTTACCTTAATCACACAAATTATACATTACTGCTTGAAATTCCAGAATCATTTAATTAAAACTGATGAGGAATGGTGATTTAAAGATCGTTACTTAACTTTTAACTCTTACACTAATAATTTCCTTTTATACAAAGTACCTGGATTCTGATCTGAGTTTTATACTCATGAATCTTGGACTAATAATCTGATCTTGATGCTGAGTTTTGTACTCACAAGTCTTGGACTAATAATCTGATCTCGATGCTCAGTTTTGTACTGATGGACCTTTGACTAGTGCTATGGTCTTTTACACTCATTTTCTAAGGCACTTTTGAGTTACCAGTTTCTTCTAATACAAATTCATTGTTTGAACAAGGGGAAATAGTGTCATTCATTTCACATCAATAGTGAAGGAGATAAGCTCATAAATACTTCCTTTTTTACTTTGCAATTTCATCATCCACCTTCACCTAAATTTCTCGTCATCATGTGACTCCAATTTCTTTCCTGACAATTTATTTTTCTTGCATCATTACAGCCTATTATCATTTGTCCTTATCTGCTGTTCTTTTACTCTTTATCTTATTTTACAATATTAGGTTTTTAGACATGGAAACAATATGTGCACTTTGTTAATCTGTAACTTGACCCTGGATGCCTCACATCAAAATGATACATATAGTTTGTTCATTGGCAACATCATACTGAAGTCTGAATACATTCCAGTCGAGTGATACAAGGTTATAGTCTGGACACCTCAATGTCCTAACACACTGCTAGGACCAGAATCTGCTAAGACCTTGAATTTCAGTCTGCTAGGACCTTGAATCTTGGTCTGTTATGACCTTGAATCTTCATCTGTTAAGACCTTGAATCTCAGTCTGCTAGGATCTTGAAACTTGGTCTGCTAGGACATTGGATTTCAGCCCAAGATAAAAGCATGCTGCAGTTAGAATTTATTCCATAGAAGTGCAGTATTTTAAAAGCATAGAGAGAAATGTGACAAAGAGGAGGATAATAAGGAGTCATCACTAGTTCCTGTTTGCCTCCTCCTTTGACAGGAGAGTTATATCAACCATACACCTGTATGTATTGAAACAGAAAGAAAAATACTAAAAACATCTATCTTGTTAACTACTTTTAAAAATAAACAAAGTGCACTACATATACAAAAAGCTTATCAAATGATAAACATAATACATGTAGTTAACAGATTAAATATTTAATCAGATGTAATTATTGTTGGTGATTAATGTAAATGAAATAAAAAAAAAAACCTGACAAAGAATATATCTGTTATATACATGAACAATAAATATACAGGTAAACTAAATTTAAAATGAAATGTTAAGATGGTTACTATACCTGATACAAGGTGTAACTAATGGAAAAAATGCAAACTACAACTGCATGCTTATAGATAGAAATGAGACATACTTGAGGACCTACTTTACGGGCAGTATCGGATTCATCCTCAGTACCACCCAGTTCACGGCCCTGGGCCTGGGCCATGCGGGCTCCCTGTACAATGTTTCCAACATGAACTGCTGATGGGGTGACATCTGAAATGTAAATTCAGAATTATTACAGTATCTAGTCCATAAAAATATATTTTTAAATAAAACAAAACCAGTCAATGTGCAGCACAATTTACACAGCAATGCCTTGGGACCTAAATCCATGACCCAAAGGTCATGGAATTCAAAATTAAAGATTACACTGCCTCCAATTGGGCAGGGACTGTGAACTCAATAATTTTTGACCTTTAATTTCCATACAATGGTATCAATTTTGTTTAAAACATGGTTAAATACATGAAATTTCTGAAAGACAAGCACTGATCGCAAAAGCTCAGATAACTTAGAATTTAAATTTCTCAGATACAAATACACTGAGTCAAAAAAGAAACTTCACATTCTCTTGTCAAGGCACTTAAAACGAACAAGAGATAATAGGATGGTGCCAGTGATTTTATTTCATTACTGAGATGTGTGTGATGTAATCAATACACTGACAGTACCACAGATCTGTTCAGTTAGGCTACACGCCGTTCCAAAACATTTGTACACAGAATGTCAAGTCACAAGAATGAAACGTCAAAATGTCTCAGTTCAATATTGAGTATGGCCGCCTCGCGCATTCACCACAGCCATGCACCGTCTCCTCATCGACTGTCTGATGTTTGTGAACACATGGTTGGGGATTCGGTGCCATTGATCTTGCAAGGCAGCGCCAAGTTCCTGCAAATTCTGCGGTTGGTTCCTAAGTTCACGAAGCCCTCTCCCTAGTGTATCCCAAACGTGCTCGATGGGATTAAGGTCAGGGGACCTCGATGGCCAGTCCATGACGTTGATGCCAGCATTTTGAAGGAAATTTCGTGTCAACAACGCGGTGTGCGGCCGTGCATTATCATGCTGGAACTGTAGACCTGGACCATGAGCCGCCATGAAGCGAATGAGTTCAGGGGTGAGTACCTGATTGCGATAAGCAGCAGCTGTGAGGTTTCCATGGATGACCAGAAGTCTGGAACGGTTGTTTCCACAGAAAGCACCCCATGCCATGCAACTTCCGCCCCCGAATCTGTCCACTTCCTGCACACAACACTGGGCATACCATTCATTAGGTCGTCTCCAGACTCTTAGCCTGCCGTCCTCAAATCTGAGGGTAAACCGCGATTCATCACTAAAGACGACTCGATTCCAGTCTCTCTGGGTCCATCGGAGGTGACGTTGGCCCCACAGCAGACGCTGACGTCGATGAAATGGCGTCAAAATTGGCCCACGAGACGGACGTCGAGCATGGAGATTGGCAGACCGCAAGCGATTTCGGATGGTCTGTGCGGACAGCCGACCTTGAAACATCTCAGCTCTGGTTCGTGCAGCCGTCAGAAATCGGTTACGAAGGTGACGTAGGACGATGTTCCTGTCTTCAACTCGTGACGTTACACGTGGACGACCCGACCTTGGGCGATCAGCAGTGGTGCCAGTTTGTTGTAGACGATGTCGCAAGTCATACACAGTACGACGGCTGCATCCCATTGCTGTTGCGATGTCAATAACTGATCGCCCCGCTTGCAACATGCCAACGGCACGTTCACGTTGCACATTTGACAATCGCGGCATTTCAAGTACTGTTACAAATGTGGCTTAAAAGTGTTTTTTTAATGTTTGAGGCCATGGCAAACATGTGCAAATGAATCCAACTTCGATGTGGAGTTCACAACATTGAATGCACGTGCAAAACCTGATTTGGCACGAAAGGCATTTACACAAGAAATGGATGGCTATGAGTGGGTTTGGCTAACGGTTTTCCAGAGTCGACAGATAGGGATCCCATGTTGGCTACACAGGTGTATCATCAGGGGGAAAGTATTCAATATTTTACAAAATTAATTTTGTGAAGTTTCTTTTTTGACTCAGTGTATAACAAAATGTGTTCAAAAGCTGTTTCTGTAGGTGTTGTATTAATATTCTCTGTGTTAATTTTATACAACATTTCCTTGCATTTGTTCAGTACTGAATACTGTTCTGCCATCTGCCTCTCTGGTTTACAAGTTGGGTTATAAAGTGCAACCATTTTCCTCTCTTGTACAGAATTATCTGCGTACCTGTACACAGCTTTAAAATAATCTGCATACCTGGACACCGGATTAGTATTTATAGGATCTCTGCTAATGGTGCTGCTAAATAATGTCCTGAAAGCTACTTGACTTTTGACAGACAAATGTGTTTAATTGACTAATGAAGCTTATGTAGATCAGATCATGGAATATAATACTGCATGCCTGCATTGCATTATTTTATATTTGCAGATTCAAACAGGAATGGATGGTCATTTAATAGAAAATGCCTGATGATTTCAATACAAATCTCCATTGCATGCTTGAAGAAGAATCCCCGATAGCTTGAAGTAGAAGAGCAGTGGACCTCTACCTTCTTCCTGCTATTGCACCTGGCTCATCACTATCCTAATAGAAAATTACCTGCATATTCTACACCATGAAAGACACCTGATAGAGCCATTCAGAATGAGTTAAAAATTAACATAAACACTAGAAATCTGTCCACGTACTGAATTAAAAGAACTCAACATTAAAAAAAAATTTCAAGGAGGAAAAGATATACTAGAATATAAAACATATTTCAAAAGAACTAAATTGGTTCAAAAGAAATTTGAGGAGATACAAAAATAAGACTGATTTTCGTACTGCAGTCCACAGAGAGGAAGTACATTTTTGTCATGCTGGAAGATAATATGTCCAAACTCTCTACATAAATATATAAAAATGTAGTTGATGTCCGAGACTTTCAAGCCATAGCTTTGATAAATGCTGGAGTTGTCCTGTGAAATGAATACTTACTCCGAACTGCTTTGGGGGGCAAATAGTCTAAAATACCAACAACCATATCAAATTGAAAAAGAGTGAAAGATTGAATGAATGGATAAATGAATGATGGAGGTTTATGAGGAAATGAAGTGTTTATCTCTATCACATGTATTTATTGTATTCTATTATCATACAACAATACTGTTTTTGGTACATACCACAGGTTCAGAAAAACAATTTGAACTTGTAGCACAGGTTAATAACAATGCAAATTATGTAGAGTCATGTGAGGTCAGCGCATGCTGACATAGACACAAAACCTTTACTACAAATGTTCTTCAAGCCTATCATATTTATTCCTGTTTCATTTGTTGTTGTTATATAATGACATAGCTAAAAATTAAAATCCTAAGATTGAAACTTCAAGTTAACTAACAAGTTGACATGTTTATCTTTAGATCTTCTTTTTTCTGCTCAAGGACATTTTCTGATGATGCAAAGAGGCTGAAAATCAATTCCTTATACACAAGAGTGAAATAAAAAATAACTAAAATATGCATTTATTGATAGTTGTGTGATAAATAGAATCTTACACTCATGCTTATGGCATATGATATTTATGAATTTCGTTACCAGATTTAAAATTTCCCTCACCAAGGCTTGGGAAATATTAAATATGGCAACTCATTTCATAAATTTAATATGCCATACTCACTTATTCCAATTCCTCTATCTAAATGTCAGTGATTGTTAGGTTAAATGTTTCTAATCGAAATTGAAAAGAGTATTAAATGGATGGAGAACCACCATCTGAAAAAAAACAAACAACAAAAACTAAAAAACCTCCAAACTTATAAACCATGTCAATGTCTGACTTTTGACCCCTTGACCTACAAAAGTTTTACCTGGTCTGTGTTCCCTAGGCTTGGGAAGGTTTGTGACACAGGTGTGTGGACACATCAGAACATTGGCTGGATGAAGAGAACCCTCTAGGAACTTTTTCTTGGTTTCTGGTAAATGGATGCCACCAAGTGGTGTCTGAAAAACCACGACAAGGTTAAACAAACTTGAATACTGTTTCAGAGATAACTTGGAGTTAAAAAGAATTCTAGGATTATTTATCTCCATAATTAAATAAAGGACACAAAGGCTAGAGTCCTCTGATGCCACTATAGTGGTACTCACCTTGGGTAGGTAGTTGGGTGGGACTAGAGCTAGACAGTACACCCCCACTTGGTGGATACTGTCAACAGCCTGCAGTACACGGCTCATCCACTGGAAGCTCTAAAGGACAGGAAGAAGGAAATATTCATCCAGGACAAATCTGACACATTTCAAAATTTCAGGTTAGGTCACAAAATGATGTAGCAAGCTAAAGATGGTGTGATTACTTATACATTAATTCCACTGGTGGAGTGTACCCATAAACTGGGTCAGATTACTTATATTAGCTCTTAAGTTTAGCTGGTACACAATCTAATCACTGTCTGTTTTACCTCTTCCTCTGTGCAGTCTGGACGCTGCTCTGCAATGATTATAATCCTCTCATCTTTCAAAACCGAAATAGAAAACACTGCAATTCTGCAATAAAACAATCAAACAAATATGAAAGAATAACATGCATAGTGTATGATGGATTCTCAAAATGTTTGTGAACTAGCCCCAAAATAGACCAAACTGAAACACATGAAGAAAATTTCATCACAGTATATAAACGTTTGAGGTTTCATTATAGAACTCTGAAGCCTAGTGTAATATGATGTCCTCTGATATCATAAAAGCATTACAACTTCTCATTGTCTAATGCCAGGATACTCACGACTTAACAACTGACAAACAAGAGTTGATTCCAGAAAATAATTTCGCTTCAAGCACTCTGGCCCAAAAATTGTAATAAGCATCTCTCACTTCCCTAATGATTTTGTGCCAATAAAATGCACTGGTGATCTGGACATGTTTTGTACGATTAATGAGTCGGACATGGATATCACCAGAACATTCATTTTTATTAAAGTAATGGTCTTCACTTTGGCAAGACATACGAACTATCAGGAATAAAATATTTTAGACTTAACTGAAAAAGGGTAACAGTGCCCCATGCTCTCAGAATTTTTTAATTCCATGAAATCAGCAACAAAAGGTCACCATAACAAAAGTAAATCTGTATACAGTATTTACAAGATAAACTGCTCCTGCTAATTTCTCTGCTGTG
This sequence comes from Ostrea denselamellosa, assembly GCA_024699665.1. Classification (NCBI taxonomy): domain Eukaryota; kingdom Metazoa; phylum Mollusca; class Bivalvia; order Ostreida; family Ostreidae; genus Ostrea; species Ostrea denselamellosa. Next base: position 19,106,375 of record JAMZEH010000023.1, read on the forward strand.
TAGGATTAATTTCTTATTGTACCTTCCTCTGTAAATGAATTTCATTGGTTCCACGGCTAGTACTGTGGCGATGATGTCATCAGTGTTATGGCGACGACCTGAAACGGTCATTAGGCCTTCCTTACTCCCACACACAAACACCAACCCACCCTGTCAAAAATACATACTATGTACAAATTCACCACATTCAGAGTGTAAAATATAATAATACACACAGAAACTGAACCCTGGCTGATTACTACCAGTCTCTCTTTAGACACTTACCGGGCCTAGGAATCCCAGTAAACCCGTTCTGACATATTTTTTATCCCCAATAACACTTCCATCTGGGTGTTGTGGTTGAACCTGTGAAAATGCGGTATCTAAATATCAGTTTGCTTTCAAGCACTTCATTTAATAACAACAAGCAAACTCTAACATTCCACTAGAGTCAGCATTCACAGATGTATAGGTAGATTATTATTACATTCAATATAACACAATTTTTGATTTGTATAATGAATGCACCAATCATCGTAGGTCTGTGTTTGATAATTTGACGTTTTACCTGGAAGGTGGAGCAGGTAATTCCCTGCAGTCCCCAGTAATTGACTCCCGTGTAACCTGAACACAGACAAAGCTCTCCAACCTCATCAGTCTGACACAGGATTGGGGGACCTTCAGTCTTCACAACTATCATCACAGCTAAAACAAAACACAGGTCACATTACAAATAAATACACTACCAAAGAATTCATCAACACTGCAAATGTTCAACACGTAATTATTTTGTTGATACAATAAAACACAGTAATATCAAATCTCCTGGGCCAGCGAAAAACAGTTCGTTATAACCAAACTTCGTTATATCCAATAAATTTTTTGTTATTTTCCTCTCATAGTGGAATAAATATCACTTTACAATAAGTGTGAGCACAAAATTCCTCTAATTTTTAAATACATGCTTATTGATAGAAGTGTTATTGACACTTGTTCCACATAGAATTGTTATTGCCATTTATTCCACATTATAATATTTTTTTTATGGATGGCGGCACCCATAATTAAATTCTTCACAATATACTTCAAAATGTCATTTTCCGATGAAAGTCACAACCTGTACAAATTCACAAGTCCTGTTCATCCATTAAATGAACTCCTTTGATGAGATGCATTATAGTTAATACAAGTATTAATGACCCATTCACATTTATGCTCAAAATTTGCCACAGGCTGAAACTAACAGCCATTTTCTGCAATAAAACAACCCAGTTTTTTCTTCAATCACAGCATCCCATACACTACATTTTACATCGACAAGCAAAAAATTCCCCACCTCCAGGCATCACTTGTCCACAATCCTGCAATGTCAGTGAGGTCAAGCTATTTTCTGTGTCCACTCTTACTACTCCATGACTTAGACCCTGCATGGACAAAATGCCTCGACCAGTCGCACTAACGCTTGATCGGCCAGGCCTGAAAGAATTATCAAATACACAATTCAGAACAAAACAAATACGCACTTACCAAAGCAAACTTTATTGGTTGGTATCTTTTTTTAAAAAAATCATTACAGATATAAATTTGGACAATGTGTATGATATGTTCCTAAATCTATGACTTTATTTGGACTGTGTGTATAATATCCTCCGTCTCCATATAAATGAAAAATTCTCGAGCGGGATGTTAAGCAATACACAAACAATCATAATATCTTCCTAAATCTATGATCTTATTTAGACAATGTGTACAGAACCTTCCTAAATCTATGACTTTATTTGGACAGTCTGAACAGAACCTTCAGAAATCTATGGCCTTATCTGGGCATTCTGTACAGAATCTTCCTAAATCTCTGGTCTGATTTGGACAGTGGGTACAGTACCTTCTTATTGAGACAGTTAGCGCCTCTGAGGAACTGGCACAAGGACAAATGGCCTCTGGTTTCAATCCTTTACTTTGGAATAAGTTCAGGAATGCATCACAAGAAGTTAAAGACCCTGCAAAAAAAAAATAAGACAAATAATCTCTACAAAAAAAAAGAAGTAACTGATGTAATTTCATTAACTTGTTGACACTGTTTAAAAAATATTAGAGTGTTAACGTTCTGAAATGTGCTCTACAACATTTCCACTGTGTATCTTACATGGGTTAGCTCCATCTGCTACTAATAAAAGTCTCAAGGAGGCAAAATTAATGTCCTTGTGATCCTTCTGTGCCAGAAGTCCCCAGTGCATATCCCTGGACTTCACAATGGCTATAGAAGCTGTAAGAAATGGATTTAAAAGTATGTCATAATTTCATTTAAATATTCTTAATAAAGAAAATAACAAGAAAAGTGACAGTCATGCAGATCTCCCTCATACTTCACTCAGTACAGTAATGCTTCTCTGATCTTGACTTATAACCCAGAATCTATAAGTCATTTTCTCTTTGTGACCTTGATCTTCAACCTTAAATTGCATTTGTGCCTCTTTTTTTTGACCATTTTCCACATAAGTGTTGAGTATGAAGTTTGTTAGTTGTAAAAGGTCCAAAAATATAAGCGTCTTTCTCTGACCGTCATCTATTTCAGTATTAAAAATAAACTCTGTTGATTGAAAAATACTTATTACACAACACAATTTTGCCTTCATTATCTCATTATGACCTTGGAATATGACCTTCTGACCTACATTTGTAAATGTCTTCCTCAGATCACTGTACACTTAAGTACCAAAGTCTGCCAGTCAAAAATATTATATCAAAATGTCAACAGAAAGACAGATCAACATGGTGATTATCATAGGGTCCTAATAATTATAAACACCTTTCAAAAATGCATATCATGAATTCAAGCTTACCAAGTACTGTTATAGATATGTATAAGCTTTCACAATGCCATCTGCTTCACTATTTTTTTTTCTACCATAACTTACATCTCATCATTTACAGGTAAAATAAATTGCATGCAATCTTTGATATCTAAACATATAGTTGTTTGTATACCTTTGTATTTGGTTATCATCTTCATCCAAGAGGCTGGATCAACTTTCATCAAAGAGTATGGAATAAATATCACATGCATGCCGTTAAACACACTCTGAAATAAACAATCCCACATATTATTAAACAGACTGATACTAATTTTTGATCAGTTTGTAAGAAAACAGTTTCCACTTTTTATAAATCACCTGCTTATGAAGCAGAAACTGTCCCAAACCAGATTATGGTAAAAAATTAGCTTCTTTCCATAAAAATGTGTCCACTTGAAAATTCTTCACAAATACTTACACATAATATACCGTGCCAAAGACCAACATCTCTCTTGAAATCTAATACACAGACCATAACTTCACCTGAAATGAAAGCAAATTTCTAATGTAATATTTTCCTGAAACTCCCAGATAAATGCACTGCAATGTCACACATCACTTACCCTCTGTGTAGTTTGAGAACAGACTGAGGGTCCTTGTGAGAAGTGACTTACTGACATGTCACGCATCACTTACCCTCTGTGTAGTTTGAGGCCAGACTGAGGGTCCTCGCATGACACAACATGGCACTTCTAGTCACCGTCACCCCCACTGTGCTGCCCTCTTTACTCTGTGTGTACTGAAAATGTACAATGTCTCAATTACTACCAATGTTCTTACACACCATCATATCACTACAATCTCCCCTCCATCATACTCTGTGTGCACTGAAAATGTACAATGTTTCAATTACTAGTAGGTTAGTCCCAATGTTGTTACATGCCATCATTTAAATACAGCCCAAACCAGGAGCCCCCCCCCCCCCCTTCCCTCCCACTCCTTACTTTGTATGTACTGAAAAACAGACAATGTGTCAATTAATTGTAAGTAAGTCCCAGTGTTCTTGAAAATTTAAAATTTATCAACAAATAATTACATTACTTCCCTAAATATGAAAAATACAAACATTAGATAAATATGTCCAACCCCATTTCTCCACAGCAGAGGAAATTTATGTACTACATGTGTAAATACTTTATGTTGGTTAATCAGTTATAATCAGTTTAGGCTTTCATTATTAATTTTGTAAATATACATACCTCTACATAAGCAGGAATGTCTTCAGACTGTTTAGGAGGGGGCTGCCAGTCTTTTGAAGATTTGTGTATATTGTCAGTAACTAGCCAGCTGAGTTTTGGCCAACCTAAAAACAAGAAACATTCCACATTTACACTGCATTTTGTATACATGTCACTCTGATTACCACACCTACCGTAACCTAGACAACTGACCTTTGAACTGAACAACTTCCCCACTGGCGGTTTTGGCTAGACTTTTGTGGCATGCTTCTGATGTCAACGCCCACTTCACATTGAGACTGCCCAATAAAAATCCTATACCCTGTCCTCCGGCATCCTGCAAATGCAGTAAAGTATCATTAAAGTAAATGAAAGATCTTTTGTAAATCTTACAAAATACATGAATTTACTCAATGAGGATCTTGAAAACTGACTTGACGACAAGAGATGTAGTATTTTGGACTGGCAGGACTTACCCTCCTAGACGATGGGACTTCCACTGGCACTGGGACCACTCCCGCTTGTAAACAGCCATAAAATCCACTGATGAATGAGATAGGGTCATTGTTTGGATATACAAGGGCCACCTAAATAAAATTCTCAGAAAATTCTAACTACATCCAAATGAATGTGTACATGTGTATATTGAGTTTCTATTACTTTTAGACATTTAAATTATGATCTTTTTCTGCAAAACTAAAACTGTTTCTTTATTGGCATGTATTCTTAAGAATTTTGGCATATGCCATCTTTCATCTGTTTTGGTGGGAAGAGGGGTAGTCTATTTTTCTTATGGTTGATTTATGTTTTTTAATGAGTTTTCTTGTTCACTGTGAATAAAATAATCAAATAAAGTACCATTAATTTTTGGAGCATTCTTGATCACTCTTACAAACACAATAATCTGTTCACGATGTTTGCCTACCCTGTCATTGGGTTTTATTCCACCTTCTCCCTTGTGACCTGTTTTCTGTAACATGTTGTAAGCAATCTTCTGGGTTCTGGCCAGCAGTTTTCCTGTAAGCAGAGGGCACCAGCTCATGTAGACAAATATATTACTTTGAAACGAAACCTGAGTATATACTGGTCATCACTATGTTTGGAAGTATTCTGAAATCATTCATTTGTAAGTCATGTACAAATAAATCAAAAAACCCTGAATACTAAAGAGGTTAAGAGTATGAAACAGAAAATGACGGTGAAGATCACAATAAAGCAGTATTAAAAAGAACTGATTAGGACAATACTTTTACGGTTGAGTATCTGGATACTTGATTGTAAAGATGACTGGATAACCAGTTTTACCCCACCTCTGATAATTTCTTGATGAAATGCTGGCTATTGATTGGTTTAAGTCAGTAAAGTAAAGTCAGGGTATTATTTATTCCCTGTCACTAGAAGTTCAATACACCATCACCACCTATTATGATGTCATGAGAATATTTATAACCTGTCACTAAATATAAATACACAGTCAGCTCCTATTATGATGTCATGAATTATCATGTGATTTAAACAAAAAACAGTTTCCATCATTGTTAAAGTAGTTCCACCCTCCTGTGACATCATAAGATGTTGCAAAATCAATAATGTATTCAGATTTATGCATGATATTACCATAAATTTTGTTGGAATCTTTTCCAATGGTTGATGTAAAATATCTTGTTAAACTTCAAAAGTCTAAGCTATATATAAACAATCAACAATATGTATCAAATTATTGAATCCAAGGGCAATAACTCTGTTTTCAATTAATCCTTTACCAAGTTCATTATTCGACACATTTTCTCTATTTTCTACAGAAATTTGGAATATTGTGGTAAAGAAACAACATCGTGAAATTATTATAAATACTATTATGTAGTTTTGATATGTGAAATTTTGATGATGATGTTGAAGGAAAATTGCAATTGTCTGACTTTGATATATGATTTTGTATATGCATGTCTTGCATCTTAAAAAGTGTGGTGATCTATATATTTTATTTGATAATTTATTAGTTTCAGTTATAATAAATTAAAATAAATACACATTTTAAACTTTTATCAGATAATAACGTGAGTATAGAGTTACCTTAAATATTCAAGTTTTTAATTTTTTTAGAGGACATCAGTGGGGTAAATTTGTTACATAGTAACTTATCGACTGGGTATGGGATGATACCTGGTTAGTAAATTTCATAGCCAACTCAGCTTCACCTCGTATTATCCCACACCCAGTCAATAAATGACTATGTTACTACCAATACAAGTATTATCCCACACCCAGTCAATAAATGACTATGTTACTACCAATACAAGTATTATCCCACACCCAGTCAATAAAGGACATTGCAACTACCAATACAAGTATTATCCCACACCCAGTCAATAAAGGACTATGTAACTACCAATACAAGTATTATCCCACACCCAGTCAATAAAGGACTATGTTACTACCAATACAAGTATTATCCCACACCCAGTCAATAAAGGACAATGCAACTACCACTACAAGTATTATACCACACCCAGTCAATAAATGACTATGTTACTACCAATACAAGTATTATCCCACACCCAGTCAATAAAGGACTATGTAACTACCAATACAAGTATTATCCCACACCCAGTCAATAAAGGACATTGCAACTACCACTACAAGTATTATACCACACCCAGTCAATAAATGACTATGTTACTACCACTACAAGTATTATCCCACACCCAGTCAATAAAGGACATTGCAACTACCAATACAAGTATTATCCCACACCCAGTCAATAAAGGACATTGCAACTACCAATACAAGTATTATCCCACACCCAGTCAATAAAGGACAATGCAACTACCACTACAAGTATTATACCACACTCAGTCAATAAATGACTATGTTACTACCAATACAAGTATTATCCCACACCCAGTCAATAAAGGACCATGTAACTACCAATACAAGTATTATCCCACACCCAGTCAATAAAGGACTATGTAACTACCACTACAAGTATTATACCACACTCAGTCAATAAATGACTATGTTACTACCAATACAAGTATTATCCCACACCCAGTCAATAAAGGACCATGTAACTACCAATACAAGTATTATCCCACACCCAGTCAATAAAGGACCATGTAACTACCAATACAAGTATTATCCCACACCCAGTCAATAAATGACCATGTAACTACCAACACAAGTTTTGAAAATTTGACTTCACTAAAATTTAGATGCTTCAAAGGTTTGCTACACATTTAAATCTGTTATACATAGTGACATATAGCTGTATGCTTGTGTGAAACATCATCCTCTCAGTTCTTTCCTTTCTCTAGATGTTCACGAAGTCAGCACATACCATATGTAAGTGTAAGTGATGGTTTTCCATTCTGGTCGAGAACTGTCACGGCATTTGATTTGTACGATGATGACCCGTATCGTTGTAATGCTGATTCTAAATTACGAGGCAAACCTGTTGGAATCTGTCAACAGGAAAAAAGTATATCAAAAATCAGGTCATTAATCTTCAATGTAACAGATTACAATATCACACTTCAAACAAGCAGCCATCCAATAGAAATATTAGAATGTACGAAATAGCGAATCTAAATTAAAAAAAATAAACAATCTGAGTTTATGTTTTGCTGCATCTTTCTAAAGAGTCTTTCTGATTGTTACATCAAACATTAATCACATGACATAACTTTACACAGGAAGGGCCTGCACTGAATACTTGTTTTTAATTTATTTGAAATTCTTACCACAAGTTGCTCTCCCGGAAATGGTGACATAATACTGCCCTCTGGTTTTGGTGCATTTGGGTCTGGTGTGGGGGCTGCAAAATACGTGAGAAAGACATTAGATCTACAAGGGGTGAGGGCTCTCCATGCCTTGCCTCAAAATTAAGTGACTGTGTTCTGTGTAAATCCTATGGCAACTTGTTGTAATTCTCAATTTGTTCAAAATTACCTACATTCACAATTTAGGGATCATAAAGATGTTTTCATTATGTGGGATATTTAGGCATAAAATGAACCTTTAATTCAAACAGCAACTCCCACCCACCCATAATCTGAAAAGATTTACTGCATAATATTGGAAAATTTTTATATTTATGCTTTAAATTATCTTTTTCTATTACACTTAAGTGACATTTTCTGAAAGAAAAATTGTATTTTAACTAAATTTGAGAAGAAAATCTAGAAACTGTCAATTTTTTATGCCTTGTACTCCAAATGACTGTATGTGTCAGAGACAAAATCCATCAAATTGTAGTGGACATACAAGTATAGGAGATCTAGTCTTTCTTTCAAGCTTTTAATTTCCGAGACTTAAAGGCAGTTATATAATATAGTTGTACAGTCTGTCATAAGTGTCTGTTTGTGTGTGTGTGTGTGTTGGGGTGTGTGTGTTAAGAAGCCAATATAGAGTGTAAAGAATTCTAGAAATGCCACATTCCAATATCTTGTCCTTCATTATTCCTTTCATTCTAAAATAGCCTTTAATATTCCTTTCATAGAAATTGACAAAAATATCAGGTATGGAGGACAAAATCAATTCGTACACATGAAATCTAGCAAACTTACTTTCTAAAGCATCATCATCTTCAACAAAGAACTCATTTAATGGCTTTCTTTTCGGTCTCTTGAAAATAAATGATTAATCATATTACAATTAATATTCAGTCAGGAAAGTAGCATTATCAAGATTAAAATTTTAATAATTTTCAAAAGCTGATATAAAACACTACATACTTTCAATGTGTTTAGTAATTGCTGTATCTTGGCTGAAACCTTTCCTTGATGTCGAATTTCTACAAAAACAAAAACCGTTTTGATCATCCTACTCAGCAGAAATATTTCCATTCATTGTTTTTAAAACAGAATCAGTTTCTCTCATTTTACCATCGTCCTGGAGGCCTGAGATGTTCCCTGAATTGTTCATTCTGACAGATGATATGTGTGATGGGACGTAATGACCGACACGGTCTGCCTGTCTAGTGCTCTTAGCATTGTTGGTTACATCAGGGGGCTGGGAGATTGGTTGAGCTGCAGAAAGACAATAACATATATCAAAAGAGCACAGAATTATCTTACCGGGCTGTCATTACAGGCACAGAATTATCTTACAGGGCTGTCATTACAGGCACAGAATTATCTTACAAGGCTGTCATTACAATTTACAGGACCAGGCCCTAAATTCCTTTAGATTGGGAAATTTACAAGATTTTTTTGTTAAGAATGTGTTCTTTAATTTACATACAATCACACTAATTTTTGTTTTAGTTAAAGATCTTCTTTTTCTTTTTCAAAGATAAAGATCAAAGATAGACTCTCACTCAGTTACATTCATTCAGTAACACCCCCCTCCCCATCAAAGTGCGTGAAGTGTAGTCACATTTCATTTTGACGATAATTGATCATTTATTGAATGCATCTTATTTACATTATCACAAAATCAGGAATTCCTAGATTATTAATTGGGAAACTTCTATACTATTAATTGGGAAACTTCTATACTATTAATTGGGAAACTTCTAGACTATTAATTGGGAAACTTCTAGATTATTAATTGGGAAACTTCTAGACTATTAATTAGGAAATTTTTGCTTATTTTGGAAATGGGGAGGGTCCTAATATCAGACCTATTTTAGGAAGATTGATGGCCTGGAATCTCCGACAGAGAAGTACATGTAAACTGCACTACAAAGCTTGAGAGATGACAAAAACGTTCAAATTTCCTAACTTTAGAATTCTCTGAGCAAATGACCTTGTAAAGGCTCTACAAAATACAACTTTTAACTCCATTTAGCAAAGAGCAATTCTAACTCTGTATCAACTAATATACAACTGAATATTGATCTATGTTTATCCATTGTCAAAGATGGTGTTTACAGTGTCTAGAACTCTGTAGGACATCTGCCAGGGCCTGTCGGGAGGTGTTTCCAGGGATGGCATAGGCGGCGCTGTGAGGGCGACTATCTCCTCCCCTACCCCCATGATGTGGGGAGGCACTGGCATCAGAGTACGACGAAGAACTTGCCCCGCTGTCACGGTAACGGCCCCCTCTCTGGAAATCTCTGTGCTGGTCATCACCAAAGATGCTGTCGTCATCCGAGGACGAATCTATATGACAAGAAGAAAATTGTAAGCTTGGCAAGATACAAAATACCTAGGGAAAATTTATTACAATATTCCATAAAATTACTAACAATCCTAAATGCCAATATCATGTGTAAAACATAAGATAACAGACCTTTATATCAGTATCATATAAAACACAGACTAACAGACCTTTATATCAGTATCATATAAAACACAGACTAACAGACCTTTATATCAGTATCATATAAAACACAGACTAACAGACTTTTATATCAGTATCATATAAACACAGACTAACAGACCTTTATATCAGTATCATATAAAACACAGACTAACAGACCTTTATATCAATATCATATAAAACAAAGACTAACAGACCTTTATATCAGTATCATATAAAACACAGACTAACAGACCTTTATATCAGTATCATATAAAACAAAGACTAACAGACCTTTATATCAGTATCATATAAAACACAGACTAACCGACCTTTATATCAATATCATATAAAACACAGACTAACAGACCTTTATATCAGTATCATATAAAACACAGACTAACCGACCTTTATATCAGTATCATATAAAACACAGACTAACAGACCTTTATATCAGTATCATATAAAACACAGACTAACAGACCTTTATATCAGTATCATATAAAACACAGACTAACAGACCTTTATATCAGTATCATATAAAACACAGACTAACAGACCTTTATATCAGTATCATATAAAACACAGACTAACAGACCTTTATATCAGTATCATATAAAACACAGACTAACAGACCTTTATATCAGTATCATATAAAACACAGACTAACAGACCTTTATCTCAGTATCATATAAAACACAGACTAACAGACCTTTATATCAGTATCATATAAAACACAGACTAACCGACCTTTATATCAGTATCATATAAAACACAGACTAACAGACCTTTATATCAGTATCATATAAAACACAGACTAACCGACCTTTATATCAGTATCATATAAAACAAAGACTAACAGACCTTTATATCAGTATCATATAAAACACAGACTAACAGACCTTTATATCAGTATCATATAAAACACAGACTAACAGACCTTTATATCAGTATCATATAAAACATACACTACCAGACCTGATGAATTACAGTACAGACCTGTACCAAAGATAACACCAGTACTCCAAATAATTTAATATTCAAGATGACCCTGATCTATGATCTTCAAAACTGATAAAAAAAAACCCACTGTTACAGTAGGACTTATATCTCATACTGCACAAATCAAATTAGATCTCTAAATTTTATATTTTATCTTGTATTTTCAATCTTCTTTCATGACGCTAATATTTACAGAAATAATGATATTAAGAAAAAATGATCTCTTGAATTCAAATTTAAGATCAAATATAACCCACAAACAATTCTCTTTATCAAACACCATAATTCATAGTTTTGACTCTGGGTCACAAATGTAGATTTAAACTCCTTAAAAATTATCATACAGAAACTGTTGTATCAACTACACAATACATCATACGTAGTACAACACTGCACCCACAACTTCCCTCAGCAATTCTAGATTCAAATTACTGGTGACTACATTGAATTCAGAAAATGATTCTCTTTCAATACGAAAACAGATCCTGTTCTGAACAGACTAGATTTAGAATACAATACCGTGTCTTTCTCGGGCTCTCTGCTGTTGACCAGGGTATTGAACTGAGGTTCGTTTGGATGGAAGTGGAACAACTGGTTTTTTGTTGTGTAGAGCAAGTGCTTGCATTACGGCCTCTGTTCTGATTTCTACAACACATTGAAATTGAACTTCACACACTTTACATGTGTAATGTATATATTATGCGTATAAAAGATGCATATGCTAATATGATGTTGTGTATTATTAATTGAATGGAATGCAAGGTGAGGCTTCCGACACTGTGGTTTTATAGACACCGCAATATTAACAGTGGAAAATTAATAGTATCAAAACAAGGTAAAACTTTACATATTTATTTAAAATTAATCTTGACAACATTTCTCAGTCTCCATACACTGTTCACATTGTTTTTTACAATCTCTTTATCAGTACATATACTGCAGCTTCTTATAGATTTCAAACTAGGTCATATATAATTTGAAAGTAACACATTTTTTGGTGTTTGATGATGTTGTGTGTGTATGTGTGTGTTTAGTATATATCAGAGCCTATGTAATTAGAAATACCAATTACTGGAATGAAAACTTGATTACCTGAGTGGTAGCGGTTGTCTTCCCTTGTAAGCCGGCGGTGAGCTTTTCTCTGAGCAGCAGTCTGTGGACTAGGTGCACTGGGCTCTGAAAATTATTACATAATGAAAAAAAAAAACCCTGATAAAATCAACAACCACTGATGCAAGTTTTCCTATCAAAATCTCAGAAAGTCTGCCGTAATGAATGGTGTCTTTTACAAGACGCGCGAAAGCAAGTTTTCAAGAGGCAATTAATAGTCACCATGTGCATAACCTTTAATCAAAGCTGCCGAAATTTTTATACAGAGTTTAAGAGGTATAGCTATATTTATGATGATAATCAATTGTAAAGTTTGAAAATACACTGCAGCCATTCATTGGCACGGTAGATGTCTTACTAACAACATTGTACTGCATTCCTGCTTCGCATTAAGTTTATTAGCCCACAAACAATATTCAGGCATCGACCTCTTCATTTCCTTGCATCAACTTTCTGAGTTGCAGAATTAATTTTACAGGGTATTATCAGACTGTTAGCAGTGAACCGAACAGCTGAATGAAATATACAGCTGAATAAAATCTACAGCAAGGCAAGTGAAAGATGATGCAATATAAGAGCACTAGCACAATGTGCAGTAAGTTTCACATACAAAATATTTACATATTATCAAATTCATAACATAAAACATACAGATGTTTTGACCTAGGTTATAAAATTCTGAAATTAACACTTTTAATGTTACACTTAAAACATTGGATATCTATTGACTAGTTTGCATAATGTGTATTGTATATCACAAGAAAACACAAATAATTAATATGTATGGCCAAAATATGATCATCATGGAAGCAAAATAAAATTATTTCTAAATGATACAATAATTCATTGTATTACCAATGCACGTGTAGATCCATAGAAGTTAAACAAAATAACTGATTTTACAATTAAGAACAGATCCTTCAGAGATATGATGAAAACAGAGATTTAGTATTATGTTCAGTTTTGTGTTTGTTAGTGTTTTAAAACTTTCCTCATCATAACAAGACTACATATATAATTATATTTTAGTGTAGGGTCTGATTCAGCTTACAATCTCCTGGTCTGCTGGGGAGTGACTAAGACTTACCCCTAATCTATCATAATATCAACAGGTGAACATCACATAGGGAAAAATATTATGTTTATTACTGGCAAGTGATCACTTCCCAATAAACTCCCTCTCTTCTGGAGTATGTGTATGGAGAGAGAGAGAGAGAGAGAGAGAGAGAGAGAGAGAGAGAGAGAGAGAGAGAGAGAGAGAGAGAGAGAGAGAGAGAGAGAGAGAGAGAGAGAGATGTAAAAACAGCTCTATATTATATGTGTATTACAACAATTTCCAAGGACATTCTCTAATACAGCCTTATCACAGGTTTACTATTTCCTTCCTATACAAAGCCAACTACAAACTCAAACCTGGTTCTTCCTGGAACGGCTTAGCCTTATGTCAAAGTGTAAGAGGAAGCCCCGGCCTAACAGAAAAGACAGGAAGACAACATTTTCTGTATTCTACAACAACTGTGGCTTGATTCATCCAGAGACGCAGACTTAAGACTAAGTCTATGATCGTCTACCTGACGTGCGCCTAAACTTGGTCCAGTGTCTTGGTCTACGTTATGGCCATGTTTATGTTGTATTCACAGGCATAACTTTGTGTGTGTGTATGTATGTGTGTGTGTGTGTGTGTGCATGCATGTGTGTATGTGTGTGTGTGTGTGTGCAAGAGAGAGAGAAATTTCCAATGAACTGTTAGCTGATAAATACAATAAATAATACATATATACTTATCACATAGAAATTCATTATCTATGGACACCCATTTCTGCCCCAACCCAAGGTTGAACTCTTGCCCTGAGGAACCAAATATACTAGCACATGTGAAAAGTGTGCTAGAATGCTCAACCAGTTCTTCACTTCCATTATTTATGAGTTAATAAATTACAATCAGTGTGTCATATTCATAGAAAAAAACTGCTGTGTGAAATACATGACTATACATATATAGAATATTTTGATGACTCTATAGCTAGTTATGAGGTCAAAGGTCATTCAGACAGTCCACAATCTGTCCTGCTTCTGAAACCTAGTTCTTAAAGTAAAATTCTACGGTTTCTTCTTCGAAGCAATATCACCATCACCATTTACAATGTTTACAACTATTGTTCGTACTACCTCATTTCTGGCATCACTGAGGTTAGCCACAGAGTTGCACCTTTTTATGAAATGGGTCATGACCTTTGAGGTAACTCATTACACCTTGAAAGAGTTTCTCAAATAAACACGAAATGATTTGATTATGAAAGATGCATGATATATAATAAATACATATATCAGAAAGGTAAATAATATAGAATTTTGGATAATATAAACTTGGTTTTCAAAAAAAAAATTATAGATACGAACAAAAGTCTCTGATAGATCTGAACTTGGGATTTGCGAGTCACTAACCCTATACTTTATCCACTGTGCAAAGATGATAGACAAACAAATGATGGCTACAAATAATTTCACAAAACATTTAAATCACTATCTTGTGACAAAGTGTCATAAACAGTAAAAGTTTTGGTGTAATGAGGCACCTTAATTTTAACATAAGCTCAGATTACACCAGACATAGAGTTACACCAGACATATTCCATTCAATAAAAAGAGCCCTGTATCTCAGCTATAACAGAGTTGCTTCATCTTGCAGTTTATGAATGGCTACATTTACGATAAAATTTTTCCCAATTTGTATGGCAGCTTTAAAGAGTGACCTAAAAATTCCTATGTAAAAAGGACAGTCAGACACTGATTGGATGTGGCACTAACCTTTACGAGAGAACCAATGTACAGCTGACATAAACATCAGAATCAAACATTGAACTGACTACACACAAAATTATTACATCCACAGCAAAAACATCAAATTCTGATGCACTTCACACATCAATTTAACTCCCACACCAAGATTTACACGAGGACCGATATTAGTTTATTAAAGAAACACATTAGGTTTTCTCCTCTCAACGAAATGTTACATATAGCCACCAGCAACATCAACATATGCTAAGTAAATATCCACTAACATCACATGTGTGAGGAATTTCAACACTGGGATATCTTCATACAACCCCTCAGGTGATTTTTTTTCTTAAAAATCTAAATTTGATTTACGTAACATTTTCCTTTACAAGAAACTTTGTTTATAGAGAGTTCAGAGTGTGCGTTCACTTCGCTTCAAATCTTAATTGTTTAACCTTTCTGATAACACTTCAGGAAACTCCAAGTCTCTGTCTGAAATTAGCATTTTATTTTCTGACAATTACAGAAAAACAAAGATTGCAGCAAGTCCTTATCATATCTCAGATCTCAAGACAAGAGTAAAAAGTGAACAAGTCTACACAATTTTCATGCGAGTTACACACATGGTGATTTGTTCACACAACAGTGCATAACTACAGCAAACTTATCAAGAATCGTATATTGATCTAATTAAAAGCATTGCTTAAATCTGCAACCAATGGTAATTACTAATGATTCATGAGCCTGTCCATGCACAGAGCAGAATATATGACTGCAGTCCATTAGGGGGGGGGGATTCTGACAAGATCCGGATTGCATCTTATCAAACTTTGCTTTCAGAGGTCTGAGAATGTTTATGTTACAATACACTAAAACAAACAGTATACTCCCAAGTTTTTAATCTTTCCCTGACCACAGCACAGCTTCTCAGATCTCAATATATAAATATCTACTCAGCATACATCAGTAGAAACAACACAGTCATCAGTACAGAGCCTTCATAGTAACTGACTGTCTAAATCCCGTCCCTTATTTCTTCTGTACTCCTTTGTTTTCTTTTATTTGGAGAAAAAATATTTATTAGGTCACCTAAAATAACTTTTTACGTACGATACATGACGCTCACTATTAGGCCTGAAAAAAACATTAATGCCTAATTAATAGGTAAGTAATTAACAACATTTACCTGCAGGTGATTGAGAGACATAACTGGCCAGAAGGCGGGCTCTTTTCTTCTCATAGCCTTTCTGAGTGATGTCACCTGAAATAGACAATTACTGTTTTAATTAACACAGCTAATGAACTTGTACTGGATTAAAACTAGCGATTGTGTGACCCAATCCTTATGTGAAGTCATGCAGTCCTTCCTCTCAATTCATTATGTTCAATCCTTCAAATCCACTGTCATCAAGGTCTATACTGCATTTATACTGCAGGTAGGAACAGTTAACTTTTAACAGACACCTAAATTATTTAAAGTACAATGCTGAGTTCACAAGACATTATTACCTTTCATGTTTCACTATCAACATCTGAGTTTCAACTAAAATCTTCAGATCACTGGGAGTATGGGTTTCTCTCAAAATATTTTAAAGGAAACCAGATGGCTTCTCTGACACATAGCCATTAACATATTTTATAGTTTATCAAACAAAATAGTGATGTTATCCTTGATACATATAAGTGAGATCCAAGTCTCACTGCTAGAAAACATTCCGCTGCATCAGCCTCCAAACACCTCACTCCAAATCATTTCATTTAAAATATGTTCTAAACAGAGCAATTATCATGTACAAATCAACTCTACTGCAATATGTCTGCCATAATCATGTTAATTATGTTTTAACAATGCCGAGTAGATTATGTTTGAAGAGGGAAGAAGGGCAGTTTAAATCATTTTTTTTGTGTGTGTGTCAGTTCTTCCATGGTGGGCATTATACCGATAATCTGTTTACAACCTTCAATTCATCATCTTGCACTGATCCCACTGTGATTCCTGTCTACATCTGAATACAGAGAAAAGTGCTAGACAGGAGAACAGGCAGATTCTACTGGAGTACTGGGGAAAGGATCAAACAGATTCTATTGGAGTATAGGAAAACAGGCAGATTCTACTGGAGTACAGGGGAACTGGCAGATTCTACTGGAGTACAGGGGAACTGGCAGATTCTGCTGGAGTACAGGGGAACTGGCAGATTCTACTCGAGTACTGGGGATCTGGCATATTCTATTGGACTATAGGAAAACAGACAGATTCTACTGGAGTATAGGAAAACAAACAGATTCTACTGGAGTACAGGGGAACTGGCAGATTCTACTGGAATACAGAGGAACTGGCAGATTCTACTGGAGTACAGTAAAAGAGGCAGATTCTACTGGAGTACAGGGAAGTCCTATTTGTGGGGCACAGGGGAAGGCATCAGACAGATACATGTACCAGGGTCAGGGAACCTGTCAGTGAGGTACAGAAGGAGTCAGGCAGATCCTTGTACTAATGGGAAGCCCTATTAATAGAATACAAGAAAGAGGTCAGTCAGGGTCAGACATATACCTGTACTATGATTGGTGTGAGAGGGGATACAGTGCTTGCTGTACATTTTTACATGTTTATTAAAGTATATTCCAAATATAGCAACAAGGAAAAACTCTATTAACAGAATTCGCATTCTTAAGACCTTGATTAATTATTACATATCCATTATATATTCTGTATGCATAAACAATAAAACATAGAATCTATTCTGTGTTTTGTTACAGGTGTTTTACTTCAGACATCTATGACAGTATCTCTTTACATACAATTATTACATTCAACAATTTCTGATTATAATCCTTTCATGAACATACCCTATGTTACCAAAATCTGTCTGTAACTGATACAAATCAATCCATTACACAAAACATTATGTCAATACATGCATGATCAAAGTTCACAATTTAATTAGGATTGTACAGAAATGAATTGTGAACAGTAATCAGAAGCCCTTTCCAATATTAGCAGCCATTCCATGTGACTAGAATTTTTGCTAGGTATAGGTGTCATCTGGTTCTCATTTCTTGCCTGCATTGTGTAACAGCATGCCTTCATTGATCTGAAGTAGCTTTAGCTGATTTCATTTCCCTTAATTTCCAAAATTTACTATCAAACATAGGGCCCTGCCAGGCCTCAACCACTAAAAATTTATCTTTCATCTCATATGAGAATTTGTAAGTATGTGTAAAGTGACCTGGGTCCTGTTTAAATTGAATACCTAGTAAACTACCGTCCTGGATTTTGATATGAGTCATGACATTCTACTAGTAGTTTCACATTAGTAATTGCCACCATTCTGTTTTAGATGACCTACTTGTTAAACAGCTACTACCATTAAGTTTGAAATTCTCCCCAAATTGATTTTTAAGCAGTGAATAATTTATGCTGCCCTGTTCAAGTAGAGCACATATGCCCCATTGGCCTCACACATTTATCTGACACTTGTGATGTTTTGTACGCTATTTTATTAGCATTTATTGACTCTCTACGCATTCTTCCTCTGATCAATGCTAAAGATGCACTCTGTATGACTGTCTTCATCTGAATCATGCAAACAAGAACAATGTATTTGTAACCTCTAACTTATAGAAATATGTACAATGTACATGTAATCTAGAACTTATGGAGTTTAGTACAATGTACATGTAATCGAGAACTTATGGAGTTTAGTACAATGTTCATGTAATCTATAACTTATGGAGTTTAGTACAATGTTCATGTAATCTAGAACTTGAAGAATTTTTGCAGAAGATGCCATGTAAGGAATGCAGGTCTATGAGAAATAATTTAACATTCTCATCTTTTAGCTGAAATAGTATTATATCCATGTCCTATGTTAAAAATAAAACTGGCAGTCTCTTCTTGCCACCTACCAATGACCAGACTGAATCACAGGTACAGGTACCTTCCACGTGAAACATTATAAAATTCCCAGTCTGAAGGACCAGGACCCATTCCCTATTGCTGCGGGAAATCCCTGAGGTAATATGCAGTATTTAAAACTAATGAAAGATAAAAAATAATTAATTAAAAGATTAAAACATCATCATGATAAGCCAATCTAATCTGACATAGATCAAATTCTCTCTGAGGATTTAATCAACCATACACTAAATTATTAATGATATGAATTTCTAAAGGAAATTGGTATGAAACTATTGACAAGAAGTGTATTAATTTGTTTTAGAAGAAGGTTGACTTGGAGTGTATTAATTTGTTTCAGATGGAGTTTGACTTGGAGTGTATTAATTTGTTTTAGAAGGAGTTTGACTAGGAGTGTATTAATTTGTTTTAGAAGGAGTTTGACTGGGAGTGTATTAATTTGTTTTAGAAGGAGTTTGACTAGGAGTGTATTAATTTGTTTCAGAAGGAGTTTGACTGGGAGTGTATTAATTTGTTTTAGGAGTTTGACTGGGAGTGTATTAATTTGTTTTAGGAGTTTGACTGGGAGTGTATTAATTTGTTTTAGGAGTTTGACTGGGAGTGTATTAATTTGTTTTAGGAGTTTGACTGGGAGTGTATTAATTTGTTTTAGGAGTTTGACTGGGAGTGAAATCACATGTCAACAGCACTAAAGGATACCAAAATGATGGTCTTTGCCAATTTTTAAAGTTCTACATCACTTCCTATTGGTTTTTACCAGTAGAAATTAGCTATAATATGATTTTAAAATTAAACACTACATTACAGAGGAATATAAATATTATCATCAAAACTGTAACCATGTCAGTTCAATATGCAAAGTGACAGTTAAATGTGTATAGTAACAGCTCAATATGCATAGTTACAATTCAATATCCATACTGACAGTTCAATGTGCATAGTAACAGTACAATATATATACTGACAGTTCAATG
This sequence comes from Ostrea denselamellosa, assembly GCA_024699665.1. Taxonomy (NCBI): domain Eukaryota; kingdom Metazoa; phylum Mollusca; class Bivalvia; order Ostreida; family Ostreidae; genus Ostrea; species Ostrea denselamellosa. The sequence continues at coordinate 19,126,410 of JAMZEH010000023.1, forward strand.
TGCATACTGACAGTTCAATGTGCATACTGACAGTTCAATATGCATACTGATAGTTCAATGTGCATACTGACTGTTCATTGGGTAAATAACTGGCACAGCTGACATATCTTATCCTTGAAATGAACAGTTTCATACCAGTACTTTGAAATACAATTAATAAAAAATTGGACCAATTCATCAGAGTCAGTCCCAAGGGAAAAAGAACAACATTTTAATTAATCTATACCCAACATTTGGTATGTGCAGCATGTAAGATGGAATGATCTGTGAGTTAAGTTGATATTTATGATTACCTGCCTGTGTATATAACATTATGTAAATTAAGGGAACATAAAGCCTGGAGCTGCAAATTTCCATATAAAGACTGTCATAAAGTTAAGAACAAAGTTTGAAGTTTCATTTCCATATCAAGAAATTCAGTAATTTTCTATTATATTGTTATTGCTTAATGAATTTCTACAATTGGAAAGGCTCCAATATCTGGAACCTAATTCTTATAAAGTATCAATTCAAAAGAATTTAAACTAATTAATGCACTGTATTTGAAATGTTTTTCACAAATTAAAAAGACTAGAAGTATCTGTGCACATATACTACACAGTCAACAGGATCTAATCTGTTATTTAAACCAAAGCACCGACAAGAGGAACATCCCCTCACAATGGCGTAGGATCGCATTCATTCATCAGCATATCAACACAGTGACATACAGTCACATTCATTCATCAGCATATCAACACAATGTAACATGTAAATAGTACATACCTGTACCTTTCTTGTTGGGAAATGCTAACCACTATTTTGCCTAATTGGGAAATTTCCCATTTAAAACAAATTCATAATTTTACCTCTCTGATTTGTGCAATTGAGTACATGTATAATAATTATGGTATTGAAATTCTCCCTTAATTCCAACTAAATAATCGAATTATGAATTAATAATAATGATTTCATATCATGATAAAGCTTTCTATTGGAAATTTTATTTGCAATTTGGAAAAAAACCAAAAGAACACATAGCATGTTCAATTGGGAATGGGGCATTGTTTTGGCACTAAAGGATACAAAAACAATCACTGCAATATTTAAGACATTATGATACACTTTGCATTATAATATTAGATATATCCATTTAGTGGCCTTGACCTTTGACTTTAATAACCAACAGACTTTGACAACCCACCACAGGGGATATCTTTGAATCTTGCCCAAAAGACAACTCACACAGAAGTGTATATTCAACTATACAATGTTATGATAAAGCATTATACATGATGCTTGTGCAACTTCCCTAAATACTGAACTAAATGTATTGTTCCTGAATGTGTTTCTGTAAAAAAAAAAATTAATTATCACCATATTTTTTTCGTTTGGCATAGACTTGTTAGTGACTGAACGAGATATATCCTAGCTGATATCAAATGTTCTTTCTGTTGGTATCTATCTCATAATGTCATAGGATTTGACAAATAGTTGACATCCGTCCTAAAAATCTAATTCTACCATTACTGTAAACTCTGTTATTATTGAGAGACATGCATGCACATGGACATATATTAAATCAAGCACATGCATCCTTTTTAAAAAAAAAACTGGTTATGTTTTCACAAAAAAATTCAAATTATTTGAGTAGTATCATGATGTAAGGGAACCCACATTGCAATGACAATGGAATATACACTTTACTACAACCTCAATGCCACATTAACTTACATATGTATACACAATAGCCACATTCGTATGTAGAATACTCTACAAATAAGTGTTCTGTGATGTCACAAAATTATACTGAATAATCAAGCTCCATAATAGAGAACCTGTGCAACAATTCAAACCTATTAGTCAAGCCATGTACACAATGTTGATGTTTGCATTCAATAAATTGATTTCTGGTCCCCAGTGGAACTCTGCAGTGGTGCAGGTGAAGTTTATAGTCACTAGTAATAATGATGAGTCTTTATAGGCATAGCTCATCCATCCATCAATCATGCACAAACTTTTTTTTTTCTTTAAATGTTCGATGACTGAATTGTACTACATCTTATAGTGTTTATGTACTGACATGGCAATGCATATTTTGATGTATGTATTCCAACAATAGCAAGATTTAGGGATAACATATTAATATTCAACCAGAACATTTTGTTCTAAAAACAAAGGAACAGATCTGCAGTTCCAATTTTTCTGGATTTGTGATTTTTACAAAACGCTCTCTGATAATTTTGTAATATGACTGATATCTCTGAAACAGTAGCACTACATCGATAAACTGGACACTGCAAACAATAGAAATCAAACAGATAGTGACATACCTTCTGCAAGTTCTATATCGAGCTCTTCTAATTTAAGCCTGACATCTTCTGGAACACGAGATATGTCTACTGTTTTATCCGCCATCATGTTATGTTTAATTCATGCACTGAACTTCATCTGTCATTTTCCTCATTTATGAATCACCGTCGCCATTTTTAACACTGAAGTCTCGTCTGAAATCTCGCCACACCTAGCTCTCGCGCGGATCTTTATTGTAGTGAAAGTTGTCAAGAGTTTTAGGAAGCCTAGAGGTCACAAAGAGAAAAGATGTCTGTTTTCCAATTCCCCTTCATACGGGGGAACGGATACAGTGATTTCGAACACACAGAATTACAGGTAACGAGGGACACGAGTCACTTGTTTTTGAGTTCGTATAGTCCCCCTATTGGCTATGGACATAAAACGTAGTTGGGTGAAATACAGCCATTTTTTTAGTATAAAAGCAAAATTTTACTTCTTTTTTTTCTTCTTTTCGAAATCATCATGTCTTAGTATTAAAAGTCGACTATTATTTGTCTTGATACTCCCATTTTAAGAAGAATAATTTTGCATGTACTTTCATCTTGCATAACTACTAAACTTTCTATACATTTTTACTATACAGATTAAATTTTAACACAGTTTTAACTATTTTCAGTGAATAAATAACTCCTTAGGGTTAATGTTATTCTAATTATGCATGTCCTACATCAATTGTTTGATATGATTTGAAGTGACGTGGGAAAACACACAAAATTGATGAAGGAAAAAGGACATGAAATTTAATTGTACAGACACATGCCATAAGTATTCGATCAACATGGCGGTTTCGTTTTCAAACGTAAACAAGTCGCCATGTTGCCTGAATACTTATGGCATGTGTCTGTACATTTCATGTGGGTTAATACATACTTCAGACCTGTACTGTCACAAGTCACAGATTTATTGTCAGCTTTATAAAAAAGCGGAATTGGCACTACAACCATGGCTTTTGATATTATCAGCATCTTGCCCTTACAAATGCTGAAAAACTGCAGTTTTTGTCTTTGATTATCATAGATGTTTTAGACCTGGAAGTTATTTCCTATTCCTGTCAGGTTCATATACAATGTAAGATCAGGAGTTGAATTATGGGGTTGCAGCTTCTCCTTTCATTGAACATTATAATGTAAATGGTCACTTTGGGTTCTGCAATCTGCATACCCCCTTGGAAAATTTCCTGGATTTTCTCCAGATATTTTAACATCAGTTTATGCTTAAGAAATAATGTTTTCGTGGATATTACAAGCTAAACTCCAAACATTTTGAGACTGAAGAGGTTATCTTGCATCATCCATGAGAACAAAAACTTTATTTCTATTCTATTAAGGCTCAGAAATATACAGCTAATTGTTTACCTAATTAGGTCAACATCACAGCAGTTTCTGAAATGGGCTATGCCAACATGTTTTTTGCTGATGAAGCAGGGGAAATGGTAGGGTATACTAGATCTATTTTGAAAAATATTTCCAGTATTTAGTTTGATGTTGATGGATTATATCAACTCCTCTGAAAACACAGTCCGAGAAAACTACTCATGTGAAAGAGGGTTAACTTGTCTGTGCATCACCATGTTTGTTTACATGTGGATCAATCTCAGAATGCAAACAATTGATTTATATTGAATGACAAATATTCTTCAGTTATTTGTAAATTTGTTTTGCAACATAGTAACATTTATGATTATCAAGTGGAATTATCAACTTAAATGTTGTATCAACAAAACACAAAGTGCAACTGCAAGGTTCTCATTAAGAGCCGGCACTAGGCTATTTTTTGCTTTCTACTTTGAATAAAATCACAGACGACTTTCTATAGTCAAGACAAAAAGGTCATGCCCCCAGACCCCCTTAGACGCTCGCATCTTTGACACTCGGATATTTCATCTACTTTTTCTCATTTCACCTGCTATTTCTCTATTTATTGAGAACCCTTCAGATGAGATGTTTATCAATTTTCTCATAACCCAGTTATTGTGTTGGAAGGTATATCGCAGAATAATGACCACAAAATTCCTTTGATCTTTGCAATAACCATGGTAGAATTGTATTTACAGGATCATGAGGAATTGTCAGAGCGACTTGTGAAAACTCTGTATTATGGTAAACAGCCTACTACAGACAGGCCATCTCTTCCCCTTACAAGTAAGTATTTACTTGCAAAGTCATCCAATGCGGCAGAGCAGGATTTTGCTTCCAAAGAGAATGACTTTAAAAACCTTTTATAGATTACACCCCATTATTAGTGTGAGACTTAAGAGGCAATTTTGTACAAGTTTTTAAAAGGATCAAATGAGCAAAGTTTTTCATATTGGAATCCACGAGGTGTTTACCACAAGGCACAACAGTACTTGTTGTGTAGATGGATCCATAACTATGCAGTCCGGATCTAGAATAACACTTTAGATCCTGTGACATCTCTTTTATTGCACATCAAAAAATGTTATATTTGTCGATGAGTAACTGCAAGAAACAGTCACAGGTAGAAACAGATGAATATAGACTAAATACAATTTTTTTATGAACTGTACTACTGTATGTATTACAGAATTAGACAAGGTCTTGTTGGTGTTTCATTGGGGTATATTGTTATTTTGCACAACAAAATTACTGTGCTTGATTTGAAAACTTTTAATAATGGTAGCAACTAGAGTGACTCAAGTAATGGTAGGGACTATAGAATGACCATACATCCACTTGAAAATGAGTTGGGTTTTTTTTTTTCGTCTTTTACAGACTTGACTGTAGATTTCCTAAATACTTCAGTGCCAAAAAAGCTCGGAAAAATTGATCAGTATTTTGTGGCTTCCAGTGCAAGGTTGGTACATTTCATTAAAAGTGAATTGTGTATATCCTGTATAACTGATATTTTTGTATGAAATTTCAGGAGCTAGTGACAGCTGATTCTGTTGTTACTGGAGGGATTTTAAAATTACCAGTTTTGTTCCATTGTGGTTACAGGCATTCTTGCATGTCGCCATGTTCGATGATGATGGGAATGATTTATGTAAACCGGCTGAAGAAAAAGAACCCTGATTACATGCAACAAGTGTCTTCCTCTGACCTCTTCTTCATTTCTATGGTATGTTTGTTTTCATTAACATATAAAGTTCATCATTTGCAAAATATTATAGGTAAAGGGAGATAATGCAGTACTAGAGTTGTGAAAAACCTGTCTAGGTTGCTGCTTATTTGGGCAAACATGTTTGTAAAACATTTTAATTCCAAGGAAATTAGCTAGTCCAGGTAACTCAACAAACGGTTTTAATTTTGCAAGTGAAAGTCACATAATGTAGCCATGTCGAGCTATAACCCTGACAGTAGACCTCATTTTTGAAATTTGATCATACTAAGGGAAACTTTTTCAGTTCCCTTTCCACATTTTCAATGATTTAGTCCAAGAACAATGCGTGCTTGTGTTGCGGTATTTTTCCAAAATGTAATGGTAAGGTACCAAAATGACACATAATTAATGTCAGGACATTTTTACAAATGTTTTGAATCTTTTTTTAGTCCAAATTTCACCAGCAGTTTTTGTCATTTCTGCAGCGCTAGAGTTAGTGCAATGCATTACATGTTTACTGTATGCTTTGTTACAATTGCAATTGTTGGATTAAAAAATAGTACTAATGCTGTTTTTTAAAATTCTCTGCAATTTAATATAAGGACAAGCTCTGGCTTATGTTGTCAGTGATTGTAGGATGTATTGTTATATTAGGGATACCAATTAGTTAAAATTTGATTTTTGGAATACAAACACAACTTGAGGGCAAGTATTTTTGATGAGTGTAAAATTATATGAAAATAAAAAATGAGTATAAAATTTGGCATATTTAATTGATATCCACTATCTGAATCTACCAAACTGCATTATTTTGGAGAGTTTGCACTTATCACCAGAATTAACACCTTTCCAAAAATAACTGCTATATGGGATTTATTTTCCAGAATCTACTTTATCTTTCTACAGAAAATCAAAATAACTGACTAAGTAACAAATATAGATGTACTATCAGCCTGTCTCTGTCAAAGTGCTTGTTATCTGTATATACTGCAGTTAGGAGATAATGGTTTTTAATCGGCATATTAACAAGTCTATCTTGTTTTTAAAATGCTATGTAAAGTATTGGAAAGTCAAAATGTTGAGATACTACTCGCACATTCTATATAAACATGAAAGTAGATGACAATCACTATAAAACAGAATCAATCATCATGCAACTAATGCATTTCGGGCAGTCAATTGGAAATGACAGAGGAACTGGTTGCTCTAGTTTTTCTTTAATTTGATGTATAAAAGGGGGTAAAAAATAAGTCAGTTTTATCAAATGATTAAACTTCTCTGTTCATTTATTTGAAGATGATGGCTTCCAAGTTTCTTTATGATGAAGGTGTTGATGATGAAGTTTTTAATGATGAATGGGCAGCTGCAGTGGATATGGAGACAGAAGACATCAATGAACTGGAACGCCAATTCTTATCGGCTATTGTAAGATTTATTCTAAATGTTGGAGGACGCATTTTTTAACCTCAACAAAAGTTGTACATATTTTCTATTTGAATTTTATGGCGTTCGTTTTGTAGGACTGGCGGTTGTATGTAAATGAAAAAGAATTCTTTGAAGTGCTTCAAGAAGTGGAAAGAAGGTATATTAAGATTATAATCCCTTATAACAGATTTGAAGAGGAATTAGTATTTTGTCTGTTCATTTGCTTGACCTTGTGTATGAAATATAAGCCACACCCCATATTGGATATTTATCAAACTTTTGAGAATGTGTAAAGAGCTAGGTTAGTATGGATTCACAAGGTGAGAGGTCAAGGTCACCAGTATTGGTAGGTAAAATCCAGAATTTCATGTGTCTGTGAGATTTAAGCTACAGATGTGGTCACCAAGGCATCTGTACATGTGTACCATAAACTTTTGAACATTTTTTACTCTGAAACTGCATGATCAGTTTGATTTAATATTATTGTCCTGCCCTTTTGAAATTGAACAGATGGAGTTGAAATTTTTGTTAAAATATCACAAAAACATATTTCTTTATCCTCCTGAACAGTATGTAATTATACTGAGCAAGAAAAGCCTCTACCAAAACTGAAATCATGGCCCCTGGTTCAGGCCCAAGGGCAGTTTTATATGGATCATACCATGAATGTTTAATAATCGTCATCTTGACTAGAAATGAAACTTGTTTATAATTATATTGAACACAAATTCCTCTAAAGGCCTCTACCAGAATTGTGAAATTCGTGGTTCCTGAGTCGTGAGTGCAGGTTCTAGGTATCAAACAGTAAAAATTTATTAAATCTCTGAAAATCTTCTTTACTCATGACCATCTGTGAAACAAACTAGGAGTGCACATATATTGAGCATAGAGACATCATAAAATTCCTAACACCCGGGAGATGATACATTGAAAATGCAGTTGTTTAAATCCATGGAAATCTTTGCTCTAGAGTATCAAGGACAAAAACTGAGGGTGTGGATATTTAACATAAAGGCCTTTACCAAGCATGTGAAACTCATGACCCCTAAACCATTTGGGTGTTCAGGCTCCAGAGAAGTGGATCAGATAGTGAAACTGCATGAAATCTGTAGATGTTTTTTTTCTTACCATCTGAAACACAAAGTTGGTGAATAATGATAATGAGTACAATGTCTCTACTAAACTTATAACACCTTATGTGAGTGGTTCCAGTCCTCTGGTGGAAAACTGAAAATGCTGTAGTGCTGTACTAGTATCCGTTACTCCTGAACAGGAACAGGAAAACATGTCATGACGATATTGATATTTATACAGGATTTCACAATTAGTTCCATTGTGGTCCTGTTGTAAACATAATAACAGATATTATATACAGATATGGATAGATCATAGTAATACATACAAAAGAAAAATATATTAATAAGGTAACATACACAGGTAAAAAACACAAGTGTTCAATTACAAATAAATTAAGAAGAGAGTGAGAGAATCACTCCTGCTACCTGTTGAAATGGTTTCTTTTAGGTAATAATACAATTTTTAAGAGAATCAGATAAATTATTCCACATATTAGCTACTGAAACACTAAAAGACATTTTGAAGTATATGATTTGGTACTACTACATAAATAGAATTACTAGTGTTCAGACTTGTAGATCTTGTATTGACTTGATGATTTAAAACTGTTTTAGGATTGCACTGACCCAGGGAATTGATAGAGGATGGTTCTCGTACACAGACCTTTGGGCAATGAGTCAGGATCCTCAACTCCTACAGACATTTAATGAATTATCTTCCCTTGTTCCAAAGGTAAGCAAAGCAAGCGGCACAAGAATATTGGTTACCCCTTATAGATTACCAGTAAGCACATTGTTATCTTTTACTAATTACCAGTAAGAACATCGAAGTTTGATCCCTTATGAATTAACCAGTTAACACATCAGTATTGTTACGTCCACATAACAATATACTAGCATGCAAATGCTGTGTATTTTATCTGTACTGTACACAGCATGTATGAACATAAACACTATTCTCTTATGTGAAAGTGTTTTCTACTGTGCAAAGTATGTGTGAACATAAACACTATTCTCTTATGTGAAAGTGTTTTCTACTGTACAAAGTATATGTGCACATAAACACTATTCTCTTATGTGAAAGTGTTTTCTACTGTACACAGTATGTGTGAACATAAAAACACTATTATCTCATATGAAGGTGTTCTCCTTTTAGCAATGTTGTAGATTTAAACTTAGAAGTTCCTGTTATCATGTCTAATAGTTGTGAAAAGTTAATATCATTTTTATGAAATCAGTGAATATCCTACACCATTTCTATAAAATCGGTGAATTTCATCATTTTAACAAAATCAGTGAATTATCATCGTTCTAAAATGAATGAATATATCTCTCATTATCAGGTTCTAGCCGTATCAATGGTGGCATACATTGCTGGAATTTTAACCGTGGTTGGTTCTACGCTACTGGTCACTTCAACCTTGGCCTCACTGACCTCTGTTCCTCTGGCGACCAAGCAACATGCCATACTACCGGCCGTGAGTGATGTTGCTGTATCAAATGAAGGTCAGCAGGTCACTCAGGAGAGGACAGAGACTGTTGAAGGAAACAAGCCTAAGGTACTGGATGGCTCTCTTACATCACTATGGACTCTTCTAACTCTGCCCTCCATTCTGTCATTATCAAATCCTGCTCAGTCCAAGTTATCAACTTCTACCAAAACAACTTCTAAATCCAATGAAAATGCTACTGGTGTGGATGGTGACTTGGATGACGGATGGACGAAGGATACTTCTGGACTAAGTCATACGGGATCAAATTTCTTCAGCATGCTTTCGGATATTGTTTCGTTTTCTCTTCCTGAACGTCAAAGAACCGATGCCATGACAAACCAAATGGTATGTGCCAAAGGACCTTGTTTATTTAGTGGACAAAATATAAACTGTAAAAATGTATCCAAATTACAAAACAGCTGGCTTATGAACTCCTTATGGGAACAAAGGGACTCTGAACAAAGTGTTGTGGATAGGAAGAACTCACAGTGCAAACATTGTGAAGCAAGGAAGGTCTTGGGTGGAAGGAAACTGGACCGATTCTGTGATGGGGGACAGTTGGTCAGTGATTGGACATTTGATTGGTACGCAGATGTTTCCTGTTGTTGTGATCATGTGACTGCAGACTTGGACAGATCGCTTATATTTAATGGGTTCGCAGACATCTCTCTAGGCTTTCGTACAATGTTGACCCCAATCCCCGTATTAGGGACATAAATCAGGTATCAACACTATGCACAAGTTATGTCCCTTGTCGGTCATCTTGTGGTTAAAAAATCGTATTTCCCTATGTTGGTCTATGTAACTCTTTGACAATTGTTATTTTCTATCAATTGCAGTCAATTAGAATAATGCCCAAGAGTGGAGCAGTCCTTAAATTTGTATGATAACTTAACAATTAGCTATAATTTGCAGTAGTAACCTCTTGCATTTGTAGGGTATAAAAGGAAAACTTGACTTTTCACCAATTGACCTTTGGCTCAATCCATAAAGGGACATAACTTGCAGCAAAGTGTTGATACTGTACATATATAAATTGCAATAGACAAACACTATTATAAAAAACAATCATCTTTAATATTTGCCTCCCAAAATAAAAATTATGGGTAGTTTTACACTTGAGATATAAAAATTGAAATAAAAGTTTCATAATGTAGCAAATTTGTTCACTTGATCTGTTGCAGTGTAGTTTGCCTTTTATATATATATATATTCTGTCTGTAATTTGACCCATAACATGCATTGGTGCAAGTATTTGAACTCTGTATCAGTATTCATTTCCATAAAGTTGTAATATGTTTTCTGGAGGAAGTTGTGGGTCATTGACATGGGCCTGGCACCATTACTTTTAAAATACCAACAGTAACACTCATTGCTACTAAACTGCATTGCCCCAGTTAGCCAAGCAGTAAACAGGTATGTGTGTGGATGAAATTTTGTATTGGGGTTTAGTTTTATTTGAAATGGGATCTGTATGCAGGTGTTGAAGGAAGCTTCTGTGTAATGAGTAAAATTTGAAGAGCTGCTGACTTTCCCCCTTTTGTGTGTGTTTAGTTACAATTATGCATCAGTATCAAGGTAATAATCTCATCCATTAGGATTACGTCTACATCTATTAAGTCTATCAAAAATGTGATGAATGACGGGAAATGAAAGTAAAGAAATGGCTACTTTAAGTTTTGATGATTTTTTTTCCCTCTTAGCTCAAATCATGTTATCCATTTCAAATATCATAAAAAAGATAAAATTAAAAATTTCATTTATTTGTCAACTTTGAAATAAATACATGCTCATCAAAAGTTAAAATAAGGTAGAATATATAACAGATTGAATTTTATCCAGAAAGCAAAAATTAAGGGATATAATTTTGAAGTTATAACATGTGAACTTGAAAATAAATGCAGACAATGAAATTACTTGTACGAGTCTTTTAAATCCTTTAATTATTTTAAAATATTTGAATATATTTACATTTACTATCCCATTAATATTCACTGATTTAAAAATCTACATCAACCAAGGAGGGTAGCGTGGAGAAAGTTATTGGAGGGTAATGTTAAGAATGTTATTGGAGGGTAGCATTGAGAATGTTATTCTAGGGTAGTGTTCAGAATGTTATTGGAGGGTAATATTGAGAATGTTATTGGAGGGCTGTATTGAGAATGTTATTGGAGGGCAGTATTGAGAATGTTATTGGAGGGTAGTGTTCAGAATGTTATTGGAGGGCAGTATTGAGAATGTTATTGGAGGGCAGCATTGAGGATTTTATTTGAGAGCAGCATTGAGAATGTTCATTGGAGGGTAGTGTTCAGAATGTTATTGGAGGGTAACGTTTAGAATATTATTTGGGGGGGGGGGGGGTGTAGCGTTGAGGATATTAAATTAGAGGGTAGTGTTAAGAATGTTATTGGGGGGGGGGTCGAGTGTTGTCCATTACGATGCCCTTTTTATTCCGGGATTGAAATCGATATAGAATTTAAGCTTCACTGGTGTTAACCATGGTGTAAAACCGATTACTTTACCGCAATTCACCCTTGAATTAGAACGTTTTGGCCGATACAGTATTGCGTTGTGTGACAACACAGTTGGGTTTTTTTGCAATACAATTGCGAAATGCGACAAAAACTTTTATTGGTCCAAATGTATAAGTCCTAAGGCTGTCACGTTTACAAAATTTTGTAAACGTTTAAACGAAGCATTGTAAACGAAACGTTACCGTTTAAACGAAGTGTTGTATAATTTAATAAAATAAAATACGCACAGAATTTTAAGACCCATTAATGACCATTATGTTTGTGTTTCAGTTTTCATCGTTCTATGGACGATGCAGAGATTGTCACCGGACGTTCCGGAGTATAAATATAAGACAGAATAAAATACACGAACATAAATATCCGGATAGCATTTAAATTGAATTCAATTTTATTCACACTGTACAACATTTGCACAATACAGATCACAAATTCACAATAAACTTCAATTTTCAAATTTTCATTTCAGTGATTTCACATTAGATTGTCCAGAGAGGTCTTTTTTCTTTCCCGCTACTTCCAACTCCGTAAAATAATTCCATACACCAGAACGTTTCTGTTTTTCGGCCATTCTAATTTTGAGAGTTGCGAGTCTTGCGACAGATGATAATACAAATAAAGTTTAAGAATACCTGTTTGAAAGCAATCGACAATTTTATGAGTATTGAATCTCATCCATTCACTTAATTTCATTCAGCAACTTTCTTCAATGAAAAAAAAATGACATGCCAAAGATGCCATGCAAGTGACACGTAAATATTCATACAGATTTTAAATTTGAACGTTTTTCCAGATTTGTATCCATACATTTAGATATCTTATTAGGAATTTTCTGGAAGGGGGGGGCTATAATTGCCGTCAAAACCGTTAATAAATGTTTATTAAAAACAATAAAGCACATTTTGCAAGATGATCAAAGAGCAGCACAGTAATGCAATACAAGCCAGAAACATATAGTAAGAGATTCTGAGACCCTTTCAGTTTACTAATTAAATATGACGGGAAAAAATTGTTCACCGTTCCTATAGACTATAGTCAAACTTTTATAAATTCATTACTTCCCCTCGCAATTTGTTTAATAAGTTTATTCACTTGAAATAATTATTCAAATAATTTAGATTGTAATTTGAACCCTGCAAGATTTGTGCCACATATATAAGACATCGTTTAAACGTTTAGGGATTTTGTAAACGTTTACAGCCCAAACACGAAACCTTACCGGTTACACGTGTACACGTGACAGCCTTACTAGAGATGGAGAAAACTGATTTTGATCTGGTCAGACAGTCTCTAGAGATGGAAAAAACTGATTTTGATCTGGTCAGACAGTCTCTAGAGATGGAGAAAACTGACTTTGATCTGGTCAGACAGTCTCTAGAGATGGAGAAAACTGACTTTGATCTGCTGAGACAGTCTCTAGAGATGGAGAAAACTGACCTTGATCTGCTGAGACAGTCTCTAGAGATGGAGAAAACTGACTTTGATCTGCTGAGACAGTCTCTAGACATGGAGAAAACTGACTTTGATCTGGTCAGACAGTCTCTGGAGAGGTTTAAATTGTTTTACCACAGGTATCTGAATTTTAATAAGTAGAAAAAATTATGTCTCTGTCACATAGTTTTACACATACACACACACACACACACACAAACAGATATATATATATATATATATATATATATATATATATATATATATATATATACAACCCCGTGAGGATCCGGGTTGTTAAAATAGATCCTCAGCACCCCTAGCTTGTCGTAAGAGGCGACTAAATGGGGCGGACCTTCGGATGAGACCGCAAAAACCGAGGTCCCGTGTCGCAGCAGGTGTGGCACATTAAAGATCCCTTCCTGCTCAAAGGCCATAAGCGCTGAGCACAGACCTAAATTTTGCAGCCCTTCACCGGCAATGGTGACGTCTCCATATGAGTGAAAAGTTCTCGAGCGGGACGTTTAACAATATATAATCAATCAACACACACACACACACACATATATATATATATATATATATATATATATATATATATTCACTAAGAGTAATTTTGGAATTTATATCTATTGACTAAGATTCAAATACCGGTTGTTTTATACAGTTGTCTCTCTTTTCAGCATATTGGAAAATCCACCAAAAAATAATCTGAAATAAGAAACAATTTATCGCACTCTGCATGATTCAATATATTTTTAGATTTGTTGTGCCAAAATTATTTTTAAAAGAAAGTAACCATTAATTAGAAATTAGAGAGAGAGAATGAAGCAATACTGGATACATTGACCATGGAGAAAATCGTTGTTTTTAATTACATTCCATGACTTTCACAGCACTAAGTAAGGTAAATTTTCCTAGTTCTACAGGGATGTTTAAAAATCATAGAATGCATGCACTGCAAATTTAGCATTGAATACATGGAATAGACATGTAATCGAATAAAGACATATGAAGTATTCTAAAAACCTGGTCATACTCTAAAAATCTGGTCATACTCAGTACTCTAAAAATCTGGTCATACTCAGTACTCTAAAAATCTGGTCAAACTCAGTACTCTAAAAATCTGGTCAAACTCAGTACTCTAAAAACCTGGTCATACAATATATACACATTCATATGGTGAACTAATTATAAACCCCCCAAAAAGTGGATCTTTCAAGAAATCGTCAGTATGAATTTCAATTTTACAACTTAAGATCCTTTTCTAAGATTGGTCTACTTCAATCTAATTATCTGCGTATCTTTCGCCGCCCTGTGTGTTATGTTGTGATACGCAACTCTTTAATTGGTCAGGATCGCTTAGATCTCTTTCTTTTAACTGACGAGAAAATGAACACAGCATTGTGATGTAGTCCGTGATGTACACAATTGTTTGTTAATCTGAATAAAGTACATCCTCCCCAGGAGAAGGTCGGGTTTCTCACAGTATGGTGGTAATATAGCACTATAAAAGTCGTCCGTCGTAATATCGAACTTTCAGCTTAAAAAAAGGAATAATACACCAGACAAATCTGATATGGGGTAGAAAGTGGAGGATGCGTGCAATAATATTTTGAAATTGAAAAGTTTCAAATTTACCTCATTCAGTGAGACTTTTCCCGCAGTTTCAGTAGAAAGTAATCTGAAAAAAGAAAGAAAGAAAACATGCTAGACTCGAACGCACCAAATTACGATCAGTAGACGACAAATAAACCTACTGAGCTATCCAGCGAGGCCATTAAAAAGGAATATACATGTATTACAGACAAAAGAAGGCAGCCATTATGATGATGTAGCACTCCTCCTTAATATAATTTTGAGAGCCGGTTGTTTTCATGTGTTGTAGACATGGGGTGCAAGAGAATTAAGAGAATGAGAAAACTGATACAAATACAATGTATGTATATATATGCTGTACTTAAACCCAACTTTCCGTGTGAGTTGGCCAGACTGTATAATCCATCCGCATACTCCCACACTACCTGAGTTTAATTTCAGGGGACGTCACAAACAAAAAGAATCGCGGGCAATATATCACTATTCTCTGTGTAACAACACTGAGAGCAGAATTTTACTGCCCTTCCCGTTTAATGTTGTAGTGTAGTTTTCCTCTTGTCTTTGTTTTGTATCTGTTGTTTATTTATTTGTTTGGATTGTGTACATGTGTGTACACGTGTGTGGGGGGAAGGGGTGATTGTTTTTTGAAATGTTGTTTTTAAATCATAAATCATGAATATTCTAGACCATAAACACTCGAATTGATTTTGCCATACCATGGCATTTATCAATATCATAAAAATGAGGAGTGCTGTGTTCCCCTCCCCTCAGTAATGCACGGTAATTCTATCCACAGTATGCTACCATGTTACCGGGTTCTCAGTTGCTTTCAGACCTGTCCTTTTATTTATTTATTTGCTTGTTTGGTAAATATAAATGAATACCAACTTCAGTACATCCCAGATTCGCTCCTGGTACTTTTTTTTCCTCTCCAATTATTAATAATTTAAAATTTTATATATATATATATATATATATATATATATATATATATATATATATATATATATACATACATACACACACACACACACACATATATATATATATATATATATATATATATATATATATATATATATATACATACATATATATATATATAAAACGTCAAAACATTTCATAACAATTTCAAGATGTGACGCCTGAGGATTTTTATTTTTAAATGAAAGCGCTTGCATCATAAATTATCTTCTTTTTTTTTTATTTCTTGGAATATCAATACCGGAAATTAATTTGTATACATCTATATGTATGTATGTATATGGAATCAATATTGGGGTACATAAATAATGTGAAGAGCATGGACAAGTTATACAGAAATAACAGCATAACTCCAAAACATAAAATACAAAAACAACATTATATATATATATATATATATATATATATATATATATATATATATATATATATATATATGTATATATATATATATGTGTGTGTGTGTGTGTGTGTGTGTGTGTGTGTGTGTGTGTGTGTGTGTTCATTAGAATTTAGAATTTGCAAGTGATATTTTATAATTATCAAGTGCAGTTTTTAATTTTTCAGTTGTTGTTTACATCGCTGAATATAAATGTTTTCACATGGAAACACAGCTGTTGACAGATAATTAAATTGTAAAAGTATATTTCATTTTTTTTTCTTCGTGAAATTGACGTTACGTAGAACTTTTAGGGCAAGACATATCCATTGCCATAGTTTACTGGCGGTTTATTCTTTTTTTAAAGAGTGTAATTAATAATTCGATGCTTAAACTTAAAAGTATTTAAATTATTAATTATGATTTTTAATAATAACAATAATGATAATAACTCGGTATGATTGTCGCTCTGTAAGGTAACGTTATGAAAATTTGCCTGCTCACCTCACAGCATTCACACTATGTTATGTCACAATGAAATATAATATGATTTAAAAAAAAAAAAACAATCTGCGCTTGTTCTCACATTTTATTGATAGTGTCCTTATAAATCCAAATTTCAAGAAATTTCTGTATATATCAACCCACAAGAAATTTCTGTAGATATCAACCCACAAGAAATTTCTGTACACACCAGCCCAAGAGAAATTACTATACACACCAACCCACGAGAATTACTGTCCACACCCAACCACAAGAAATTTCTGTACACAACAGCCCATAAGAAATTACTGTACACATCATCCCACTAGAAATTACTTTACGTATTAATTAGACCACAATAAATTACTATACACATCAACTCACTTTGTGCAATAGATATGCGTTGACTGCTTTATTTGAACATGATTGGTTAGTTTGGCATTGTGATGTCACAAAGCAACTAAAGTCCAGTGACTACCTCCAGACGTGGTCAGTTTTATTATCAAAAATATGACAGAATGTAAATATATCTACATATTGACTTGGGATTAGATGTTGACACCTCAACAAGTAACTAACTTCTGTTTGAATTTGTTTGTCCTGTGAGCGACAAAGGAAATCATTTCATGTTATCCAGAAAACAAAATTCTGTCAAAATGATACTCCTCTGTTGACAGAATGGAAAAAGTAGCGAACATTGAACACTGCAAGCGCATGTTTCAATCCTAGCGAGAAATGTCAACAGCATGTAAAATTTTACGTTCGCGGAGACGTATCTTTAGCCCAAATATTTATGTATATTTTGGCCTACATGTTTACAAGCTAACTCTTGTAAATTTGCCTTCGATAGATCATCACTACCTAAATAAACCGACAGAGACAAACATTTATGTACGCAGCGCATTGGGGGTAGCGCGGATGGATTTTTTTTCATAATACCGATAAGTTTCTGATCGTATCATCTCCATCAAGTAATTAAGGAAATTGTAATTACAGGATTATTAAACGGATTGACGGATGGGAGTCGATACGTCGTATAACTGACGCGAGTTTCACGGCGAAGCATTAAATAAACCTGCAATACGACGAACTGTTATTTTCGGCAGTTTCTATTAACCTCGAGGAGTCTCGGGTGTTAACTGCGCAACCTTAAAGGATCCGCTTTTTCATTCTTATGCGACAGTCCTGATTAAATTTCCCATTGATTATAGAGAAGTGTCTGCACACTGGAGAGGATGCAAGAGAGATTTAGGAGTATTTTTCGGACTTTTAAATACCATTGAAATGCGAAACAAGTGGGAAACGTTTAGCTCCAAGCAGTTTTCCCGAAAATGCGAATCAGTGTCCGGAATATGATTCCCATAGGAAGAATTATCGCCACGCTGTTAATAATAGCAGTTGGTTTAACTAAGAGCAAAAGAGGTGAGCTTTTCAACTGAAGTTTTAAAAAAAATGATTTTTTAATGTCCTTATATGATTTTAAACAGAAGATAAAATGCTTTGAATTTTTCGTATCGAAGTATATTGATTTATGACTATAATCAGGAATTTCTTTTCAATGAACAAACACGCCATATGACGATTTAAAAAGATAAATATGGAGTTGCGTAACCTTTGAACATTAAATTTTTTTCTGCGAGAGGTTTATTCTTCGAACAATCGCCCTGTATGTTTTACGCTACTCGTTCTAATAATTGAAAACGGAATGTTGAAATAAACGAAATACTACAGAGCAAATGATTCAGGCGCGTGAATAGCGCACGATAAGTTTTCTGCTTATGTACTCACAAATCTCGACAGATAGAAGCCAACATTAATTGCTGATCAAAGAATGAGCAAAATACTCTGTCAGGCACGTCTTTCTCAAACCCATGTGGACGGGTGTTTCCTTCTTCACAACAGCCTTGAGCATAAGCGTTATTGTCCCGATGTGAACAGCGTGTTGCGGTCTCTACCTCTTATGTTCAAATTTTCCAATCTCAATGAAAAAAAAAAAATCATCAAAAAACCCGACATTTTTCTCTCTTATTTTTTTTTTATTTAGGGGCATCACATTGTTGCATATAGTATCAGTTTGAAGTATGTATTGATAGAGAAAACGAGTCGAATGGAGAAATTATTGACAACAGCTTGTGGGAATAGTAAATAATTTTTAAAAACCGCCTTAGAAAGTATTGTTATTTAATAAGGTCAGGCGAGGTTATTTGGTGAATTTTTAGGGTACATTTTATCTCTATAAGCAATAAATTTCTAAATTCTCCGAAGAAGTAAGTCATTTAAGCTTCATTGGATGTTTAACTAGCTCTGTATTAAAAAAGATAGTCTCATGGAGCGATGTTTAAAATGTAACACTGTCTCGTAAATAAATTTATCTAAGCCTTGATATTTACAGGAAATTATCTTCTTCTTTATTTGCAAATGTATTGCCCAGAACCATATCTAATTTGCACGCAAAAGAATATCGTGCATTCCATCTTAAAAAGATATCACCTTTGTTTAGATATAGGCGCTGTTGTATAATAAACACATAAATCTGGTGGTTGAAAGGGACAAGTTAGTAGAACACGGGAAACTAGAACGAAATATATATATATATATATATATATATATGAGAGAGAGAGAGAGAGAGAGAGGCTGCCCTTCTTTTTTTAAATTAAAGGCATTATAGATATTATACGTTAACAACTATGAGGAAGTGCACCCGATCGATACTGAATTCATCAATAAATATTCGCGTTCTTGTAACTCGTATTTATCGATTCACTTGTTCATTTAGGGGAGAGAGAGAGAGAGAGAGAGAGAGAGAGAGAGAGAGAGAGAGAGAGAGAGACTTGTCCTAGGTATTCGTTCTCATTTGAAGAATGCCTTTCATGTGTTATCGATACTAGAACTGTTTGCTCAATAAAACCCAAGTGACAGGTCTCAGTTGCTAGTGTTTACTTAATATCAAACCATCCTAAACAACAATTGGGAACAAAAATTAAGCCAGTGAAAACGTCGTTTTTACTTTCAAAATTCACGACGGCGAAAAACACGCGTTTGTCCCTTTTGAGAGTGTCAGATAAACAGCCGAATAATGGCCAAAGAAGTCATCTTTGTAGCGAGGAGAAAGAAAAACCAAAAACGTGGATTTATCACGAAACTCAGACTGGTGTCCACTGACAAATCTATGTCAATTTGTTGACTCTTTTTATGGAAATACCACTAAATAATCACGAATTTTATACAATGACATGGTTTAAGGGTTTGAAATTAATAAATGAAATACATAGTATTACTTTGAAACTCGATAAACATTTCACACCATATATATTTAAAATCTTTGAAACAGTTTCGGTAGTACATGCTTTGTAATGCATGCTGATAGAATTTATGGGGGAACTGGATACTTTTGACAACGCATTCTTTGTCGTGAGAAGCTGTAACTTGCCTGAAAAGAAATCCCTTTTCTATAAATCCACTGAATTTTATTGATATATGAAGTTTTCAGTTTCTGATTGTGACATAAAACCTGTTCTCCGGCTCGTATTCACTCTCACAGCTCTAAAAAGATTAAGTTGCTCTGAGGTAAACATTTTTACCTTTTTGTACGTAGATTTTTAAGTTTTATGGGTATTTGCCATTTGCGTTCTCAAAGAAATTTGCGATAGTGTTCTGAAAAATTCACAATTTTCCTTTTTTTTAATCGGGACTTAACATTATATATCGAAAATTCCTATGAAATAAGTGACAAGCTTAGGTATTTTAAATCCCACTTTTATCCTTTGCGGGGAAAGTTGTAAAATTCTTATCGAATATACTTTGTTATCAATTTTCCATTTAATACCCAAATTGATATATATCCCTATAAATTTATGCATGGACATATACCTAAGGCCTTAGAGATTGCGTTACACTGCCCGTAGTGGTTTTCGTCGCATCTGTTAGAAACCAATGCATTAACACTGTCTTTAAGGAGTTGTTTTTTGTTATTCCGATATAAAGCAAATTGTTAAGTTTAACACCACCGCGAGGCTTTCTTATTTATCGGCTACAGTCGCGCAGAACGCCGTTTTTACGAATTTTATATGTATTAGGAGTTTTGAAATAATGTCAAGTAGCGCATTATAAATTAATGTAAAAATTAGCGTAAAGAAAGGCGCTGACATTTATTTCCTTGCATGTATAAGTAAATTAATTTTTGGCGAAAGGGGTAAGACGGATTTTGATTGTCCTTCAGTTTTGTATCTCAAGCTTTTTATGGAAAAAAAAGTATAAAGAAACTGATATTAAATGCTGCCGGTATCTTGTCTTCGGCTCCCGCTGAGGACTCGGCGTGAAGAACGGCAGGTCTCTGATTCCTTATATTGTAGTATTTAAATAATGTTGATTTTGAAAGCTTTTAATAAAATATCAAGACTTATATCGAATTTTCTACTTGTAATAAACGTAATTAAATTTTTGTATGAAAAGGTTATTGGTTTGTATATTTTCTTTAATACTCAAATATTAAAATTTAAACGATACAAAAATATCTTTCGAAATTGGTAGATCAAATGAGATCATGGATTCTAGAAGAAGAAGAAGAAAAAAAAAAAAAGAAAAAAAAAGGTGAAAAATGATAAAAATTAAAAATGAACAGTCACACCAGAATAACTTTCTTTGATAATTAATAAATGAAAGATTCACCACTACAGCGTCAATAGATTTCGTACCTTTTTAATCGTAATTTCGTTTGAAAAGAACTGAATACATGTATTGTTTCTCAATAATCGATTGTCCATGAGTTGTTGTCATTGCATTTGGGGAGTAGAAGAGCATGCTAACAATCACAATGGGGAATTCGGATATGAATGCCATTTATCACTTATATTTAATATGAATTCACGGACAACATTGTTGCGGATGGCGTTGAGAAATGCGCCATTAGGAGGGTTGAATTAAGACACAATGAGACCGACTCCTTCTATGCGGTTTGTGTTCGATTAAATTGGCCAAGATATAAAAATTAGTTTAATTGACTTCCCAAAAAACGTTGGGGAGGGCGGGGAAACGATTAAATCGGAAAGTGCTTGTATTGAATCGTCTGTAAGACAGCCACCTGCCTACCCAGTTTGACAAATAGTTGTACCTCTGTATTTGACCCAGTGTAAAGATGTATCGTTTATAATCAAGAAAAAAGAGGGAAACTATTGATTCTCCGTGACAATCTGAAGACTCAATGTCGGTCTGGAATGCTTATAAATACCCCTAATTCGATTTTAAAAAATGAACCATACATTTTACTAAACCTTTGATAATGTGTAATTTTTTCATAAATCAGAGCGATAAAGTTAGATAAATATTATATATCTACCTGGTCTTCCAATTTCATACTCATAATTCTTTTTCTTTCTCGATTATGATTGGTCGTAAATTGCGGTTTGCAAAGACGTCCGCGCTCGATCAAATACCGCGTACGTCGTTAAAGGCACCATCTTGATCAATTCGATAAAGGATCACTGTGGTGTCATGTATTGGCGCGAATGAAATAATCGTCCTGTATTTCTATCCGGTATTTTTAACCTTTCTCATGATCCCAAATTGCATTGTGCTGATGTCGGACAAGAGAACTACGGCAACCCGTTCATTTATCGCATTACCCAAC
Organism: Ostrea denselamellosa; assembly: GCA_024699665.1. Lineage (NCBI taxonomy): Eukaryota > Metazoa > Mollusca > Bivalvia > Ostreida > Ostreidae > Ostrea > Ostrea denselamellosa. Next base: position 19,148,831 of record JAMZEH010000023.1, read on the forward strand.
ACAATATGGAAGGAATCTGTTTACCCGAACTCAGGAGCCAAACACATTTTAGAAATATAATAGATAAGAATAAATTCGCTACGTTTGTGGTGGGGAACTTTCAATTTCAAGTTCCGTATTCTCTCAGATAAATTGATAAAAACATCTTAGTAAACACTTGCGTATAACTCCTATGCAACAGTTTTCTAAATTGTAGGTAATGTTAAAAAAAATGAGGAGGACTCAAGTTCTATCTCCCAACCCTTAAATTCGAAAGATAATGCATACTTTTCTACTGACAACTGAAATGGGATAATTATATATTGTAGATATAGACCCCTGTCTACCAGAGCATCACAGCGTTATCGATGATTTCCGAAGAAGCACGCATTATCGACCGAGGGCGAACGAGCGGAGACTCTGTGACAATGACCTGACTCCTGGGTGGTACCGACTCCAGATCAATGGAACAGACGCCGATATACCGACCAAATGTGTTAAGGTGACCGAATAGTTCAGCAATCGAAGTCACAGGACAAAGTCCAGGACTTAGTCAAATTATGGAATCATATTTGCTAACTTGTTCATATTTTCTCCGGACTTCTGGCCATTTAAAACCATTTTTCAAAATACTCCTAGCTTGCCTGCAGTGTGTAGAATGTTATCCTAACTCATTAATGATTTATTGTTAAAGGCTTATATATTTATTATCTCACTATTGATGTGCTTACGTCGAAAGCTAATAAGGAAAAAGTCTACTACGATTTCTGAAACCCCGACAAAATTAACGCTTCTAAGTTATCGCTCAAACCCGTAAATCTGAAACTTAAAAAAAAATGTCTGGAAGGTCCTCCAGCCATAGTAGTCAGTTATCTGAAGAAAAAAATGAATCCTTTAAGCGAGGAAGTAATTTATGGTATTTAAAAGTCACATTGATTTATAAAATGCGTCAAATAAAAGTTTCATAATTATATAACACAGTGAATATAACATGGAAGTTGGTTAGACTTACTTTAGTTCACCATCAGTACAGGTATGTTGCATCATTTTTCTAAGGGGGAAGCGGAGATTTTTCTAACATTCTTGACAGACACCCCCCCCCCCCCCTTTTCCCCCTGATTCTACGTGCTGAGTAAAATAGAACTAAAACATCATTTTCAGGTTAAGCGATGTGGAACCGCGGCTCCAATATGGCTGTCCATGCCAAAAGATGGAATGCCAATCCCAGGGGTCACCAAAAGCGGAAGCGCCTGTGTCACGTGGTCCCCGAGGGGAGAATATCCAGAATGTTGCTCGATTAGATTTCCAGTAGAAGTTAAAAATTGCATCAGCTTTTTCGTCTACAAGTTGACGAGTACAGGAGGATGTGATTTAGCCTATTGTGCACAAGGTGATTGTGTAATCGCTCATCACAGAAAAACATATCTTTTGGTCTTAGAAATCATTTGCAATTAAGATAAAGCGATTGATGCTAATTATGTAACACCTGCCACCGCAACCCCACAAACAGAAGCAATGCAATAGTTTTCTTTATGTTACTGTACTTATGAAAAACCAACATAGTCTTAATATAAACCGATTTCTTCATTAATTTTCAGTTCCGAAAAAGAAGTGTCTAACTGGACAAGTGTATATTCGGCATTTGAAGAAATGCATAGGTAGAATGAATTTCATTATTGATTTTTAAAGCAAAATGCAAAATTTTCCACTTAAAATACTTATATTAGAATTATTTTCATCTAATATTACAATTGTATTTCATCTATGAGTTTATGATTTTCTAGACTACAATGCCAGAACCAGTAAGCCTTCATTACAAGTCAGCGTCTCTAGAAAACACGTCATGATCACGTGCACCTTCCGGGTTCTCAACAAACTAATTGCAATGACGTCACCAACCTTCTACATCGCTTGGTACAAAAAAGAACGGGGTCTTTCTTTGATCAAATCTACCTTTACTAGAAAAACAAAAGACTCCATAGTTATCGGAGAACATGCGTTTTCTGGAGATACGGTGAGAGGTTTACCATGTTTTAAACTAATTCATATCAGGAACATATACCGGCAACATGTATCAAATTGTACTTTTGTGTTATTTTTTTTATGGAATTTCAGGTGATTTGTAGCGTAGAAGAAATTTATCAGTTGAGAGACAAGAAAAGCAGGAAAAGTAGACCTTATTTCATTGGTATCAAGGTATTTGAGAAAAGAAACTTTAAATCTTCCTCATAATACCGTGTGTTCTGTTCATTAGTGAACTGCTTTGTCGGTGTATCTACAAGTGGGGCTCAACATTTCAAAAACAGTTTTGAAGTACATATTTTCCATAATGTTTTGTTATAATACCCCGTTGTAAAAAGCACCTCTAAGTTAATATCTTAGATATAAAAATACTTCACACCAACACATCAGCGTTTCATATTCATTGTACGACTGAGTATACCTTCACCCACTGGTTGGGCTGGATTGACCCCCACACTTTGAATATCCCCGACAAGAACTTTTACTGTCTTTATGTATTTATGGCAATGTCATTAGTTAGAAAGTTGATTTATTCCCGAGAGAGATAGAAAAGAATCGGGTACTTGAGAAAATTTTAACAGCCATGGTTCAGTCAAGAACGTTGTAACCTGTCGATCTTTGAAGTACGTTAAATTTCTTACTATCATGTTCGTCAATATTGTACTTTTCATTTATATACACACAACTACAAAGCTTTATCTACAGTCGGGATGAAATGCTCTTTTTAAATAAAAACAGTTTGATTTCCGCTCGTTTTAACGTTGCTAAATCGTTTCTTCATGTAGTGGTTTAGTGAATTCAAAGGCTGTTTTGTATTACTAAAATAAAGGAAATCCCTCAGTCGAATAAACAAATTGATGATAAAATATTTCGCCACAAATGAACCGACTATCCTTTGCTTTTTGATGGAAAGCCTGCGTAATCCGGACCGTTTTACACGACGCCCAATTTTAGTTGCTAAATATGTATGTTGACCAAATAAAAGCGGTTATTTACCTCGTAATATACTTTACTTTAGATTAATAGCTTAACTTATCACTCAGTGTCCTCTGTGTGTGAAAAAAACCATTGGCAAATAGTTGCGAAGAAACCATGTTTTTCACGAAGTGAAAGATGTAAAATTCTGTGTGTATTTCTTAATCTCTTAAAACGATATATTGAAATATCGTATGTGTACCGCAAGACACCTCTTAGGATTGAACTCTCGTTAAATATACGGGATTCATGGAGTGCATTGTAAGATATTTTTTTTAAACCCAAACACTTGAAATCTACATTGAAAATTCTAAGCAATAGGAATGGGCGTGGTCAAACTGGAGAGGGATGCTTTTCAAATTTATGAACAAACAATTGCAGGATTACATGAAAAAAAAAAGATCCAGGATTCCGTGTTTATTTTCTAGCTTTTACGAAAGAAAATAGTTCTGCGTGAAGACAGACCTGTCGCTAACGTAACCCTCGTGTCAACAGTGCCCATAGTCTGTGACAACAATGCCGACAAGTGTGACATCACAATTAGACTGGCGTTACAAAAAACTGGTAATGATACAAATTCAGTCTTCAAACACAGGTGGTCAAGAAAATTATTCTTTAAAGCTGTTTCAATCCTATTGAAAGTAATGTTTGAATTATAGCTATAAAATCCGTTTAACGTATGTAAAAGAAGTTATTAAATGTTTAAATTCAATATAGGTTACATGAGACTGTGCACATCATTGACACGCTAATATTTGCGGTTTCATTCTAGTTTGTGTGTAGATCTGATTAATAGAAAAAAAGATTTTATTTTTCATTTATGAAAGGTGACATTTCCCCTCGTATCACATTTGAGAAATGCGTGATATATTTTGCAATGGGCTGGAAGTGCCAGAAGAACGTGTGTCAGGAACGGACCTTTCAAGTGGCAATGTCACCAAACCTGAAGCATTTGTCCAAGCAGAAACTCGTCGTCCACGGTGAAATTGCAACAGCTAACCTTCTGTCCTGGAAACAGAGCCAGTTAAAATTCAAGGTATTATGGGGTATAAACTATGTGTGTACTTAATTTAGCGTGTTTAGAATTTCGCGCTCTCTTAGCTAATGTACTATTTGGCTTTATCATGATTTAGCACTTCTATGGTAATGGATAAATAAAGATTTCGTGCAACCTTAAATTAGCACTCTTGCTTCATCGCCATAGGCGCTAGAATATGAATCCAGTTTAAATAAGTTGGTTGGTTGTTTTACGCATTGTCATTAATTTTTCACTCATATTGAGACGTCACCATAGGTGAAGTCCTATGCTTAGCGCGCAAGGCCGAAGCAGTGAGGGTTCTTTAACGTGCCAACGCTTGCTGCAACATAGGACCTTCGTTTTGAAGGTCGTATCCGAAAGACTCATGATTCTCACTTCTAAATGCGGAGCGTTGAGTGAAGGAGCAATCACTACCTATGTTTATGCCTTAATTTGACGCGGCCTTGGCACGAGCGGGGCTCGAACTCACAACACTCCGGTAACGAAGCTGAACTAATGCGACGGTACCACTTAAATAAATGCGCGTACAGTATTCCAGAGGTATCTTGTCCGTGCTGATTCGTGCTGAAACTACAATTGCTTAAGTATTGGAATTAAAGAAGAAGAAAAAAAACCAGAGCGAGGAGTGGACCTCCATATTCGTTTTATTTCTCCCACAGTTCGAATACAAGGAGTGTAGCTCAATGATAGCTTATTCTAAGAGTTAATCTGTGATTTGATATATTACTTTAAGATTAATCATTAAGTGCGGAACTGATGCGTTATTTTGTACTTAACTGTAATCAGATGATACTATTCCACTGTGGCCGTTAAAGGGCAGGCCATCTGCAACACCAGAACTTCGTTAATTAAGAACTGGATGCTAATTGATAATGCCCAACGAAAGTACAATAGTTCCCATGAATTATCTCCAGAGTCATCAATGACTAATCGATACAGTAGTAGCACTGATCCACCATCATAGTCATCCCGATGACCAGTGCTACTCTAAATAGGTCACTGGTTCATCAGATGTGACATTCGTATGTCCAGATTCAGACGCAGGCTGATCATGTCAATGATGAAGAATCTCAGTAACAGATGCTGTTAGCAAATCATATTGTTAATAAAGGTTATCATTCACCTGTCAAATTAACACGTAAGGTTGGTTTATATAGATGTGTGTCAGCTTGTGTGTGAGAGACTCAGGAAATGATTGTGTGTGTTTTTCTCGTTTCCAGATGAAGGTTGTTGACTTTCCACCTGCCAGCTGTTACGTTCTGAGTGGTGTGCACATTCTTTCTTTTGTCGGCAGGTAAAAACGTGCAAGCATAGAAATTCCGAAAAAGGTCATCGTTCTTTGAAAATTCAAACAAAAACCAAACATTTATGGCGAAATAGCGTTATCAGAATACATTTATTGGTTAAGTACATAGTTTACAATTGAAGTAGTCTATCCGGATTAAAAAGTTTATTAAACGTACCCCTGGATGATTGGGTACATATTTTTCTTTTGCAGTGTACAAAGGGTGCGGGAAGGGGGATCGTTTATCCTCCTGCGCAGTGATGAGACAACTTTACAGGTAGATTTATAGGGGATTCGAGAGGCTTTTGGATATCGAACTGCAATAAACGTCCAGCACAATCTCACACCATATTAATTGCAGCACTTCAATGTCGGTCGATAGCTTTTAATGTCTGGACGAGGTGTACACAAGTCTTAAGTGTTTGTTGAAGCAAAGAGGTCGTGATGGAGAACAGAAATCTGGAGACTTGTCAATATAAAGGGCTCTGTTTGTTGTTTCTCATACGTCTGAGCTTGACATTATGAAATACCTCGGCAAATAAATTTATAACTTACCATTCCTTTAATAACGCATTTTACACACTGCGCATGTGCATTTCCTTAATGACAGCGATTTTTACGGCCATTTTTACACACTGTACTTGTACATTATTTGTTGATTTTTTGTTGAACCAGTTCATCATCTTTCTGCTTTACACTCTTCTTAAAACACTGAGGTGTCTACTTAAAATAGTGTCGGTCTTCATTAACGTCTTTTTGATCGTCATAAAAAATATATAATGTGATATCTTGTTATAAATGTCTCTTTTGTCTGTCACATTTTATTAAAACGCACCTTTATATCAATTTTAAATAAGATCCATGCCCAAACAATGAGGAACCCCCAACATGATATGTTCAGCCTTTGCGGTCTTGCCATGTGGTTCGAAGGCGTGACTGTCACAGTGAGCAGATGTTCGGAAAGTCTCTGGAATAAACGTTATACCCTACAATACCAAGGACGACAACAGAACTCTAAAATCAAGATATTTGAAGCACGCAATGGAAAACTCATAACGGTACTTATATTGAAGTTGAAATCTCCACTTTGTGAATTTTACTGAAGTGTAATTATAACGTTTTTATCATGCAGTTCTAATCGATATAACCAAACATTATCAAGAAACGGAATAAATGTGATGATTGTAAAACTCTTTATGTTTTAGATATACATTCATGACCTTGTTCAGATTCGTATTGACATCAACTCATTAGACATTTCCGCATCCGTCCACATTTCCGGTTTCCATAGCAACAAAGTAGAGGGTTTGTGCGGAACCATTACCCGCAAGAAAAACAAGAACGCCGTTTCCACGGTTACGGATGGCTATGGGTTTAGAGTCTGGAGGTAGACTTACGAGTTTTACATAATAAATATATTATTGTAACCAAGTTTTAGGGTGATCGTTTTGTTGAGCCCGAGAGCCAAACGATCAACTTTTTTCAGTACGAGAATTTTTTTTAGATACTTTATGGGAAATGTTTATGTAGGGTACATACATATACAGACATTTACAACAAAGCACACCGCCATCAGTTACATTGACGTTAATATTGTCTTTTCACTACAGGGTTCAGCCGCACCAGAGTCTGTTCCAAATGTCTCCCTCGTACCCATACGAAGGAATCAAACCATCATTACCAAAATGTGAATGTTCATCTACTACGGCACCTAATACATGCACAGAAAGCACGAACAGAAGTGAGTTCTATTCATTCATATATCAAAAGGATATCACGTCAGAATTTTATGTGACGAAAAATAACCCATCAATCACCAAAACTTACAATGTATCAGCCGGAATTGATATTAGTGACAACAGAGTATTGAAACCAACTGAAGCGAGGCAGCAATGCAAAGAGGTCATTCGTGAATCCAAACTATTTCACAAATGTGTTCCCCTACGAGGAAGTGTGTTAGTGGAAATAATTACTGTGTGTGAGAAAATTGCAACAATACAAGACAGGTCTACTTGGATTCCTATAGTTCTGCGCTTGATGGAAAGTGTTTGTAATTTCGCCTATACGTCGAATACGTCATTATCCGATCGGAATGTGACTGCTGGAATAGATCACGTGACGAAGATTAAAGACTTGTTTCGGTGTCCAGAAAACTGTTTCAAACACGGCGTTTGTGCCAGAAATGGATGTGACTGCATCAAAGGATACTCTGGGGTGGAGTGTCTAAACAAGGCAGGTAAATTCTAAAATTTACTCACTTCTTTAGTAGAGAAGAAACGGTCAACAGTGTGTGTATTGGTACAATTTAAATCTACGGTTTGAACCGTACAAAGTATTTCTGTTCATTTAATTGACTTTTTGAATAAATTAATGTTGTCAGAATAATGCAGTCGAAAACAATATCCATTGATATGAAATTAAATCGTTACATTTACCTAGTTGTCCCAACCAATGACGGATCTAGCCAGTCTACTGAGTCACGGACGGCGGAACCCATCTCAACCTACCCTGTCCCCTCAACCGAACCACTGAATACTAATATCACCACTGGAGAGCAAACAACTGAAAAACAAACAACAACAACAGCAGCAACCACAACAACAACAAAACAAACACCAACTCCCACCACGGAAGCGAAAACAACATCAACAGTTCAAACAACAACACTCAAAGTAACAACATCAACACAATCCTCCCCGGCGCCGACTTCACGACCAACAACCGCTCGTCCTAGGAGGCCTGTGTTTGTATCTTGTGACACGAGGTCGTCTGGTTGTAATTTCGTTTACCTTAGAATACAAGCGAACCAGTATCCGGTGTCATGTCGCATAACAAACGTGAAGGTAACGCCTGTAATCCTTCAATCAAATGTTCTTAAATTACAGCGCCAAAAACATACAAATAATCACATTACAAGGAATTGTCTGTACACGGCTGATTTCCTTATCTGTGTTTAATGATTTGTGTAACTTTGATTATGTTGACTTTCAAGTTTTTGTTTCTAGTATAACAACAGAAAGTGGATACAGTGGCAGCCCCCCGTGTTTCCCAATATTCGCTACGTCACTCCGACGCTAGCTGAATGTCTGCTGGATTCTTCAATTACAATCCCTGTTGACGGCGACCCAGTATTTAAAGTCGAGGCATGTGTAGAATGAATGATGATGTTTTTTTTTACCATTGTTAAACCGATGAAGTTAGTTAACATTCCTTTCTTTTTCGTCCAGGTTTTAGGGGCTGATAATGAGGTGCTTTCAGATAAACTGTTTTCCAAGGCGAATAAACAGTGCCTAAGTTGCTCTTATTGGAGAGGGTGTCGTATAAGGGTAAGCCTTTCAGTGTGCAGACAAATCTTTTAGGGACCAACATGGATAATCTGAGTTTTAAATTCACTTAATGGCTTTGTTTTGTGTTTTAGCCTAACGTGTGCCTGATTGATGGGAACTGTTTTATGAATGAAGATAAAAATCCAGCCAATCAATGTGAAGGTTGCTTTGCCTCTTCATCCACATACCAGTGGACGAGGCGTATAGGTAAGGGGAAGTAAATGAAATAATACAGCATTATCCTGTATCAGGCGATATCAGAAATACTGTAACATATCCTGTATCATGTGATATCAGAAATACTGTAACATATCCTGTATCATGTGATATCAGAAATACTGTAACATATCCTGTATCATGTGATATCAGAAATACTGTAACATATCCTGTATCATGTGATATCAGAAATACTGTAACATATCCTGTATCATGTGATAAACATATCCTGTATCATGTGATATCAGAAATACTGTAACATATCCTGTATCAAGTGATATCATAAATGCTGTAACATATCCTGTATCAAGTGATATCAGAAATATTTCAGCATATCCCAGGGTCTCTCACTCCTTGCACCAAAAGAATTGTTGATGGTAACTACAAACATGTATTTCTGAGGGTGTTGTCATTTTTGTAGGCTTTATGTATATTTTGTAAGCATTGATATTATCATTGGATTCTTGTCATAATTCGATACCTATTCATCATCTACAGAAAACTTACATGGATAGTATAGACATTTGTCTCGTGCAGTAGAGTGTCTCGGATCTTTCACATTTCTTCAAAGGTAGTTTGAGATAAGGTTGTATGTAGTCTTCCTTGATATTTGTTCGATAGCTACATGGAACTAGGTTAATTTTCTCAATCGATCAAGTATTTTGCTTTGATAATGGTCCTTTGATATATTTCTTAGATATCCAAGGAAGATAAATTAAATTTTGAATTGTTTGCCAAGGCATTCTAGACACAAATATTGTGTATCTAAGTCATTTTTAAATTATTTTCCAAAAGAAAATGATATCTACCGTTGTGTATGAAAAGACCTGCATGTCTGTTCTACTGACGCAACTTTAACATCTCACGTGTAAGCTTGAGTACATGTAAGCTGGGTGGCTGCTGGTTGGTATTCTTGTAATAATGCAGTAATTGTGTGCCAAGTCATATTCTACCTAAAGAAAAGCGCCAGAATTGAAAATGACGGAGAAAAGCATTCATAAAACTCGTGTTCTCTATAGCTACCATTGTTTGTTGAGAAGTGCAGATCCTTAAATAGTTTTCCCTCTTTAAAACTCTAGTGACAGTTTGTTCGGAGAAACCTAGCAACACGAGAGAACAAAACACGTTTAGGAACAATTTTCAGACCATAAGATTATACACTATGATACAGCTTTTTGTCAGATGTGACATTCTATGTAACGCGTACTACAGATACCCGACTGCTTGAAGATTTAATTGAACTTTACAGTTTTAGTGCAGTGATTGAAAATGTGTAGAAAATTAAGAGAGAAATTATACAGAGTTAAATTGTTTGAAAATGAAATACATGTTGAGGCAAATGTTTGTTTATTGTCGATTGCAATCATTATCCTTTTTGATTTCCATAGACGATAACCTTCCTCCTGTTGTCCAAAGAGACCCGTATGAGTTCTCCATCTTGGAGGGAGACAGTGTTAACAGCGACATCATGGCGTATGACCCAGAAGGGTCCAGTCTGACGTATAACATCAACAGCACCAAAGTCAGTATACAACCAGGGGGAAAATTCATCTATAAGACGACAGTCTCACCTCTAGGGAGGAAGGAACACTTCGAGTACTTCAGGATTTCTGTAGTGGACGAATGTAATTTACAGTCTTCGCTTATTGTTAAGGTGCGTGGTTTGGTTTGAAGGTGATGAGTACGTTGATGATGAATACGATGATAATGAGTACGATAATGATAAGTACGATGATAATAAGTACGATGATGATAAGTACTATTCACTTCATCAATCTCTACATCAAACTTAACTGTTAGCACTATTTGGAATCATTATCATTTGTTCTAAGAAGACAATAAATTTGCCATTTCATGATTGCATATTTTTTTTTATCTTTAGGTCGGGGTGAAAAAGTGCAACTGCAAAAATAATGGGACGTGCCGAACAGAAAATATTACAAGGCCAAACCAAGCCAGAGTGATTGAATGCAATTGCAAACAACCATATTCGGGTGAGTCGCAAAGTAAAATGGACGATTACTTTACAAAACTAATTTATGAACGAATAAGTTTAATTCTTAACTAGAGATATTCATTACAAAGATAAACACGTAAGAACAGTATGAATGAAATAAAAAGAAATTTTGTACTTTTGAATACATGTAAAGGCGCCCTCTGTGAGAAGTCTCCTGACTACTGCGCCAGTGGACCGTGTTTTCCCGGCGTGCACTGTACCACTATGAATACTTCATACAGCTGCGGTCACTGCCCTCGTGGATATTCGGGAAATGGTGTTATCTGTGAGTAATGCTTTCGCAAACAGCAACTTTTAAGGGGGATTAGTCTAAATTCTCAAAGATTGACTGCTGTTTGATAACCATGGCCTCTGAATTAAAGGTCAACTCTAAATATCAATCAATTATGTTTTGAACGAATTGCGGGGAGTTTTTTTTTAAGGATTACGATAGTTTCAAACGAAAGTTTGAGGGGTATATTGGTTACTTTTTGAAGAATTTCAGAAAACTTTCAGTCTATCTACAGGGCGTTTCAATGATTAATGAGTTGAAAGGCTCATTGCAGTTTCAGTGAGCTGAGAGAAAAAAAATTACGTACATATTTTAAACCCAGGTAAACCGTCGTGTAATTCGTCACCCTGCTTTGAGAACGTCACGTGTATTGACGATTTTTATGGAGAGAAAGGTTTTAGATGTGGACCATGTCCTCGATTTTACAGAGGAGACGGCACACAGTGTAACAGGACAGGTACTTCATAGAATCAATAAAATTAGTTTATAGAAATATTTCTTTATATCTTATAGAATATATCTGATGGAGTTTGTTAAGCGGCGTCTTTGGTAGGAATACTGTTGAACCATTATATTTCATGGAGTCTCTATTTTCGTGGGTTTCATGGGTACCCCTATTCTACAGATTTTATAAATTACAACAAAATTTATATGAAACCATATATATATCCATGAAATAATGGAACTGTAAACTATTGACGATTCACGAAAATTGGTCCTTATGAATTTAAGTAGTTGAATTTAAGTAGTTAATTGTATTAACGAGAAATACTACAAACAATTTTTTTTTCAAAAATGAAATTATGTTTTTAAAAGTAAAGTGAATACCGTTTACTGCATGAGATGTAATTTATTCCCATGATTTTCTCAATTAAGTGCAAAAACAGTGGGGGAAATTTGTATAGAGTGCTATAGGGAGAGATAATACATGTATATTTTAACTTTTGAATATCGTAGAAAATCAAAAAGACCCTTTTATATCTTTACTTAAGCTCATTACAACCAAGTCAGCAAAAATATATTTCAGCTTATGCATCCATTTATTTATTTATTTGGCTGGGGTGGGGGTGTCTGTCACGCCCATTAATTTCAATGCGCCCAACATAGTTCCCCGGGTCGCTCTGACTGACTACTGACAGCAGCTACCGATATTGTGATACTGCCATTTCAGATTCAGACATTTGTAAATATGGCGTTTGTCCAAGAAAAGGCCGGTGTGAGAACACTGCTCAATTTCCCGGATATCGATGTGTATCATGTCCCAACGGTTACCAAGGAGACGGCAGAAAATGCACAGGTTTTATTTTATGAAAAGTTTTATTCAATTCATAGCAATTTTTTTTAATTGCTGTTGTTTGTATTGAAATGATATTTTAATTTCTAAAAATTTCATTGTTGTTGGTATTGAAATAGCAAATTGAAGGCTGATAGTGATTTTAATGATTTTTAGCTGCATGCAGAGTAAATTGTCAAAATGACGGGACGTGTGTGGATGGCAATAAATGCTCGTGTAAACCGGGGTATGAAGGAAACACGTGTGAGAAAGGTAGACCTATTTACTATCAGTAGGAGGTATATCCTATGTAAAAGGAAGTATGCATCGTTAAAAGGAAGTAAATATCACATTAATAGGACAGATATCATATTTAATATATAGTGTATCATATTGCTAGGAATTATAAAACAAGAACAGAAATTATAACACATAAGTATAAAGTACAAAAATATATATCAATAGGAAATATAACATGTTAATAGAAAGTATATCATATCAATAAGAAGGGTATTATAAGGATATTATATAAGGATATTATATAAGAAGGATACTATATAAGATTGCTTGATTGTTGTTGCTTTCCGCCACACTGAACAATTTTTCAGTTATCTGATGGCGTCCAATTTTTATTGGTCGAGGAGAGAACCCTGATACAATGTACCCGGGAAAAGACCACCGACCTTCCGAAAGTAAACTGTCAAACTTTCTCACATATATCGGCGCGAGCGAGATTCGAACCTGTGCCGACTAGAGGTGAGAGGCCTTGTGATTTTGAGCGCGATGCTCTAACCACTCGGCCAAGGAGGCCCCCTTATTATATAAGAAAAATATTATGTTAATAAGAAGGATATTATGTCAATAAGAAGGATATTATATAAGAAGGATATCATATCAATAAGGATATTATATTAATAAGAAGGATATCATATAAGAAGGATATTATGTTAATAAAAAGGATATTATATCAATAAGAAGGATATTATATCAATAAGAAGGATATTATATTAATAAGGATATTATATTAATAAGAAGGATATTATGTTAATAAGAAGGATATTCTGTCAATAAGAAGAATATTATATTAATAAGAAGGATATTATATAAGAAGGATATTATATTAATAAGAAGGATATCATATCAATAAGAAGGATATTATAGAAGAAGGATATCATATCAATACAAAGGATATTATATCAATTAGAAGGATATCATATCAATAAGAAGGATATCATATCAATTAGAAGGATATCATATTAACTGTAAGTATATCATTAAAGTAGATATCGCAATAGTCTTATCCAGTACGTTCTGTCTGTAGGCCAGAGCCCTGTAGTGATCGACATCCACGTTCTTTCATGCATTGATAGTTTTCTAAACTTTTTGGGGGGCAACCCTGCAGATAATTCATACATGGGTTACAGATCGAGTTTGAGCTTTTCTCAACCTATTTTTAAAGAGTTAACGGACCTTGGACTTGATAATGCCACAAAGCGGGACCCTTTTATAATGCTTGTCATCACAATGATATCTTAGTCTAGTTCAATGCAGATTTTGCTTGTTCCACTGTATGTGTCCACAATCGAATTATTTCCCCTATTGAAAAGTACACAATTTCGTGTTGTCGATATAGAGTATTTCAACCATAAATCAATTCACCACGTTCGTTTGATAAATAAACATTATCAAGGTAGTAAATTAGTTTAATGAGATACATGTATACATATTTGCATCGATCTAAAATGACGTCGCTTAAATCTTGTAAATTTCCGTCTCTCTGTTTTGGGGTGTTTTTTGGGTGTTTTTTTTTTTTTTTTGTTGGTTGTTTTTTTTTTGTTGGTTTTTTTTTTTTTTATTATTTATTTATTTTGTTGTGTGTGGTTTTTTAAAAAATTTTTTAATTTAATTTTTTTTTTGAGCTGCAGTACCGTCATGAATTAAAAAACAAATACGGTATGATTACACGCCTTCCTAAGACTGTGGCAATTTTGAGATCATTTTACGCATAATCCATCACAAATCGATGATTCACGTTTCAGAGGTTTGTTCAGTGAAATGTTTAAATGGGGGACGGTGTTACGGCGGAAATCGATGCCTCTGTCCCAAGGAATTCACGGGATACTACTGCCAGACAGCCGTCTGTAAGCCGCCATGTCAGAACAGGGGCGTATGTGTCCGACCGGGCACCTGCTATTGTCCTTATGGTTATTATGGCTCTACCTGCGAAACAGGTGCGTAGCTAGTGGACAGTTGTACCATACAGCTCGTGACTAGATGTATATGCATGCTCTCTGATGCCCAAACATCAAGTGACAAATAACGGAACGCTTTCTCCAACCCTTGTCTTGTTACAGTGTTACTTCCACTTTGAGTCAGGTCGTTATAGCGTTACTTTCACTTTGAGTCACGTCGTTATAGCATTACTTTCACTTTGAGTCAAGACGTTATAGCATCAATTTCACTTTGAGTCACGTTTTTATAGCGTTACTTTCATTTTGAGTCGTGTCGTTCCGATATTTCTCATCCGTATGTTGGAGTATCTTTCACTTCATACAGTATCCGGACTAACGACAGCCTTGTGTTTTGCCTCTTTAATTTGCCTGTAGTAGTAGGCGTAGTATCATTTTGCTGATTTCTTATTACAGCTATGTGCTTTCGCAGATGCAGATTCTTGTGTCAACTGAATTATAGAAGATGTTAGTATTTTTTGTTTTGTCTTTTATAGATAATGTAAATGTCTGTTTATTTTGATTTACTTACCAAATTTCTTATCTATCTTAACACTAACAAGATTAACAAAATATATTTCACCATTCATAATTAAAATTATATCCATTACATTTCCTCAAATTATGTAGTTGTACGAACATAGACTGTCCTGCACATTTTCCAACTTTCACTTTTAGCGACATGTTGGACATATTGTCAGAATGGGGGACGGTGTGTATTCAATTCGTGCCTATGCTCAGGAGGATACACTGGCCGACATTGTCAAATACGTAAGTAAAATCAATATACCAGGTGCTCTTATATTCAAAATATTGAGGATTTGAGAATAAAGCATATATACCATGTCATTTACAGCAAAATGTGACATGGGCTGTTTGAACGGGGGTACCTGCGTTGGGTCAAATCAGTGCAAATGCCAGCCAGGATACTGGGGTTCTTACTGCCAACATGGTAAGCAATGAATACCAATATTGGACGAGTATAAGTTATTTTCTTTCATTATTCATTGCACACTAACTTATTTTCCCCAACTTACTAGTATTTTGCGTGTGAAAAATCTCGTTCTGAAGCCTAAATTTCGTTGTACATTTTACAGCCCTGTGTTGGCCTAGATGTCGATATGGCGGCGAATGCATCAAACCCAATGAATGTAGATGTAAACCAAACTATTCCGGACGGTACTGTCAGGTAAGACACTAGATCATAAAGGTACTGCCAGGTAACATACAAGATCATAAAGGTACTGGTAAGGTAAGATACTAGATCATAAAGGTATTTTCAGGTAACATACGAGATCATAAAGGTATTGGTCTGGTAAGACACTAGACCATGAAGGAACTGTCATGTAAGATATACCAGATCTGGCAAGTACGATCAGGTAATGCTGTAAAATGCTGTAAATCTGTTCGAATATCACAGGTAAGTCACTAGATGTGAATGGTTCTGTAATGTATGGAACTAACTCCTGTCAGTAGTCACGTAAAGCACCGTCTGATCCGGCGGTCGATACTGTCTGGTAAAATACTGAAGTCGGTGAGTACTATCAAGTTAGACAATAAATCTGGCCAGCACTGATAGGCAAGACACTAGATCCGATCAGTTTTGTCAGGCAAGATATTAGATACGGTCAGTTCTGTCAAGTTAGACTCCTAATCCATTCAATAATAGATCCGGTCAGTACTGTCAGGTTAGGCACTAGATCCAGTCAGTACTGTCAGGTTAGGCACTAGATCCGGTCAGTACTGTCAGGTAAGATACTAGATCCGGTCGATTATGACAGGTGAGACACTAGATCCGGTCAATACTGTCAGGTTAGGCACTACATCCTGTCAGTACTGTTAGGGTAGGCACTAGGTCCAGTCTGTATTGTCAGGTTAAGCATTAGGTCCGGTCTGTACTGTCAAGTTAGGCACTAGGTCCAGTCTGTACTGTCAGGGTAGGCAATAGATCCGGTGTGTACTGTCAAGTTAGTCACTAGGTCCAGTCTGTACTGTCAGGGTAGGCACTATATCCGGTCTGTACTGTCAAGTTAGGCACAAGATCCCGTCAGTATTGTAAAATTAGCATGAAAAGATTGATGTTGAGGTACGCTCAGCTGAGTCGTCTGATTATCTGCGTAATTTGCAAATTCTAATGAGCTTTAGTCACAAAATTGTAGTATTAGGTTGTATTATATACTTTGCTCTTCGTTTCTATTGCAGATAGTAAACACACGACACAGAACAATGTGATACAATGTAAACATTGGG
This sequence comes from Ostrea denselamellosa, assembly GCA_024699665.1. Lineage (NCBI taxonomy): Eukaryota > Metazoa > Mollusca > Bivalvia > Ostreida > Ostreidae > Ostrea > Ostrea denselamellosa. The sequence continues at coordinate 19,165,712 of JAMZEH010000023.1, forward strand.
TATGCGGGGAGCCATTCTTATGTACTCATTTTTATCTCCATATTGGATGATTGGAGCGTTTGTGTACGAGTGTTTGATAGTATGGAGAGAGAGAGAGAGAGAGAGAGAGAGAGAAATATTAAAAATAACATTCATAATTGATTGTGTTAATCTTGTACTTATTTTAAAGTGGGTCAGTTCTTCGGGTGATATAGTCAGTTACGCATCTGTATATCCATGAAATGTATATACAACAAATACAGGTGTTAAATAACAGAGGTAGTTGGCTTGAAGTTCAACCGGATTCCTCCTATCGTCATCAGAAACCCCCCAGAAGGAGGCACGTGTTTCATACTTTCGGTCCACGCCCACTAAGTGCCCTGCCAGTACAAGTTTTATCTCCGTTGAGCTTAGATTTATCTGAGTGTTATTCGTGTAAACCTCTTTATCAAATTAAGATAAGAAAAATGACACGGTGGTAAGAAAACTTAGCTTTAATCAATGATGGCTAATATCAATCAATTGTTCTTGTACCACTGAAAATAGAGATCTGATTATTCCTTATTGTTTATGAAATCGACATCTCTAGAGATAAAAGACCACTCAACAAGTTGTATGCAATACGAGAAATAGATGATTTTGCTTCATAGTATTTGTGGGTGAAAATGCAGATAATTAGGTAAAGTTTGTTCATTGCCGATACAAATGATGAAAGCGGACTTCAACATTAAAGCGTCTCTGATTCTCAGCCATTGATGACAGTATTTGCGTATATACCTGCAAAATAATTTTCTTGCTTTAGAAAAACGTCTTAAGCTTCGAAGTATTTGAGGAAAAGAATTAAAATCTTACCATGCACAACGAATGTGGCCTGTTTCCCATTACTTGGTGAGACTGAAATTTCTTCATAGAAAGACGGTTCAACCGACGATTCTCTCAAGCTTGAATACTCCCTAGATATATATATTTGTTTACAGTGCTGTTCATATATTCGTGTAAAATAAACAAACAACAAAAATCTTCAAAAAACAAAAACATAGCATAATTTTATATGTATGTATGCAAGGTATTTATAGCGACATGTGTATACATGATATTCACAGGCAGTTTAATGCATGAATCAAAAACCCAGCCCATTGGGCCTATATGCCTCTTTAAACACAAAACTTGCATATGTATATATTACATAAGTAAAAGAAGAAAGAGGAGCACAGCATTTAGGGAAAAAATACTTGAAAATGTACACGATAGAAATACATATAAAATGTTATAACATGCATGAAAATATACATGTTAGAAATACATAAATGATGAAAGGGTATATATACACATTCAAACACGCATATGCCTCACTGAAACCAATTTGCATTCTTAATTCTTGAAAGGGGCCTCCGTGGCCGAGTGGTTAGAGTATTGCGCTCAAAATCACAAGACCTCTCAGCTCTACTTGGCGCGGGTTCGATTCTTGCTCGCGCCGATATATGTGAGAGAGTTTGCCAGTTTACCTTCGGAAGGTCGGTGGTCTCTTCCCGGGTACATTGTGTTAGGGTTCTCTCCTCCACCAATAAAAACTGGACGCCACCAGATAACTGAAAAAATGTTGTGTGGCGGAAAACAATAAACAATCAATCAATCAGTCTTAATTCTTGAAAATAACTGACTGTCTACGCATGAATGAAGGATACAATACTCGGCAACCTGTTGAGGATAATTTGAAATTAGCACACACAATACATCCATATCTGACCATACAAGCATTGGTTAAATCCAGTGTTTTCAAAACGTTTTGATCGATATTCTGAATACAAAGGACAATGCGATAAAAAGAATTTCGTTTTCTACACTATTTTCAGAGCAAAAGGTACAAAGTCGTTCTTCACCAGGTTCGCCAGGATATCGGTCTCTATTCGTAACGGTAATATTCCACATCTGAATCGCGCCAAAATTGAACGTAAATATTTAGGCATATCCAATACTACATAGTTTTCCCACATCAAAGGTTGTTTCAAAGGATAAATATGTACGCTATTTGGGAATATTGAAATTTTCACTGCTCCAAAGGTTTGAATAATAAAATATAGTTTTGATTGAACTAAATTTATATCTACGTGTACCAATAACTTCGACTCAAAATAATAGTCCGACTCTACAAGATGAAATATTTATTTCAGATTACTGCACCAATCGTTTCTACATCTATTGTAATCAAAAATATTTCTAGAAATTCAAGCATTGTCAAAGGGCAAAATTCTATTCCAACATAGGATAACATTTATCCAAAGTCTATATTGACTGGGTATCAATCCAGTATCTCCTGAAACAGTGTACCCCAATAAAATACCAAAGAGCCCGGTTTTGACCATTGTCTGTTGACTGCAATTTTTGAAACCCCAGACACTGGATGCTTAGTCCACTACAGGTATTACCCGGGAGTAAAATAATTTCCCATAAGCGTCAAACCTGAGGTCTTTATTGCTATGAATTGTAGATAATATATAGATTATATTATAATTTTCCCAAGAGCACGTCTCCGTGCTTTAACAAGATTCTCTGTTACCAGTATAAGTAGACAGTATTCCCAGTTACTTAAAACTATTAACTGTTTCTAACTTAATCCAATGGTGAATTAAAAATTGGTTGCTTTGGACGTAGTTTTACGAAAACGTATACTTATATTTGTTGGTATTTATACGTCAACGTGTGCACCAGCTATGTAGTTTGTAAATCTTTTGGAGACTTAGCTATTAAAGCAATGCCATCTGCATAAAATAAGACAGACAGCTCAAGGTTACCTAGTTCTAGTCCTAAATGAAGATCATTAATATTCTGTATCAGACCATTAATAAAAATTGAAAATAAGGTTGGGCAAAACAGATCTCCATGTTTAACACCAGATATGTTAATATAAAGTGAACCATTTTCTGCTTTAAAAGTCAAACTAAGAAGTCTGGATTAAAAAAAAATGAAGCTCGATGTTGATTAATTAGGATCAGAATTAATAATTTTTAATCGGCATACCATTCACCTTTTCAGCATTAAAGTTAAAGCAGTCGATACGTACTGTGAAGTTTCAGGAAGTTTCTTTGCTTTTTCCTCGGTTGTAGACATACATTTACCGTCGATAGTGTTGAAACTCAATAACGAGGTTTCACTGTTGATTTTCGTATTTTTTTTCTCTGGAAAATTGTCGTATTTTTGAAAATATTTTTGAAAATATTTTTAAAAATATTTATTTTAAAATTCTTCTATAACAACTTTAATGAAAATAGTAATTGCGTAGACTGCGTTGTGAAAAGATTATGATATTCAACTAAAATAAATCGTTGATACTTTTGGTGGGTATCTCTGGTATAATTTTACTGGAATCCTTTTCTGAAATCACATTGTACAGGGATGGAACAACTTGTGGTTTCTTATCCTCTTGCATTTGTGAGTATTGCCTGTGATAAATAAAACTGGGAAATTCATTCTCTTAAAGCTAAACATAACATATTTAAGAATACATAATGATGTATAAATCAAAAAAGCTTGTATGTTTACATGTACCAGATTTTAAAGGCTTCATAAAAACTAGATGCTTATAATTGTAATAATTCAGATTTGGCACAATATGCGAATAAAGGTATAGAATCTTAACAACAGTACTGTAATAACATTTATTTTCGTGGTGTTAAATTTTTGCTGTTTACAAAAAACGTTGGTTCGTGGGAATTTGATTTCGTGGTTTAAGAATTGCAGAGTCGGTCAGTTTGAAAATATATTCCGAGGAGTACATGAATTTCTGGGTCTCTTGATACCTTGAAAACACCGAAAGTTAAGCCCCCACGTAAATGAGTGATTTCACAGTATATAGAACAAAGATATCTAATCTAGTACATACATTTATGGTACTTAAAGTTCACAGTTAATAAAGTGTATAGAATTATGATATCTAAAGTTAAATATGTAAAATTATGAAATACATTGAAGGCTCCATTTTTATTTCCTTTACGGAAACGTGATCAGAGTGATTCCCCTTGTCCTCTTTCACCTGAAGAAACGAGTCCCGTGGTGTTGTCTCCTGTAGTACATCTTTAGAATTGTTGCGGACAATATCAGCTAAAAAAGTTATTGCATATATATATATATATATATATATATATATATATATATAGAGAGAGAGAGAGAGAGAGAGAGAGAGAGAGAGAGAGAGAGAGAGAGAGAGAGAGAGAGAGAGAGAGAGCGTAAACGAATTCACTTTATTGCAAGCTATGGAATAAACAATCTTACCTTGATTACACCATATGGAATAAACAGTATTTTAGTACCTTTATTACACTATTTGGAATAAACAGTATTTTAGTACCTTTATTACACTATTTGGAATAAACAATCTTACTTTTGCTATACTCTATGGAATAAAGAATCTTACCTTTATTATACGATATGGAATACATAATCTTACCTTTACTACAAGCTATGGAAATGATAAAACCCAGCACCAGTATCATAACCACAGCTCCAAAAATCGCTATGGCGAACATGGCATAGTTATAGTCACGGCTGTCAAAGAATAGTTGTTCGGGTGCCTGAAAACCCTCTAAGGAAGAAATATATAATAGTCACCTTAATTTGGTGTCAGTGAACTATATGCATAGAACCAAAATACACACATTAATATATATGAAATACTTATCTCTGAATACAAATGTTTATTTTCACAACACACACACACACACACACACACACACACACACACACACACACACACACACACACGAGATCCCGCGTTACGATGTACCTGAAGTGTTGAATCTGGTGTATACTCGTCGGCTGTCGCCAGCAGTATTTTTAGCGAAGACGTACGCTTCGTATTCTAAATTTACTTCAAGATTCTCCAGTTTCTGATAACAGGTTCCATTAACCACAGATGCGGAGGACATGTGATGGAAGATATCTGTATTTATAACGTAATAGACTGTCTCAAATCTCTCTGTCCGTCCATTTCCAGGAATCCACCTTATCTCAGCTGAATGATCAGACACGCTGTTCACCGACACCTTCACAGGGGGTTTTGGTGGACCTATTTGTTTGGTACAGAAGACCAATACACCTGTACGCATGAAGTTAAAATTCGTAATCAAATTGAATAAAACAATTCTCTACTAATAACTTACCATACGGATGAAAGGTGAAAGTTCTGTCAGAGGTCAAAACAAATTTTCCCAAAGATACCTTCGCAGTGCACGTGTAATTGACATGGTTCGCCGACGTGACGTTTCGGATGACTAGCACAGAATGGGAAGAAGACATGTGGATTTGTGGTACGACTTCGTTATTTAGGTACCACTGAACGACTGGATATGGGTACCCTGTAGCACGACAATCCATAAAGAATGGTCTTCCTACTACGGCCTGCAAGCTATTCTCAGTGGAGTGGATTTCTGGAGGAACTGTAAGCAGATTTTAACATTAGTGACAAAATGTACAAGTTGGCTTACTGTTCGAAGCAATGTGAATTACAGTCATGAATCGGTTAACTTAAGCTATTGCAGTTATTGATTGATAATTCGTAAGGGTTGAGGATTTCTGGAGGAACTGTAAGCAGATTGTAACATTACTGACAAAATGTATTTAAAAAAGTCGACTTACTGTTTTGAACAATGTGAAGTGAACTTTTTGTTTTAATTTTGCATGTGTGTGTGTGTGTGTGTGTGTGTGTGTGTGTGTGTGTGTGTGTGTGTGTGTGTGTGTGTGTGTGTGTGTGTGTGTGTGCACTCTTACATTACTGCCTACGCTTAGTTGCAGAGAAAAGAAAAAGTAACTCTAATGAAACTAACCCACAACTAACAAGGAATATTTTTCACTGTTGACCGTCTGTTTCAGGACGTTTGTGGCAGAACACACGAACTGTACGTTCAAATACAACTGTTTTACATCTTTAATTATAAGAACTTGATTAATGTTTCCATCGAATTTAAATACATCATTTTCAGCAATGTGGGAGGAGTTAGAAAACTCCCAGAATATGTTGGCAATGTGGTCGGGTGGAACTACATTGCATAACAGCGAATAATTACGCCCGGCTATAGCAGGATGGGAGCCGAGCTGCTCAATTTTTACCTTCGAGATGGGATCTGAAAAGAAGACATTGACACTTGTTATACTGGAAAGAAACACAAAAATTAATTTAAAAACACAGTCATTTTTTTTAATTTTTTTTATTCATTTATCTACTTTATTTATTTATTTATTTATTTTTTGATACATATGAAAGGTTTACGTTGCAGTTCTTACTGATTACTGTCAAGGTGATGAGAGCCTGCGTAAAACCATCACATTTATATCTATACTCGCCGCTATCCGCTTCTGAGAGACTTCGAAGACAGAATTGTACGTTATTTACTGCGTCAAATCTAACGTTCACGAGTCTGTCCACATACGTCGACTCGACAGTGACATTCATGTCGCTGAAGAAGCTGAAAATGACCCCATTTCCAAAAGTGATACTACAGCCATTGTTGACTGGCGCAGTACTGGCGTTGAAGGTGAAACTGTAACTGCTTCCAATATAAGCCAACTGATCAACGCCTGGAACAAATAAGCCAACAGATCAACGTCTGGAACAAATACGGTTCTACATACAAATTAACATAGCGGCGGGATTTCAAGTTCTTCAATTACATAGATCGTGTATAAAATTCCAGACTTAACTTTTGATAAGAAAATTTTAATCAAAAACAAGAAAATTCTGAGACACAAAAATGTTCTGTATAGTTTAATAGCATAGTGTTCATTACGGAACAACAGTTACCATAAGTAAGTGCAACTCCCATCCACATCAAACCGAGAATTTCAAACGGCATTGTGTTACCATCCAACCTCTCGGAGAGTTTCAGAATATGCTCTCTATCGCATTGCTTTGGCACATAAATCATTCATAATTTCCTTGTAAAAAACGTCCGCGATCAACCCCCGCGGTGTCACGTGTATTGCTGATTACTCATTTCAAAAGATTTTCATTTTCCTGTTAGGGCGAACAAATATCAATACTACGCACATTGCTGTGCAATCATTTCAACTCGGGGGCGGGGGGGGGGGGGGGTAAACTTTGTAGATTGTCAATATTTTACACTTTCGTTGGGATGCAATTTCGTCTGCACCATGAAATATTATATAAATTATATATTTCGTTTTTGTTTGAAATTCGTGGAATAGGGATGCCCAAGAAATCCTCACCGGCAAATGGGAATTTATAATGAAACGTTATAATATTTTAAAGCAAACCTCCATATGATCGTTTTTTTATGTCTTGGTATCAATTGTTTAGCATTTGATAATTCATATTAAATGTCGTGATGTAAATTGTTGGACATTTTATGATTATTCATATTAAATGTCTGGTGTAAATTCTTGGATATTTGATTATTCATATTTAAATGCCATGGAGTAAATAGTTAAATTTGGATAATTCATATTAAATGTCGTGTTGTAAATTGTTCGAAATTTGATTATTCATATTAAATGTCGTGTTGTAAATTGTTGAAAATTTGACAATTCATATTAAATGTCGTGATGTAAATTGTTGGATATTTGATAATTCATATTTAATGTCGTGGTGTAAATTCTTGGAAATTTGACAATTCATATTAAATGTCGTGTAAATTGTTGAAAATTTTATTATTCATATTAATGTCGTAATGTAAATTGATGGAAATTTGATTATTCATATTTAAATCTCCTGGGTTAAATTGTTGGATATTTGATTATTCATATTAAATGTCGTGATGTAAAATGTTGGAAATTTGATAATTCATATTAAATGTCGTGGCAAAATTGTTGGAATTTTGATAATTCATATTTAAATCTCATGGAGTAAATTGTTGGATATTTGATAATTCATATTAAATGCCGTGATGTAAATTGTTGGAAATTTGATTATTCATATTAATGTCGTAATGTAAATTGATGGAAATTTGATTATTCATATTTAAATCTCCTGGGTTAAATTGTTGGATATTGATTATTCATATTAAATGTCGTGATGTAAATTGTTGGAAATTTGATTATTCATATTAATATTTGAATGTCATGGAGTAAAGTGTTGGATATTTGCTTATTGATATTAAGTGTCATGGAGTAAATTGCTGAGAGTTTGATAATTCATATTAAACGCCGTGGTGTAAATTGCCGATGATAGGGTATGCATATGTCAAAGCTCTTGGTATTACGCCAGTTTTCGAGATAATAAGAGCTTTTCTGTGTAGGAGGTGCATTTAGCGGAACTTGGAATGCAGTGGACCTACAGTCAGTGACGAAGACGATGAAATGTAGCAAAAACTCAAAAATGTAAATGTATGAAATACAAAATACTATCGAAAGAAATATTTTACTGAAGTGGAAACATAAAAACAATGCATTATTTACAAGCGATATCCTGGATATGATACGTACGAGCAAAGAAATAACGTGATATATTAAAAATGTCATGTGTTTAATTACTCCCTGAATACTTATCATTTACTTAGTTTGTGTATCAGTCGAATTCAGGTGATAAAACTACGTATGAAAAACTCGCTGTTTGTCCCACTCTGGCATGTACACACCTTATTATGTACGAGAATTCTCCAAAGGGAGATAACTCAGGCGTATCTCAGAACCGGCGTAATGGATGGGTGTCCGATTATTCACATTAAAGTCGTGGTGTAATTTGCTGGGTACTTGATTATTTTCCCGGAAGTTAGGGGATTAGGAGCATGCGGTCCCTATTCCCGTAGACCTGATGTAGATCAAATTTATCGTTTTAACATCAGCAAAAAAGAGTACAATTTTCTCCTTATGAATAAAAAGAGTATTAAATGATTATATTGGGATTCTATCCTTGATGTACTGTGTCAATAATGGAATAGGTCTCTTGAGCTGTACGATTACAACTTCAAACCGAAACTGAAAACATTTAAGGAAACATGGTAATTTTAGTGCATTGCGGAAATGTTTTTGACAACCTGACTAAATGTTATGAATATGTAACATGCATTGATCATCTATCCAATACCTGATTATGTTTCCAAAGCTTAACTTGATTTTTCATATTAAATGTTGAAAATTGTTGGATATTTGATTATTCATATTAAATGTTGTAGTGTAAATTGTTGGAATTTTGAATATTCATATTAAATGTCGTGCTGTAAATTGTTGGATATTTCATTATTCATATTAAATGTCGTGATGTAAATTGTTGGATATTTGATTTATTTATATTAAATGTCATGGAGTAAATTGTTGGATATTTGATAATTCATATTAAATGTCGTGATGTAAATTGTTGGATATTTGATTATTCATATTAAATGTTGTGGTGTAAATTGTTGGAAATTTGAATATTCATATTAAATGTCGTGATGTAAATTGTTGGATATTTGATTATTCATATTAAATGTTGTGGTGTAAATTGTTGGAAATTTGAATATTCATATTAAATGTCGTGATGTAAATTGTTGGATATTTGAATATTCATATTAAATGTCGTGATGTAGATTGTTGGATATTTGATAATTCATATTAAACGTCGTGATGTAGATTGTTGGATATTTGATTATTCATATTAATATTTGAATGTCATGGAGTAAAGTGTTGGATATTTGCTTATTGATATTAAGTGTCATGGAGTAAATTGCTGAGAGTTTGATAATTCATATTAAACGCCGTGGTGTAAATTGCCGATGATAGAGTATGCATATATCAAAGCTCTTGGTATTACGCCAGTTTTCGAGATAATAAGAGCTTTTCTGTGTAGGAGGTGCATTTAGCGGAACTTGGAATGCAGTGGACCTACAGTCAGTGACGAAGACGATGAAATGTAGCAAAAACTCAAAAATGTAAATGTATGAAATACAAAATACTATCGAAAGAAATATTTTACTGAAGTGGAAACATAAAAACAATGCATTATTTACAAGCGATATCCTGGATATGATACGTACGAGCAAAGAAATAACGTGATATATTAAAAATGTCATGTGTTTAATTACTCCCTGAATACTTATCATTTACTTAGTTTGTGTATCAGTCGAATTCAGGTGATAAAACTTCGTATGAAAAACTCGCTGTTTGTCCCACTCTGGCATGTACACACCTTATTATGTACGAGAATTCTCCGAAGGGAGATAACTCAGGCGTATCTCAGAACCGGCGTAATGGATGGGTGTCCGATTATTCACATTAAAGTCGTGGTGTAATTTGCTGGGTACTTGATTATTTTCCCGGAAGTTGGGGGATTAGGAGCATGCGGTCCCTATTCCCGTAGACCTGATGTAGATCAAATTTATCGTTTTAACATCAGCAAAAAAGAGTACAATTTTCTCCTTATGAATAAAAAGAGTATTAAATGATTATATTGGGATTCTATCCTTGATGTACTGTGTCAATAATGGAATAGGTCTCTTGAGCTGTACGATTACAACTTCAAACCGAAACTGAAAACATTTAAGGAAACATGGTAATTTTAGTGCATTGCGGAAATGTTTTTGACAACCTGACTAAATGTTTTGAATATGTAACATGCATTGATCATCTATCCAATTCCTGATTATGTTTCCAAAGCTTAACTTGATTTTTCATATTAAATGTTGAAAATTGTTGGATATTTGATTATTCATATTAAATGTTGTAGTGTAAATTGTTGGAATTTTGAATATTCATATTAAATGTCGTGCTGTAAATTGTTGGATATTTCATTATTCATATTAAATGTTGTGGTGTAAATTGTTGGAAATTTGAATATTCATATTAAATGTCGTGATGTAAATTGTTGGATATTTGATTATTTATATTAAATGTCATGGAGTAAATTGTTGGATATTTGATAATTCATATTAAATGTCGTGATGTAAATTGTTAGAAATTTGATAATTCATATTAAATGTCGTGATGTAGATTGTTGGATATTTGATAATTCATATTAAACGTCGTGATGTAGATTGTTGGATATTTGATTATTCATATCAATATTTGAATGTCATGGAGTAAAGTGTTGGATATTTGCTTATTGATATTAAGTGTCATGGAGAAATTGCTGAGAATTTGATAATTCATATTAAACGCCGTGGTGTAAATTGCCGATGATAGAGTATGCATATATCAAAGCTCTTGGTATTACGCCAGTTTTCGAGATAATAAGAGCTTTTCTGTGTAGGAGGTGCATTTAGCGGAACTTGGAATGCAGTGGACCTACAGTCGGTGACGAAGACGATGAAATGTAGCAAAAACTCAAAAATGTAAATGTATGAAATACAAAATACTATCGAAAGAAATATTTTACTGAAGTGGAAACATAAAAACAATGCATTATTTACAAGCGATATCCTGGATATGATAAGTACAAGCAAAGAAATAACGTGATATATTAAAAATGTCATGTGTTTAATTACTCCCTGAATACTTATCATTTACTTAGTTTGTGTATCAGTCGAATTCAGGTGATAAAACTTCGTATGAAAAACTCGCTGTTTGTCCCACTCTGGCATGTACACACCTTATTATGTACGAGAATTCTCCAAAGGGAGATAACTCAGGCGTATCTCAGAACCGGCGTAATGGATGGGTGTCCGATTATTCACATTAAAGTCGTGGTGTAATTTGCTGGGTACTTGATTATTTTCCCGGAAGTTAGGGGATTAGGAGCATGCGGTCCCTATTCCCGTAGACCTGATGTAGATCAAATTTATCGTTTTAACATCAGCAAAAAAGAGTACAATTTTCTCCTTATGAATAAAAAGAGTATTAAATGATTATATTGGGATTCTATCCTTGATGTACTGTGTCAATAATGGAATAGGTCTCTTGAGCTGTACGATTACAACTTCAAACCGAAACTGAAAACATTTAAGGAAACATGGTAATTTTAGTGCATTGCGGAAATGTTTTTGACAACCTGACTAAATGTTATGAATATGTAACATGCATTGATCATCTATCCAATACCTGATTATGTTTCCAAAGCTTAACTTGATTTTTCATATTAAATGTTGAAAATTGTTGGATATTTGATTATTCATATTAAATGTTGTAGTGTAAATTGTTGGAAATTTGAATATTCATATTAAATGTCGTGCTGTAAATTGTTGGATATTTCATTATTCATATTAAATGTTGTGGTGTAAATTGTTGGAAATTTGAATATTCATATTAAATGTCGTGATGTAAATTGTTGGATATTTGATTATTTATATTAAATGTCATGGAGTAAATTGTTGGATATTTGATAATTCATATTAAATGTCGTGATGTAAATTGTTGGATATTTGATTATTTATATTAAATGTCATGGAGTAAATTGTTGGATATTTGATAATTCATATTAAATGTCGTGATGTAGATTGTTGGATATTTTATTATTCATATTAATGTCGTAATGTAAATTGATGGAAATTTGATTATTCATATTTAAATCTCCTGGGTTAAATTGTTGGATATTTGATTATTCATATTAAATGTCGTGATGTAAAATGTTGGAAATTTGATAATTCATATTAAATGTCGTGGCAAAATTGTTGGAATTTTGATAATTCATATTTAAATCTCATGGAGTAAATTGTTGGATATTTGATAATTCATATTAAATGCCGTGATGTAAATTGTTGGAAATTTGATTATTCATATTAATGTCGTAATGTAAATTGATGGAAATTTGATTATTCATATTTAAATCTCCTGGGTTAAATTGTTGGATATTGATTATTCATATTAAATGTCGTGATGTAAATTGTTGGAAATTTGATTATTCATATTAATATTTGAATGTCATGGAGTAAAGTGTTGGATATTTGCTTATTGATATTAAGTGTCATGGAGTAAATTGCTGAGAGTTTGATAATTCATATTAAACGCCGTGGTGTAAATTGCCGATGATAGGGTATGCATATATCAAAGCTCTTGGTATTACGCCAGTTTTCGAGATAATAAGAGCTTTTCTGTGTAGGAGGTGCATTTAGCGGAACTTGGAATGCAGTGGACCTACAGTCAGTGACGAAGACGATGAAATGTAGCAAAAACTCAAAAATGTAAATGTATGAAATACAAAATACTATCGAAAGAAATATTTTACTGAAGTGGAAACATAAAAACAATGCATTATTTACAAGCGATATCCTGGATATGATACGTACGAGCAAAGAAATAACGTGATATATTAAAAATGTCATGTGTTTAATTACTCCCTGAATACATATCATTTACTTAGTTTGTGTATCAGTCGAATTCAGGTGATAAAACTTCGTATGAAAAACTCGCTGTTTGTCCCACTCTGGCATGTACACACCTTATTATGTACGAGAATTCTCCAAAGGGAGATAACTCAGGCGTATCTCAGAACCGGCGTAATGGATGGGTGTCCGATTATTCACATTAAAGTCGTGGTGTAATTTGCTGGGTACTTGATTATTTTCCCGGAAGTTAGGGGATTAGGAGCATGCGGTCCCTATTCCCGTAGACCTGATGTAGATCAAATTTATCGTTTTAACATCAGCAAAAAAGAGTACAATTTTCTCCTTATGAATAAAAAGAGTATTAAATGATTATATTGGGATTCTATCCTTGATGTACTGTGTCAATAATGGAATAGGTCTCTTGAGCTGTACGATTACAACTTCAAACCGAAACTGAAAACATTTAAGGAAACATGGTAATTTTAGTGCATTGCGGAAATGTTTTTGACAACCTGACTAAATGTTATGAATATGTAACATGCATTGATCATCTATCCAATACCTGATTATGTTTCCAAAGCTTAACTTGATTTTTCATATTAAATGTTGAAAATTGTTGGATATTTGATTATTCATATTAAATGTTGTAGTGTAAATTGTTGGAAATTTGAATATTCATATTAAATGTCGTGCTGTAAATTGTTGGATATTTCATTATTCATATTAAATGTTGTGGTGTAAATTGTTGGAAATTTGAATATTCATATTAAATGTCGTGATGTAAATTGTTGGATATTTGATTATTTATATTAAATGTCATGGAGTAAATTGTTGGATATTTGATAATTCATATTAAATGTCGTGATGTAAATTGTTGGATATTTGATTATTTATATTAAATGTCATGGAGTAAATTGTTGGATATTTGATAATTCATATTAAATGTCGTGATGTAGATTGTTGGATATTTTATTATTCATATTAATGTCGTAATGTAAATTGATGGAAATTTGATTATTCATATTTAAATCTCCTGGGTTAAATTGTTGGATATTTGATTATTCATATTAAATGTCGTGATGTAAAATGTTGGAAATTTGATAATTCATATTAAATGTCGTGGCAAAATTGTTGGAATTTTGATAATTCATATTTAAATCTCATGGAGTAAATTGTTGGATATTTGATAATTCATATTAAATGCCGTGATGTAAATTGTTGGAAATTTGATTATTCATATTAATGTCGTAATGTAAATTGATGGAAATTTGATTATTCATATTTAAATCTCCTGGGTTAAATTGTTGGATATTGATTATTCATATTAAATGTCGTGATGTAAATTGTTGGAAATTTGATTATTCATATTAATATTTGAATGTCATGGAGTAAAGTGTTGGATATTTGCTTATTGATATTAAGTGTCATGGAGTAAATTGCTGAGAGTTTGATAATTCATATTAAACGCCGTGGTGTAAATTGCCGATGATAGGGTATGCATATATCAAAGCTCTTGGTATTACGCCAGTTTTCGAGATAATAAGAGCTTTTCTGTGTAGGAGGTGCATTTAGCGGAACTTGGAATGCAGTGGACCTACAGTCAGTGACGAAGACGATGAAATGTAGCAAAAACTCAAAAATGTAAATGTATGAAATACAAAATACTATCGAAAGAAATATTTTACTGAAGTGGAAACATAAAAACAATGCATTATTTACAAGCGATATCCTGGATATGATACGTACGAGCAAAGAAATAACGTGATATATTAAAAATGTCATGTGTTTAATTACTCCCTGAATACATATCATTTACTTAGTTTGTGTATCAGTCGAATTCAGGTGATAAAACTTCGTATGAAAAACTCGCTGTTTGTCCCACTCTGGCATGTACACACCTTATTATGTACGAGAATTCTCCAAAGGGAGATAACTCAGGCGTATCTCAGAACCGGCGTAATGGATGGGTGTCCGATTATTCACATTAAAGTCGTGGTGTAATTTGCTGGGTACTTGATTATTTTCCCGGAAGTTAGGGGATTAGGAGCATGCGGTCCCTATTCCCGTAGACCTGATGTAGATCAAATTTATCGTTTTAACATCAGCAAAAAAGAGTACAATTTTCTCCTTATGAATAAAAAGAGTATTAAATGATTATATTGGGATTCTATCCTTGATGTACTGTGTCAATAATGGAATAGGTCTCTTGAGCTGTACGATTACAACTTCAAACCGAAACCGAAAACATTTAAGGAAACATGGTAATTTTAGTGCATTGCGGAAACGTTTTTGACAACCCGAATAAATGTTATGAATATATCAGTATGGATATCCTTAGATTTTGAAATATTGGATCACTGCTCTTTCACTAGTTTTGTCCATTTTGCAAAAGCCACTTGCCTTGTTTACTTTAGAGTGCTGCCTCGTCCATATACACCGTCTTCGGGTGCACGGCCTTAAATATTAAATAGTCAGGGAATAGTAGGGCTGAAAAAGGACATCGATGCTAACCTCCTTCAATACAAGGCTTACAATATATTAATCAGCCCTCGTATTTTAAAAACATCTATAAAATTAAAAAAAAAAATTATGGCATTTTCTAGGATGTGTACATGTATTTGAAAAAGTATTTTGTGTGATATCAAAAGTTAACAAATTTCCCGTACTTTCCGTCAGAGTGACTTCAAAGTAAATCTTAAAGGTGTGAAGTAAACACCTGGCCTACACATGTAGCCTAAACATATTTTCTATTATCAATATTTGTTGCAAACTCCACGTTCTATAACTACGTTTCAAATATATGATCCGTTTATACGAAGAATCTTTTCAAGACTGCCAACTTCACAGTCAGCTCTTCGTCGTAATTTCCATTTATCAGTGTTTGTTCACATTTATAGAAACTAAGGCTTGTAATCTTGTTTGTTTGTTTTTCATTTACATCAACTTTTTTCCATAACAATGTTCATTTTTATTCTTGTGTTGATTCGATATATCTAGTGAACTCGAAATAAAAGCACCACAGAGTCTTCCATATCATCTTCATATTTGGAGCCCCATGGGGATCCGGGTTGATAGAATAGATCCTCAGTACCCCTTGCTTGTCGTAATAGGCGACTAAATGGGGCGGTCCTTTGGATGAGACCGCAAAAACCGAGGTCCCGTGTCACAGCAGGTGTGGCACGTAAAAGATCCCTCCCTGCTCTAAGGTCATAAGCGCCGAGCATAGGCCTAAATTTGCAGCCCTTTACCGGCAATGGTGACGTCTCCATATGAGTGAAAGATTCTCGAGCGGGACGTTAAACAATATTTAATCAATCAATCGATCAATCATATTTGGATATTTTATTGAACGTATATGTTGAATGATTGATTGATTGATTGTTTGTTGCTTTCCGCCACACTCAACAACTTTTCAGTTATGTGGTGGCGTCGTTTTTATTGGTGGAGGAGAGAACCCTGATACAGTTTACCCGGGAAGAGACCACCGACCTTCCGAAAGTAAACTGGCAAACTTTCTCACATATATCGGCACGAGCGAGATTCGAACCCTCGCCGACTAGAGGTGAGAGGCCTTGTGATTTTGAGCGCGGTGCTCTAACCACTCAGCCACGGAGGCCCCTTATATGCTGAATGCAAGTTGACAACTTATCTTTATAACAAAAGAGGGTGACTTCAACTTCTCCATCGTCAACTTCCCCACATTAATGTATTAATCTATTATCACCTGCATAAGGTGTCTATGTCTTTCAACCGATATCCATATACGAGAGCGTTTTCTGCGTACGATAAATTTTAAGATCGAGGCAAGCTACTTACAAATAAGTTGGTGTTACAGGAGTTTCAACAGTCTCGTTTGAAGTAAGCATTTCGCAAATAATATGGTAGTTATAAAGATCTCATTTGCAAATACAACCCGTGTCGAATGCTGTTTGACTGTTTTATCAAAAGACGAAAATAACGAAAAGTGCTCAATCTCATAACTCCTATAAGGAATACAGAAGTAATAGTTGGGCAAATATGGACCCCCGGGTGTACCAGAGATGGGATCAGGTGCCTAGGAGGAGTAAGCATCCCCTGTCGATGGGTCACACCTGCCGTGTGTCCTATACATTAATTAGGTAAACAGAGTAATCCGTGGTCAAAATCAGTATGTAAAGAACGACCTAACAGTTGGTATGAAACACATCAAACAGCATTTGACCCAATGACAGGTTTTATTACATACTGATTTTGACTTCTGATAACTCCGTTTACCTGGTAAAGATAAAGGGGTCAAAACGGGTGTGACCGGTCTACAGGGGATGCTTCTCCTTTTAGGCACCCAATGTCCCGGTGCTCGTGTTTGCCCTCCTCTGAAGTTTGTATTCTGTATGAGATTTACGAGATTGATCACTGTTATCTTAACTTTTTATTATAAGGAATAAAGCGAATTTTTACCTATGTTATGCGATAAAACCTAATTCTGTGCAGTTTACGCTTTTTAATAATCCACTTCGCAGACTGTGAGAAAAATAACGTACAACAAGCTTTATTTTGTACTTTAAGAAACATTTAACTTTCAGAATAAAAAGTACTGAATTCTAGTTAGAGACCCTATAAAAAAAGTCACGTTAGGCTCATGGTATAGCCTCTGAAATTCTTTAATCAAGAGATTATCGATATTAGACAAAGTATTAAAAACGAGGTACAATATCAGACAGTGCATGATGTTCTGTATATAAACAGAAGGCTACAACAACAACATCTCTATCCACTATCAATTCACACATAGATAAATGGTGTAATGTTCTGTAATCGTCTTTGAAAAAGAAAACAAGATATATACATCTCTTTAATGTGAATGTCTCTGTCCTCTGTTGCACAGTTAAATGTAACAATATTGTTGCGGAGCGGATCACGATCAGATGTACACGGCTTGTATTGTCAGTATTTTCCTGTACGGAGGCAAGTCTAGTGGCAAGCATGTCCAACAGGAAAGGAAGTTCAACATCACTTGACAAGCTGTTCAGGTGAGGGACAAGGTCTCTGTCATGTTTATCCGCTGACATGGTCAGTAGTACGAATAAAGGACGGTTAGATTACAAAGGATCTTCTCTGTCCGAGAAAACGACCCACGGGCAAATCTCAAATGCGCTATAAAGACGTGTGCAAGAGAAACCTGTACATCCATCCGAACATCTGGAAAGATACTGTCTAAGAACGCTCAGTTAAGTGAAAAACAGTGCAAGTCTCTCCATATTAAAAAAAAAAGCTTACTGAGTAGTCTAGGGCAAAGAAACGAAGAAAAAGAGCAGTGGTCAGGTAACCAGGCTAGCACCAGACTGCACGTGTTCATAGGATAATCACCTCTGTATTGGTCTGACCAAACATTCTTGACGTTGCAACAGACAGCCACCAATCCATAGCCTTCCGAGACCGACGGCTGCTAACGTGATGGTAACGTGGATGTTCTACTGTTTTAACTGTAGGGCTCTTTAATTTATACTATGTCTTTGATTTCATGATCCTATCGGATTTAATCTCAAGACACAAAAAGATGAACACAGATATCGTACGCCTGAGTTAACCTATACTGTTAGTAATTTTTAAAAAAATCTTTAAAATTAGGCACGACACTTGTTTACTTAGAATCATACTTTCCTTTCAGTAATCTCTTGATGTAATGCAAGCGTTAATTTTTTTTAATCATGTTAAGGATGTTTATGTACTTTGTATTGAAAGATGAAAATGAAGAAGAGTTCGACAAGTAGTAAATACATTTAACCCTGTATCCTGACCACAAATCAGCCCTCTACAAATAGCAACCGATCAGCAATATCAAAGGTGATAAATGCTTTCAAGGTCACGGACGTTTTCAAGTTTTTGATCTCCTTGCTGTGTCTCCATGTTGATAGGTGTCTCTATATCAGAGCTTGCACTGGGGACGTTCACCCCTGAACATGCAGTAACAGTTTCCATCTGTGGATCTGAGATTGCACGGGAACCTTTCATCTGTGGATCTGAGCTTGCACAGGGACCTTTCATCTGTGGATCTGGGTTTAAAATGGGGGTTTTCATCTTTGAATCTGAATTTGAAATTAGAGCATTTGTCCGTGACTCCGAGCTTACATTGAAGGCTTTTCTCTTTGAATCCGATATTATATTGGGTCTTTTCATCGGTGGATCTGAAAAGTAATTCAAAACTTTTGCATCAAGGGTTTGGTAAACAGATAATGAGTAAAACCATTCTAAGATATATACTATTAAAAAAAAACGGTAAGGGATACTGGATTTACAAGGACAATCAAATGCAGATCATAAGGTCAGGAAGGAAACAACTGACAGAAAAACATTAAGGAAACATTTGTCAATTTATTCAAAACCTTGTGTACAGTCAGAAAAGGACAGATTTACCAGAATAAGGGTCGACACCAACACAGGGTCACACAGCAAATTTACCACCATTGTAAAACAGAGTCAGTAGCGGGTAAAACCTCCTCGCTTGGCCAGACAAGCTCGGATTCGGCGTGGCATACTCCTAACGAGACGTCCCAGGTCATTTTGGGGAAGATTGTTCTATTCCTGTTGCAATGCTGCAGCAAGTTCTTGGACATTGACAGGAGGTTGTTGACGTTGGCGTAGCCCGCTGTCCAAGCATATCCCAGACATGCTCGATAGTGGAAAGGTCTGGACTGAGTGCGGGTCATGGTAATATGGTGATATTCTGCTGTTGGAGATGTAACGATCATGGCCCAATGACATCTGACGTGGTTATCTTGAAAAATGAAACGGCGGATGGCCATAACGACATGCAAATGGCACAACATGGAGTGGCAAGATGTTGTCTCGGTAGTGCTGCCTTGTGATACGTCCAGCAACAACATGCAAGTCTGTTCTGCCAGCAACAGTGATGCCTCCCCACACCATTACAGATCCACCCCCATACCGATCATGTCTAATGATGTTAACGTCGCCATGGAAACGTTCGTTACGTCGGCACCAAACCCTCCTGCGTCTGTCCAACTCCACAGTGAACTTCGACTCTTCTGAAAACATTAAGTGGCTTCATCGACGATTATCCCAGCTTTGATGGTGACGACACCATTGGAGCAGTCGATTCCTGATGATCTGGCCACTTACTACCAAGCCAGTATCCCTTTGAAGTTGAGACCTTATCTGATTTGCTGTTACCAGGCGATTTCTCAAGATTATACTGTCCTTATACCGAGTTGTTGCCCTTGGTTGACCGGATAGTGGTCTGCCTTGTAGCAGGATGTCTGGACCATGATCTGCTGATAACAGACTGGAAAACATTCATTGCCCTTGCCACAGCGACCTGTCATGTGCCAACCTGTAGCATGCCAAGGGAACGTAACCTCTCATCCTGTGTTAGACGGTACATGTTCTCTGTTTAATTAACGACTTCAACAACTGATAATTTGATGCTTTCTCTTCAAAATCATCCTTTAGAATGGCTCTTTCCAATTCAGAGGCATGCTTTGTTTGTTTTATTTCCCGTCGAGAATTTTTCACTCATATTGAGACGTCACCAGCTGTAGGTGAAGTACCACTAATTTAGACCTATGCTTAGCGCTCAGGGCCGTGGCAGTGAGGGTTCTTTAACGTGCCAACGCCTGCCGCGATACGGGACCTCTGTTTTTAAGGTCATATCCGAAAGACCCGTGATTCTCACTTCTAAATGCCGAGCGTTTGGTGAAGGAGCAAGCACTACCTATGTTTACGTCTTAGGTTTGACGCGGCCATGGCACGAGCGGGGCTCGAACTCACGACCTCCCGGTTACGAAGCGAACGCTCTAACCACTGAGCTACCGCGACTGCGACATGTAAACTTGTGGTACATCACCCATGATCATCAGTAGCATCCCGTACAGATCGTGAGAGTGTGGTTGATATGTTTGGGTGATGAATTACTTTGGAAATGCTTCCTCGTTAAGGAACTATACAACATGATTTAGTATCCCTTTGTATGTGTGAACATATTGATCACAAAATACAGTACCCCCTACTTTTTTGGGATAGTATATGAAATATGAAAAATTCAAGCAAACAATGGATCTTTCTGTCTAGAGGAATTCTATAACAAATAAAACACTCACAATTTATAGCGATTTTCGGTAATTTTTCAAATGATGTCGGTATTTTAATATCTTCATAGATGTTTGATTGCCTGTTTGGTGGTTCCCTAAAATACATTAAATTGCGAAAACATTTTTAAAAAACTTCAATTTCCTTTTGTTACAGTATGAAAAGGTGAAGATAACGAACAGTGATCAGTCTCGTAACTTCAAAAAGGAATACAAAATAAAGAGTTGGGTAAACACAGACCCCTGAATATACCAGAAGTGGGATCAGGTGTCTATGAGGCGTAAGCATCCCCTGTCGACCTGTCACACTCACCGTGAGCTCTATATGTTTATCAAGTAAACTTAGTTACCCGTAGTCAAAATCAGCGTGTACAAACGGCCTAAGAATTATTATGATACACATCACACAGCATTTCACCCAATGACAAGTTGTGTTGTCAACTAGATTGTTATAACGACCATAGAAGTTGCGAAATGCTGACTTTAAATGAAATCATTGTAACATCTATCGCCTAAATAAAAATGAGAGCGTTCCTCATGAAGGATAATATAGATGGACTATTACATACTCAAGATTTTCTAGGCTATGCTCCATTGGTATCTCGTATGCATCATTAGGCTTTTTCGTGTTCAAAGTATTCGGTGAAGGCTTGCTGTATGTTTTCTTCGTCATTTTTCTACCTATAAAAATTAAGAAAAGCCAATGTTTATTCATAGTAGTAGAGACGTGGAAGGATTATCGGAACAGTTATAAATATCTATTGGACGTGTCCTGTAGTTTGAGCATTAATGACATAAAACCGGAAGTTTGCTTTGTACATACATGTAATTGATTTGGGAATAAAAATGATTGGTTCTCTTAATCAGTATACCCCGGTATGTACAATGAACTCAGTATCCCATATATGGACAACACATGAATAAATAAAGTGAAACTTATAAATTAAATAATTGTCAATATTTTGGGGATTTTAAGGAATGGGTCAAAAGAATCAACACGTTCAATAATTTTGAGGATGTGTTATAAGCAATCAAAGACTTTTTGATAACATGCTACAAACAAAATCTTGATCAAAGGATAGGTATATATTTCTTACTTTTATCGGAAGTGTGTATATCGGTTTATTTCCCCAGTAGTACTGTCGGAAGTGTAGCTATCGAATTATTTTCACAGTAGTACTGTCGGAAGTGTAGCTATCGAATTATTTTCACAGTAGTACTGTCGGAAGTGTAGCTATCGAATTATTTCCCCAGTAGTACTGTCGGAAGTGTAGCTATCGAATTATTTCCCCAGTAGTACTGTCGGAAGTGTAGCTATCGAATTATTTCCCCAGTAGTACTGTCGGAAGTGTAGCTATCGAATTATTTCCCCAGTAGTACTGTCGGAAGTGTAGCTATCGAATTATTTTCACAGTAGTACTGTCGGAAGTGTAGCTATCGAATTATTTTCACAGTAGTACTGTCGGAAGTGTAGCTATCGAATTATTTTCACAGTAGTACTGTCGGAAGTGTAGCTATCGAATTATTTTCACAGTAGTACTGTCGGAAGTGTAGCTATCGAATTATTTTCACAGTAGTACTGTCGGAAGTGTAGCTATCGAATTATTTTCACAGTAGTACTGTCGGAAGTGTAGCTATCGAATTATTTTCACAGTAGTACTGTCGGAAGTGTAGCTATCGAATTATTTTCACAGTAGTACTGTCGGAAGTGTAGCTATCGAATTATTTCCCCAGTAGTACTGTCGGAAGTGTAGCTATCGAATTATTTCCCCAGTAGTACTGTCGGAAGTGTAGCTATCGAATTATTTTCACAGTAGTACTGTCGGAAGTGTAGCTATCGAATTATTTTCACAGTAGTACTGTCGGAAGTGTAGCTATCGAATTATTTTCACAGTAGTACTGTCGGAAGTGTAGCTATCGAATTATTTCCCCAGTAGTACTGTCGGAAGTGTAGCTATCGAATTATTTCCCCAGTAGTACTGTCGGAAGTGTAGCTATCGAATTATTTCCCCAGTAGTACTGTCGGAAGTGTAGCTATCGAATTATTTCCCCAGTAGTACTGTCGGAAGTGTAGCTATCGAATTATTTTCACAGTAGTACTGTCGGAAGTGTAGCTATCGAATTATTTTCACAGTAGTACTGTCGGAAGTGTAGCTATCGAATTATTTTCACAGTAGTACTGTCGGAAGTGTAGCTATCGAATTATTTCCCCAGTAGTACTGTCGGAAGTGTAGCTATCGAATTA
Source organism: Ostrea denselamellosa (assembly GCA_024699665.1). NCBI lineage: Eukaryota > Metazoa > Mollusca > Bivalvia > Ostreida > Ostreidae > Ostrea > Ostrea denselamellosa. The sequence goes on from JAMZEH010000023.1 coordinate 19,189,204, forward strand.
TTTCCCCAGTAGTACTGTCGGAAGTGTAGCTATCGAATTATTTCCACAGTAGTACTGTCGGAAGTGTAGCTATCGAATTATTTTCACAGTAGTACTGTCGGAAGTGTAGCTATCGAATTATTTTCACAGTAGTACTGTCGGAAGTGTAGCTATCGAATTATTTTCACAGTAGTACTGTCGGAAGTGTAGCTATCGAATTATTTTCACAGTAGTACTGTCGGAAGTGTAGCTATCGAATTATTTTCACAGTAGTACTGTCGGAAGTGTAGCTATCGAATTATTTCCCCAGTAGTACTGTCGGAAGTGTAGCTATCGAATTATTTCCCCAGTAGTACTGTCGGAAGTGTAGCTATCGAATTATTTTCACAGTAGTACTGTCGGAAGTGTAGCTATCGAATTATTTTCACAGTAGTACTGTCGGAAGTGTAGCTATCGAATTATTTTCACAGTAGTACTGTCGGAAGTGTAGCTATCGAATTATTTTCACAGTAGTACTGTCGGAAGTGTAGCTATCGAATTATTTTCACAGTAGTACTGTCGGAAGTGTAGCTATCGAATTATTTTCACAGTAGTACTGTCGGAAGTGTAGATATCGAATTATTTTCACAGTAGTACTGTCGGAAGTGTAGCTATCGAATTATTTTCACAGTAGTACTGTCGGAAGTGTAGCTATCGAATTATTTCCCCAGTAGTACTGTCGGAAGTGTAGCTATCGAATTATTTCCCCAGTAGTACTGTCGGAAGTGTAGCTATCGAATTATTTTCACAGTAGTACTGTCGGAAGTGTAGCTATCGAATTATTTTCACAGTAGTACTGTCGGAAGTGTAGCTATCGAATTATTTTCACAGTAGTACTGTCGGAAGTGTAGCTATCGAATTATTTCCCCAGTAGTACTGTCGGAAGTGTAGCTATCGAATTATTTCCCTAGTAGTACTGTCGGAAGTGTAGCTATCGAATTATTTTCACAGTAGTACTGTCGGAAGTGTAGCTATCGAATTATTTTCACAGTAGTACTGTCGGAAGTGTAGCTATCGAATTATTTTCACAGTAGTACTGTCGGAAGTGTAGCTATCGAATTATTTTCACAGTAGTACTGTCGGAAGTGTAGCTATCGAATTATTTTCACAGTAGTACTGTCGGAAGTGTAGCTATCGAATTATTTTCACAGTAGTACTGTCGGAAGTGTAGCTATCGAATTATTTTCACAGTAGTACTGTCGGAAGTGTAGCTATCGAATTATTTTCACAGTAGTACTGTCGGAAGTGTAGTTATCGAATTATTTTCACAGTAGTACTGTCGGAAGTGTAGCTATCGAATTATTTTCACAGTAGTACTGTCGGAAGTGTAGCTATCGAATTATTTTCACAGTAGTACTGTCGGAAGTGTAGCTATCGGGTTATTTTTCCCAATAATTCTTTCTATTTGAAGTTTACTTTTAATCTTTTCATTAATATTTTCTATCGATAGATTAAATATCGGATTATTTTCCAAGGAATACACTTTCACAAGTTTAGATAATGGTATATTTTTCCAGTAATACATTCTATAGGAGTTTAGATAATGGTATATTTTTCCAGTAATACATTCTATGGAAGTTTAGATAATGGTATATTTTTCCAGTAATACATTCTATAGGAGTTTAGATATTGGTTTATTTTTCCAGTAATACATTCTATGGAAGTTTAGATATCATTTCATTTTCCACAGTAATACATTCTTTCGGAAGTTTAGTTATCGATTTATTTTTTCACAGTTTTTTTTCTATACAAAAGTTTAAATTTTATTTTTCTCAGTACTACTTTCTGTCAGAAGATTAGATATCGATTTATTTTCCCAGTACTACTTTCTGTCAGAAGATTAGATATCGATTTATTTTTCTCAGTACTACTTTCTGTCAGAAGATTAGATATCGATTTATTTTCCCAGTACTACTTTCTGTCAGAAGATTAGATATCGATTTATTTTTCTCAGTACTACTTTCTGTCAGAAGATTAGATATCGATTTATTTTTTCCAGTAATACTTCCTGTTGGTTGTTTAGGTATCTTTCTTTCAGTGTTACCTTCTGTCGGAAGTTCAGGTATCGGCATATTCTTCACAGTCATTGGCTTATTTTTCCCAGTGTTACCTTCTGTCGTAAGTTCAGGCATTGACTTATTTTTGCCAGTGTTACCTTCTGTCGGAAGTTCAGGCATTGGCTTATTTTTCCCAGTGTTACCTTCTGTCGGGAGTTCAGGCATTGGCTTATTTTTCCCAGTGTTACCTTCTGTGGGAAGTTCAGGCATTGGTTTATTTTTCCCAGTGTTACCTTCTGTGGGAAGTTCAGGCATTGGTTTATTTTTCCCAGTGTTACCTTCTGTGGGAAGTTCAGGCATTGGTTTATTTTTCCCAGTGTTACCTTCTGTGGGAAGTTCAGGCATTGGCTTATTTTTCCCAGTAATTTCATCATACACTGCATGATCGGGTAGGTTGTCTTTTTGTAATTGTATGTACTGTCTAAAATAACCAAAACATCAAAACACCAAAGATGGAAGGACATTGTAAAAGACGCTAAATCACTCAACATCTATTACTAACAAATGTATGGATACCCCTTCTTTATAAAAAATGAATATCCTCTCTAAATTCATTAAACGATTTTTAAGCACTAGGCGCATGCGCTCAACAGGGCCAAACATTGTCAAGACAGAGTCCTCTGTTATCCAGAAAATACCTAAATGTAAACAAACGGGATTCACATTTACACAGGGACTGTGTATTCAAGGGAGCACATGCTATCCCTAAATGATATCATCTCTAAGAGAATGTTATAATGAAGACAAGTTATACTTTGGATAGGGTTTACAATTGGTTAATAAGCAAGCTTCTCTATCCTGAAAGCTGTGATTCTCAACTGCGTATTCATCAATAGCAAGGGACCGATAAATTAATGCACACGCATAGGAAGTAGGTGTTTTGGTTTTGCTCTCATATCAATTCATACTAGTGTACTTACTCTATAGTCATTTCTCCAACTCCAGTCCTTTTGTCTGAACCTTTTTCCTTCTTTTCGGTCATGAATTTCTTGGATTTGCTTTGCTCTTTTTGAGCCTCTTTGATGTTCTCTCTTGAACTGTTACCTACATGTACAATCAGCTAATACAAACCTTCGCGTTACACATAAAGATGTATCATTAATTTATACACAAGAATCTCAGAAAACATTACCGTTTTTTGAATTTCTACAAGAAATGATCGTCAACACCAGCAGCATTAAAACGCTTCCCAAAACTACCATCACAAAGATGGAGTATCTGTACTCCGTAGTGTCGGTAAATTCCTTATCCAAGGTTCGGACATCTGTAGAAGAAAATATATCAAGTCTAAATTAAGTTTTTTTTTCAAAACAAAATGTACTATTTTAGAATTTCTGAAACAGAGATGTAAAAGAAAAATGTTACACTCACCATAAGATATGAGAGTAAACGATTTATTTGTCCTCAAAACAAAGTCTCCCAAAGAAACCGAGGCTTTGCACGTGTAGATTTCGTAAACCTCAGGATTGATGTTTCGGAGAACTAAGCGGGAGTAAGATACAGCGATATTCATTTGCGGTACCTCTTTGTTGATTTGATACCACTTCACCACAGGGAAGGGATAACCCAAGGCTATGCAGTCCTTATAGAAGGATTTTCCTGTCTGTGTGTACACTAAATCTTCAGAAAACAGAATCTCGGGAGCAGCTGAAGGAAACAAAATTTTAAAAAGCTAGGGAAAACTCTTGTACGAGAATCCAATGGATATGTATACAGAAATAATTAATTTTGAAAATTTAAATTCCTGATAGATAGTTGGTTGGTTGTATTTTGCTTAAGGTCCTGTTCCAGAATTTTACACTCATATGGAAACATCACCATTGCCGATGAAAGACTGTAAAATGCAGACCTATGCTCCGCTCGTACGGGCCTTTGAGCCAGGGATCTTCATCGTGTCACACCTACTGCGACACGTGACCTCGAGTTTTGTGGTCACACCCAAAGGACTGTGCCATTTAGTCGCCTCTTATTCCGTGTACCTGATCAAGATATAGGGCTCACAGCGGGTGTATCCGATAGACAGGGGATGCTTACTCCTCTTAGGCATTTGATATCATCTTTGGTATGTCTAGGGGTCCGTGTTGGCCCATCTCTCTGATTTGTATTTTCTTTAGGAATTACGAGATTGAATACTGTTAACCATTGAGCATGTCAGAATGGATAACAAGAGGCCATCGGCCACATCGCTCACCTGAGTCACCTTGGCCCATATCAAAGATTTTCACTATATATTCGAATGTAAAACTTTTTGATCCCCTGTTGTGACCCCACCCTACCCTTGAGGGCCATGAAACTTGAATCTATGTCAAAAAGCTGTCATGTAAATTTTAACTTTCCTGGCTTTGGATTTGAAGAAGATGAGCTTTAAAGATTTTTCCTACATTTCCGCATATAAGACTTTGATCTCCTATTGCGGCCCCACCCCTGGGGCCAAGATTTAAAGAAATTAATTTGCACTATGTCAAGAAGCTTCAATGTAAATTGGAACTTTTCTGGTCCAGTGGTTCTTGAGAACAAGATTTTGAATGACCCCGTCCTGTTTTTGTGATCATCTTCCCTTTGAAGGGGGCATGACCATTCGTATGAAGACACTTGAATCCCCTTTATCCAAGGATGATTTGTACCAAATTTGATTGAAATTGGCTCTGTGGTTCTGGAGAAGATTTTTCGCTATATTTGCGTATGTAAATCTTTCATCCCCTATTGTGGCCCCACCCAATTCCCAAGGATGGGTATGATTTTAACAAATTTGAGTCTGCTCCATGTCAGAAAGATTCATAGTAAATTGTAAAACTTTTACACTGTTTTGCTAATATTTTGCCCTTCATTTGAACAAACTTGAATCCCCTTTACCCATGGATGCTTTCTGCCAAGTTTGATTGAAATTGGTCCAGTTATTTTGGAGAAGATGAAAATGCGTAAAATTTACGATGACGACAACAACACCGAGGACGGACAAGTTTTTATTAGAAAAGCTCACTTGAGCCTTCCGCTCAGGTGAGCTAAAAAGTATAAGAAGAATATTAAAATCCCGCATCAGACATGTCAAAACAAAAATGCGTACCATCTGTGTTTAGTTAACCAGAAGTGATAAAAGTTAGATAGGTTACTTGAGGAATATGCTTTGGTTCCAGCTGTGAAAGTTGGTAACAACATTGTATGAAAAGCCAAGATAATTAACGGTATTAATCTCGCAATTCCTATAACAAAAACAAATCAGAGAGATTGGCCAACACGGACCCCTGGATATACCAGAAGTGGGATCAGGTGCCTAGGAGGAGTAAGCATCCCCTATCGACAGGTCACACCCGCCGTGAGCCCTATATCCCGATCAGGTAAACGAAGTAATCCGTATCAGAATCACATATATCGGCGCGAGCGAGAATCAAACCCGCGCTGACTAGAGGTGAGAGGTCTTGTGATATTGAGAGCAATGCTCTAACCACTCGGCCACGGAGGCCCCAACTAATGGGAAGTTGTACTGGCAAACTAAATCGTTATAACGACCATAAAATTTGCGAAAGGTTGACTATAGACGAGATTGTACAAACCCCTGTAACATCAACTTCTTTGTCAACAGCCTACCTCGATTAAAAAACTGATCATATGCAGAACAAGCTCTTGTGTATCGAATCAATTGGGAGACATAAACACCATATGCAGGTGATGATGGAATATTGCCAATTATATAAGGAAGGTTGACAATGGAGAAATTTAAATTATCCCGTTTGTCATAAAATTGAGTTTTTAGTTTGCTGCCAGCATCTATTTTCAGTAAAATATCTAAGTACGGAGGAGATGTGGAAGACTCTGTGGTGTCTTTTATTTCAAGTTCACTGGGATATTTCAAATCAACATATGAATGAAAATAATCATTGTTTATAGATAAAATGTCGTCGATATATCTAAATGTCGAATTGAAGGCCACAGCAAGAGATTTTTTCTTCTCATGTAGAAGCTTTTGAATGAATTCTGCTTCAGAACAATATAAAAGCAGGTCAGCTAACAGAGAAGCACAATTCGGGATCATAGAAATTCCAACAGACTATTGGAAGACCTGATCACCAAAGACTACGAAGATATCGTCAATGAGGAACTCTAGCATCGTTTTGATATCAACGTCAGGGTACTTGTGCTTGGAGTCAGAGTGGTGTTTAACAAAATAATTTTGGGGATGACCGATCACTAGATATGAATATTTCCTTTTACCATTTTTGCTGACGAAGCAACTGTCTATGATTTCAAAAGTCTAGTCTTTAAAATATTGTGAGGCATGGTGGTGTAGAGCGTTTTAATGTTAATTTGAGACATATTGTATGATTTCAAATACATTAAAAGTTCTTTACAATTTTCAAAAATCCACATTTGATTTACATCAATTCTGGTATATGTAGTGGTACGTTGGAAGTTTCACATTCACAGCAGTTAATATTTTCGTGAGGAGCAAAGATAGGGTCTTGGTAGAACATATATTGGATCCAGTAATGTACAATGTATATTCGTTTGTCAGGGTTTTGTGGGGTTTTGGAATCCAGTATAAGTACGGTAACTCATATTCAACCAGTCCACTGACTAAGATATTAAATGTGTTTAAACCCGAAACATGATTTTGAAAAATATTATCTTTTGAAAGAGCATTTGAGTATAAATGCAAATGACTGCCATGTTCGTTTACAATACAGTTGTAATAATGAGATGTACAAACAAATACAATGTCGTTCCAAGCTTTATCAGCTGGAACCAAAACATATTCCTCATGTAACTTTTCTTAAATTTATTTCTAACCCGGATCCCCAAGTGAATCAGATAGACACTACAACAAAATATCAATACGGTTTAATGACAGATTACTTGTGGAAACTTACCAATAACAATTAAGGAGTAATTCTGACTTGTCGTGGTTGAATTATCGAAATTTGTAGTAGAGCATGTAATCTGCAAGCCAGTATGAGACTGTTTGACGTCTATGATTGTAAGTACTTCATTTGCGTTGCCTTCCAATTTGAATACTTCATTTTCAGAAATTGGTGTATCGTTAGCGAAACGCCAGTGTATTTCAGTGTTGTTCCCAGAAGACACCACGTTGCATAGCAAAGAGTAGCTATGGCCATCTATGGCAGGATGTTGAGAGATTTGTTTGATATGTACGCTAGATGTAAGATCTGAAAGAGTAAGGACGAATTTACCATAGTAACAAAAGTTTCACAAAAACCTCGTCTAAGTCGTCCCCCCCTTTTTTAGAGGGACGTCATTGTTAGCATAATCAATAAAGAACTACTGAAGAGGTCATTTCCAAAAAATATTATAGGTAAAATAGGTAAAAGTCTATAAATTTTAGTGATAAAGTTACTAGATTTGTACCGATTTACCAATAACAATTAAGGAGTAATTCTGACTTGTCGTGGTTGAATTATCGAAATTTGTTGTAGAGCATGTAATCTGTAAGCCATTGTGAGACTGTTTGACGTCTTTGATTGTAAGTACTTCATTTGCGTTGCCCTCCAATTTGAATACTTCATTTTCAGAAATCGGTGTATCGTTAGCGAAACGCCAGTGTATTTCAGTGTTGTTCCCTGAGGACACCACGTTGCATAGCAAAGAGTAGCTGTGGCCAACTATTGCAGGGTGTTGGGAGATGTGTTCGATTTGTATGCTATATATATCATCTAAAAAAATAGAAAGAATCACTTTATCACCAATATTGTTGATGTAAACATAAAATTGACTTTGTCTGTTGTCTGCACCTGGTTTTATCGGGAAAAAAAACTAAATCTTAAAAACCAACATTCTACGTTAATGTAGTCGATGGAAATGAACAAAGCACTGCCTTCATTACAGTTGGGCAAGATGTAGAGGGTGGGGCTAAAATTAAGATTGGAAAAGAACAATTTAATCATATCATGATATGATAGTACTAGGAGTCAAAAATGAATTTATATATTAAAATAATGCATGCGTTTTGTTGTATGATGTCACAATTCAACCAGATCTATTGAAAACTATCAAGTTATACATCACTATATTTACGTTTCCAACTCTATTCTCTGTGACAAGCCTTTTACTTTGTTAATAGCAAACTAACAGCTTACCTTTATAGCCAATGGGATGAATACAACTTCTCGATTGTCAACTCCACAAACTTATTTAATGATATTTCATACTTACCTGCATACGCTTTTTAAATTCCATGACTGATTCAATACGCTGGAACGTGCTCTGCGTGTAATCAATTTCTAAATCCAAATAGGCTACTGACGAAGAACTTGATGTTACCGAGTTTTAAGTAGTCTCGTCAGCATTTTGCGAATAATGATATCCACTTCTGCTTCGTACTTAGATATTTTACTGAAAATAGATGCTGGCGGCAAACTAACAACTCAACTTTATGACAAACGGGGTGATTTCAATTTCTCCATTGTCAACTTCCCTTATTTATGTGGCAACATTCCATCATCACCTGCATATGGTGTTTATATCTCTCAACCGATTCGATACGCAAGAGCTTGTTCTGCATATGATCAGTTTTTAAATCGAGACAGGCTACTGACAAAGAAGTTGATGTTACAGGGGTTTGTACAGTCTCGTCTAAAGTCAGCATTTCGCAAATTTTATGGTCGTTATAACGATCCAGTTTGCCAGTACAACTTACCATTAAGTCAAATAATGTCTGATGTGTTTCATACCAATTGTTAGGCCGTTCTTGGCACACTGATTCTGACTACGGATTGCTCCGTTTACCTGATCGGAATGTAGGGCTTTCGGTGGGTGTGACCGGTCCACAGGGGACACAACCTGATCCCACCTCTGGTATGACCAGGGGTCCGTGTTCTCTCTGATTTGTATTTCTATAGGAATTACGAGATTGAATACTGTTAGTTATCTTGGCCTTTTCATCATTTGCAAATAAAGTCTTTCGTTAGGTCGAATGCTACCTGTCATGTTTCATTGCAATTCTTACGCCATTCTTTCAATTCTGACTTTGACTATATCGGGTGTTTCCAGGAGTCCGTGTTTGCCCTTTTCTTAATTTTGTATTCTTTTTAGGATATCGAATGGCAAAGTAAACAATGTGTAAATCGTAATCATAAATCCCCAAGACATATACAAGTTCGAGTGTAGGGCAACACGGACCTCCAACAAAGCGAAGGTAGGATCAGGTGCCGTGGAGGAGTAAGCATCCTCTGCTGACCGGTCACACCCGCCGTGGGCCCTTAGTCGAAATTAGGTAAACGGGATTATCCGTAGTCAAAGTTAGTATGAAAAATGACAGTCTAACAAAGGGTATGAAACAAATCATTCAACATATGTTCCAGAGACATTTTGTAATCGCAAACAAGGTCATTATAGCGACCGTAAAATTTGCGAAATGATGACTTCAAAGGAGATTCGTTATAACCCTGCAACGTCAACTTTTTTGTCAGTAGTTGACCTCGCTTTCAAAAATTCCCATACGCATGGCATGCTCTCGCGTATCGAATCAACTGGGAGATGTACACACCATAAGTAGGCGAAAGTGGTATATTACTACATAGATATGGAAAGTTGATGATTGCAAAGTTGAAGTCATCACGCTTGACATATAATGTAGTTGTCAGTCTGCCATTAGAATCAATATTAAGTAAAATATCCAAATATGAAGCAGACATGTCAGATTCTGTAGTGTCCTTTATTTCGAGTTCATCGGGATATATTAAATGGACATAATTATGAAAATTATGATTGTTGATTGATAAGACGTCATCGATATATCTATATGTATGGTTGAAGGACACGGCAAATCTTTTTTGTTTTTATCCTGTAACAGTTTCTGAACAAATTCCGCTTCATAAGAATATAAAAAATAAGTCTGCCAATAAGGGAGCACAATTAGTGCCCATGGGAATGCCAATGGATTTTTGGAAGACTTGGTTTCCAAACACTACATAAATGTTATCTACAAGAAAGCCAAGCATACTCTTAATGTCTGCTCCAGAGTACTTGTGCGGGCTATCGGAGTGGTGTCTAACAAAATATGTACCTTGTTTTCCAATCACTAGAAATTTGTATTTTCGAGTGCCATTTTTGTTCAAAAAGCAATTATAAAAGCAATTATCTATTATCTGAAAAAGTCTAAATTTTAATTTATCGTGAGGAATTGTTGTATAAAGTGTGGAGAAATCATACGTTTTGATGCTGTCAATTTTAAAAAAATCCTGAGACTTTAGATTTTCCAAAAGTTCCTTAGAGTTTTTGAGAATCCACATCTGATTGACACAACTTCTGGAATATATAGTGAAACAGTATCTCTGAAGTGACTCTTTAATCGCTGTTAGCAGTTTATGAGATAGATCACTGTTTGTTATTTTAACCATTTTTATGTATAATTAGTAATCGACTTTTAATGAACCAGCATTGTACCACTTTCAGTCAATTGTAACGTCCCATATTCTTATATAACTCGATAATAATAGACGTAAACACTTTGTCTAGAATTGAACATGTAAACGAGTATGCGTATACACAATTGGAAACGGGTTTCAAGTGGAAACGGACCTCACGACCTCGGCCTTTCTTACCTCACAATACCCCTCCTATTCTTAGCTCGTATTTCCTCGATATTTAGTAAATAACATTATAATCATAAAGTATATCTCAAAATGCATAAATGTCGTTTTGCTTGCCGCCTGTGCTCTATATTAGGAAAAGCTAGTATGGAAAGATCTGTTCATTATCAATTTTGATCAGATTAGGGAGTTTTCCAATTGAAGTACTGATGATGTGGTCAGCAAATTAGCATTTCGCAAAAATGCATGCACTGATTTCAAATCTCTCTCTCTCTCTCTCTCTCTCTCTCTCTCTCTCTCTCAACCGATTTGACTATTCCACCATCTCTGTGATGGTCTTCAGACTGAAAACCATACCTACGTTGTTTTTCCAGTTAATAGTGTGGTATCTTTAGGTTGACCTTTTGACCTGCTTCACTATTCCCTACCTTGCGCTATATGCACGGTATCAGGTTGAGCAAAGCTCAAGTTAACATACTTTATGATTAGAAAGTAACTTTTTTCTCTTTGTGACCTTGACCTTTGAACTTGAAATATACAATTTCCTGTCCACTTACAAAGTACGAGAAACGAGGGTTTTATTTAGATTTTATCTAGAGACACCTTATAATGATAAATATCTTGCATATTTGATTTGTTTATGTTAAATTTTAGATCATATTTACTTACACTGATCAAGTACTGAAGATGTACTTATTTCAGCATATTTAGAATTCGTCGCAATTCGATCTGATGCACTGTTTGATTTATAGCCCGATCCGAGTTTGATAACGAATAGAAATTCTCAATTTCTCTACGAAATAATTATTTTCCATAAAAAATATAACTTTCAAAGAAAAAACTCATTTCTCTGTCAATTTTATTCAATGAATTGTATAACAAAAATTCATATCTTATTTCAATGCTACTGCATGTACAGTAATTCATCCCTAATGGTTTACAAGATGTCACCAATGCAAACGTGTTTGTCAATATCCGATGTTTACATATCATTTTGACTCCGTAAATACCTTTTTTATTTAGAGAAATGGATAAGCATACCGTACATTCACTTCTCTTCGCAAACCTCCATGTTTTGGTTCTGGAAAACCTGTAAATGTCGGAATCGGTAACGGTCTACGCTTTGATCGATGTTTCGACTCTGTCACAAGGAAATCAAAACTTACTTGCTGTTAATCCATTTTCAGTCCGGAGTTTGAATTCAATCTAGAGCTGCCCAGAGTTATCGTTCCTTACATATGTCAACGTCTCGCGTGTTTTTCAAGATTATTGTAAAACAGTAAAAATGCTCAAATAAAATATGGTTTTGAATTTAGTTGCAAAAATATTTGTAAATAAATCAATGTTAATCATATGCCAAGTCTTTCTCTGACACAAGAAGTAAATGTTGATATTGTTCGGTTACACTGTATAGGTAGATATGCATTGTAATGAAAATAAAAACTACAGTAATCGTTTGTCCTACATTTTCCTAATATTTCATAAACTAGTTCTTATTAATTTTTTTTTATTTATTAACCGCGAAAAAGTGGATTTACACGTGGAATAACACTGCTAATTTTGAGACGTCGACAGAGTAAGTGTAACGAACGATAACTCTGGGTATGGATTGGGTTTGAATTATGTGATGATCTCACTTGGCGGTAGAAAAACAAATCCGCAATCGGAAAATTTTGGAAAATTAGTAAACACGCATTTTGGCTCTCTGGGAAACCTTTTGACATTTCATTTTCATTCAGACATGTTTTCCACTGATATAAACAAGAATATCTTTTTAACTATGACGAAATGTCTTTCAAGAACCAAAATGCGCGTTTACTAATTTTCGAAATTATCAGACTTCGGATTTTCGATTTTTTTCTACCGCCTTAGAAACCCGTAACATGGAATATTTGAAAATGGATTAATAGCAAGTAAGTATTGATTTCTTTCTGAAAGAAGCATTCATTAATGTTAAAGTTGTGGAAATAATTTGTCTGCTACGTATATCCAGTTATGCTTGAGTCCAAACGGTGGTTGATGCATAAAATAAAAATAACATTGAATTTCAGATTTTCATTTATCTATTTCCCAGAAGGACACTGACAAACTATACCAGCAATAGAAAATGTTCCACTTCCTTCTACCTAAAATATGTGTAAGGGGCGAACTCATTGTGTTTGCATAAAACGCCCGAAATCTGAATAATAATAATACAACGACGTATTCGTGTCATTTTAACACAGTAGGAAATATAAAATAAATCGTCTCGACGATCTAGTAAATCGTATAAACGATTTAAAAAGTTGTTTCCACTATTTAAAAAATTGTTTCTACGATTTAGTCAATTGTATCGTTCCTATGATTTTGTGAATCATATACACGAATTTAAAATATCTTTTACATGATTTTTCTATGCTTTAATAAATCGTAGGAGTAACTTTTTAAATCGTTTCTCCGAATTTTTTTTTCTTTTTTCTTTTTAGTTGTAGAAACGATTTTTAGGACACCTAGAAGTCGGATAGGTGACCTATTGCTGTGGGTCGGCGACCGTCGTCGCGGTCGATCCGTCGACCATCAACAATTTAACGTAAGTCGCGGGTTTACAAACCTTTTTTTTTGTACTCGATAACCCCGCATGAAAATTTGACAAAAATGTATACATTACCGTGTGAAAATTGTTTTTTACTGAACAGCACAGTTTTTTGTTTTTGTTTTTCTTTCATTGCATAATTCAACTTAAAATAAATAAATAGGATTTGGTGCTGTAGATCTTGATGATATTGATATCAAAACAAAACAAAAAACAATTTGAAATATATTTGTGAAAAAAATTTTGGATTTTTTTTTAAAGGAAAAAATGTCAAAGTTTGATAAAAATCATCAAAGCAGCAGTTTGTTTTTTTTTTTTACAAATAACGTTACGAATATCTACGACATCATTCAACAACGTTATTCATTTACTTTTCATGTACAACTTCAACAATAACTCAGAACACGTTAATGATTCTTTGTATTGAAGGGAAAGTCAAGGACGCATGGATAAAAAAAATCAATTATTTACAAATCATCAATAAATAGTTTCGCTAAAATTCGTCAAAAATTCTGAATATTCAGATACGTATACATTTATGTAACATCTTAATTATGTTGCGCAGCAAATAATAGAAATTCTTTCTTCTTTTGCGATCACATGATCGGAGTGACAATGAATAAAATAATATAATGGTAATTACCGTGATTTGCCGAATATAATACGCAGTTATGTATAATACGCAACACCCCCCCTCCCATTTGGTGCGTGAAAATGGGATAAAACGAACTCGGTGTGTAAGGGACCAAGCGTTAACCTTGAATTTATACTTCACGGTAATTCTTACTGAATATTTCTGCGGAAATAATGAATTTTAATCAAATAATAAGAATTCGCAAACTGTGCAGCAATATTTTAACAAGAGAGCGGTCCTCTTGACCTATCTTCACCGAATATCTTCGGCGAAGTACAGGGATAATTATTATGTTAATTTCAGCAAAGCACGATATATTTGTGACATTAAAGCTGTATGGTCCGATGTTTTAACAGACCCGATATTTTCTTTGTTGAAACTGAAAATCAATTAAATAGTCGATGTTATAAAAGTCGATGTTATAAAAGTAAAATCAAAATATCAAACTAACAAATTTGTTGTAAACATCATTTCTGAACATAATCTCTCTCTCTCTCTCTCTCTTATATATCTATCTATCTATCTATCTATCTATATATATATGTGTGTGTGTGTGTGTATGTGTGTGTGTGCATTTTCAAAGTGGCCGGCAATGGTGACGTCTCCACATGAGTGTAATATTTACATGATATCGATAAAACATTCATCATTGCAATCCCAGGCTGAAATATGGGCTCCGTTCCTTTTACCAAAACTTGTAAATTTCATGGACCGTGTTTATTTGTAAAACATGTGAATAAATCTTTAATGCTATTGACAGTAATATGAAACTCCGGTTTGTCAGATACGTTGATCTATTTCTGTTGCCTTTCTTCTAACATCTGGGGGGGGGGGGGGGGGTCTTCACCGGAGTCACTAAGTCATAAAATTTTCAATTTGGAGCTGTAGAACAAGTTGTTTTCTTAACACGAGATCCATGCTGCCAGTAGATATATAGGTCGAAAAGGTAGTCCTTGATCAAAATTGTAGGGGATTTGGTACCTGAGTGGGTCCAGAATGGTCATGGTGATTAAATGCCTTTACCATGGGAAAGTTTTCTTTCACCTTGTTGAAAAACTGAATGCATATTTAGGAAAAGCAGAAAAGCATGTACAAAATCATGAATTTCGAAATTCAGGGGTTTAGACTCTAGAAGGGTCCAAAATACTGTAAATATAGCATTTATTATGTAAAGTATTTCATCAGTATGGACACTTTCGGGGACATTAGTGTTTTTAAAAGACCACACCTTCTTTTATACTATATTGAATATTGGAATTTACATTAGATAAGCAGAACAGGAAAAATATAGATTGTGTAGCCCTTGGGGCTATTGATATGTTACTTACACTAATAATCAGGTGGCCGATAAGGCCTGTGGGCCTCTTGTTAAATCGATTTTTTTTTTGTAAATATAAATCGTAGAAAGTAATTTTTAAATCGTGTGCACGATAATAATAATAATAATAATAATAATAATAATGCACTTATATAGCGTCTTATCTAAATATACTCTAAAGCGCTTTACACTATACTAAATGCAATCAAAATTATACAGAATACATAAAATCACTTATAAATGCCAGAGATATCAATATCGCACAATGAAGAATTGAAACTATGAAAGAAATAAGCTAGAGATAAGCTAGAGAAATTCGAAATTAATTCATATTAAAAAAAATCATGAAATATAAGATATGTGTTAGAAATTTTTTCTTCTTTTCCCGTGAAGATTCGGGTTAGAAGAGGCCCCCAGCACCCGTTGCTTGTCATAAGAGGCGACTAAATGGGGCTGTCCTTCGGAAGAAACCAGAAAAACTGAGGCCCCGTGTTACAGCAGGTGTGGCACCATAAAAATTCCTCAATGCTCAAAGACAGTATGCGCCGAGCATAGGCCTAAATTTTGCAGCCCTTCACTGGCAATAGCGACGTCTCCATATGAGTGAAAAATTCTCGAGCGGGACGTTAAGCAGTATACAGCTAACCATCTACTGAATCGTAAAAACGACTTTTTAGAAATGTTTCTTTGATGATTTACTAGATCGTAGAAACAATATTAAAAAATCGTAGAAACGACTTTTTGAATCGTTTACAATTTACTAAATCGTAGAATCAACTTTTCAGATCTTTTCTACGATTTACTAAATCGCACTTCTAATGAATTATTCTTCTACTAGGTTAAAATGACACGAATATGCCGTCGTATAAAACATTATTTGGTCAGTCATAAAAAAAAAAAACCCTGGTAAGCACCAAAAATAATTAATTAATTTAAAAAAAAAACGAAAAAGAAAAGAAAAAAGACGCTTTCAATCATAATCAATTCTGCCTTTAAAATTCGATAAATGAATATTTACCACCAGCCATTGTAATTCCAATCAACATAAAACCAAGTTCTAAAAGTTTTAAATCCAACATTTTTGGTGTTTTCTCGATGTTAGAAATGAACTTCCATGGCAATTTATTTCTTAAATTTCTTAAACGGAATCTAGAATTCTAATGATTGCATGTTTTAGGTCCGGGATCACCCCATTGTTTTAGGTCCGGGTTCATTCTTACAACATTATCTTAGGGAAGACATCTCGACACAAAACACGCCAGTGGGAAGTTATTGTCTTGAGAGAGTACTTTATAACCTAAATTATTTACATGGGTGAAATCATTACGTTTATCAAAGTTAGATTATTCATAGACAGAGACTTCATTGTTACCCGACCCATGTAGAGCAAATCCTGAGAGATTTTAACGTCATAATGGTTTCTTTGTCCTTCCAGTCTACAGTAACAATATCTTTTTATAAATATGGGTCTTCTTGAGGAAATAATCGACACCACGGATATTACACACACATGCGCGCGCGCTAATTGAGTGGAATATGACGTAGAAATAATGGAACAAGATATTCCTTTTATGTTCATAAAATGCACAACCAGTCTAAAATCTTTTAAAGGAATTAACAAATCCAACACAATTTTAAGAGAAATAAAATATTTTATTAAGATTCATATGTTGGTAAAACATTAAAAACAATGAAATTCATGTGAGAATGACCCAAAAAAAATTACTGAAAGATTTCCTACATTTAACATGTAAAATGAGAAATGCAGTTCTTGACGTTACATCTAACGAGCTTTATCACCCCACCCCACCCCACCCCCTTTCATCAGTTTAACGATTGCGGAATGATAAAATATACAGCATTTGGTATTACTAGGGATAATCAATAAATCTTTTATTTTAAATTTTGAAACACCGTCAAATGGAAATTTCTTTTCGAAGTGTTAAAACCCCCTTAGTATTAGCAAAACGATAATTAACTAGACCATGTTTAAAGATTAACGACTTCCTTTGAACTAACGTGAAAATCACAGATTTACAGGTACCGCTACTACGTCCATGTGGCACGTGTAATACACAAATGATGTATTCAGTGGAATGGGTATTCCGGAATAAAATTCGCATTAAAGGAGTTGGAATTTGCATC
The DNA here is from genome assembly GCA_024699665.1 of Ostrea denselamellosa. Classification (NCBI taxonomy): domain Eukaryota; kingdom Metazoa; phylum Mollusca; class Bivalvia; order Ostreida; family Ostreidae; genus Ostrea; species Ostrea denselamellosa. Next base: position 19,206,491 of record JAMZEH010000023.1, read on the forward strand.
ACGTTCACATTTTAAATAATGGCCATAAGCATAGGAATTGGCTCTGAAGTGTTCATAGTGCTTGATACAACCGACATAGTTAATTTCCATTGTGAACGCGAAGTGAATTCTAATAGGCATCAAATGCATATTTTGCATTTCCTTTAAATTCCGCCATTTGAACGAAACCACAAAGAAATCTTAGTTTGAGTGAATAATCGCTACTCCCTCATAGCTGCATTGATCAGAACAAAAATATTATGCCCAATATTAAATTACATTACGTAAAATTATCGATCAATATGATTTATTAGAACCAATATCCCAATATACACCTGCACAAGCATAACACAGACGAAGTATTTATCAAACGATGATTTAATGGACACAATATAATATAGTTATACACAGACAACGTGAGAGTATGGATAAAGTAGCTAAAAAGCAGAGAAGTACCGGACACTGCCTGAGACAGAACAACTTGGAGTTCATCTAAATATACCCTGCTTTCACTCTGTAGGAATGGCTGGATATGCTGTGTTGGTTCTGTCATATTCACGGGTATCTTGTAATACATGTTGCAATTGTTTTATGTCCCGTCAGAAATGCACATCGAAGTAACAAAATAACGATACATATGTATTGTTTTAATTATAAGTTAGCGGTGAAAGAAATATCTCAAATACAAGCAGAATATGTCAATAATATTATAGTTTACTTCAAATTCCATTACCTGCCGACTTGTACGTCTTAATTGTTTTCCACGGGAAACCCCCCCCCCATTTACTTCCCCATTGACCAACGCCCTCAATACTGTGTATACCCCATGGATTCAGCCAGATCTTGGATCGGGATATCAGCCACGCCCCTTCCTTTACCAAAGTTCATTCCTGATTGACTGGCTCCCTGGTTACTCCCATATTGTAATCCAATCGTTCCAGCCCCTTCCTGCGAGTATTCATCAGCACGAATGTCTGCGATATGTCGGACAGAACCGAAGGACATTCCAGACTGATTAGCCCCTTTATTGCTTCCTGATTGCAATCCAATCACGGCCTGACCCTCTTGAATGGCGTCATCAGCACGGATGTCGGCGATGTGTCTCACGGCTCCAAACGTCATTCCTTTCTGACTTGCAAACTGATTTGTACCAGACTGTCCACCCACAATTCCATGCGAGTCTTGTGACATTTCATCCACTCGGATATCTGAGACGTGTCGTCTGCTTCCAAACGACATACCCGCCTGGCTTGCTCCTTTGTTGCTTCCAGATTGTAACCCTATCACACCCTGTCCATCTTGAGATGCCTCATCAGCGCGGATGTCAGCGATATGTCGCACAGCTCCAAAGCTCATACCTGACTGGCTTGCAAATTTGTTCGTACCCGCCTGAGCTCCCACAATTCCCTGCCCATCCTGTGTCATATCATCGGCGCGGATATCAGCAATGTGACGAACACCACCAATTTTCATTCCTTTTTGCGATGCATATTGGTTTGTGCCTGCTTGTGCTCCGATGATGCCCTGGCCCGCTCGATCCAGGTCGTCTGCTTTGATGTCAGCGATATGACGGGCAGATCCCATTGTCATGCCCTTCTGACTCGCGCATTTATTTGTTCCCGCCTGTAGTCCGATAATGCCCTGGCCTGCACGTTTCTGTTCCTCGGTAAAGTGGACGATGTGTTTTTCGGTTGGTTTAGAACCAATTACGGGGCCATTAAAGGAATTTCGTTGTGCCTGAAATATTGATTTATAACAGTCTCAACTTGTTTCCATTAATATTTTACGTGTACTCCAATTCGAAATTAGAAGACCAATATCAGTAATGTTATAAAAAACAATTAGTATTTATACTTTCATTATATGAAAACTATGTACCTTTAAAGTTCAATGGCCATATAATATTCAATTTTTATTCTCGAGAACATTATTTAAGCGGAAATTCGCGAGGTTGCCTCGACGCGAAAATAACGTTTTCGTGAATAATTTTGTAGCATATATATATATATGTATATATATAGTGATGAACATATTGAACAACGGCCAAAATTATCCTTCACTGATAGAACAAACTTGAGAAAGGTTTTAAAATTTATGTTAAAAAAAAAAAAAACAAAAAAAAAAAAACTTGGGGAAATAACAAAGAAATAATGTTATATATGTAAAATTTATTTTGGAACATAAAATATTTTGTGAAAAAGAAAACAATTATCATTACCAATAAAAAAAAGAAGAGTTATTCGATTTGAGGGAATTGTTTAGGTATTCAAGATTAAATGTACAGAACCTAGAATCATGCACACACTGTCCCTGTTACATATAATGAGTGCAAGTGCATGGGTTGTGCTTTGTCTAGCTGCATTCATTATTATTAATAAAATTTGCTGGACAAATGTTCTCCTATCCTAATCAAAACACCCTTTTCTCCAGTCTTACGTTGTCACAAATACTTATTCATTTAATAGACTTCTAAAATTGTAGGTTTTTGTTTAAATGTTATGTTCATTCTTCATTCGGCATCGGATCCAGCAATAACAGGCTTTGGTGGTTTATATCCAGTCTTCTTGCAAAATTCGTCGGCCAAGTCAAGAACTTTGATGTCGGACACGTGACGCTGAGCTCCAAATCCGCGCATACCCTTTTGACTGTCTCCCGCAGTGTATGATATTACTGGAGAGATTTTGTTGGTACCCTCTAACAAAAGGTCATCTGCTCTAATGTCGCTGATGTGCCTGACTGCGCCAAATCCGCGGGTTCCTTTCTGACTGTCAAACTTGTTGGTACCACTCTGTAGACAAATATAACCTTGTCCTTCCTGGCTTGCTTCAGACACCTTCACATCAGAAATGTGTCGGATGGCACCCATCCCCCTCATTCCCTTCTGGCTGGCCCATTGGTTGGTTCCGGCCTGTAAAGTAATACAACCTTCCGAAGTCTTATCAAATTTGTCGGAGCGGATATCAGCAATATGACGCACAGCTCCCATGGCCGTCATTCCCTTCTGAGAGTCCAGTTTGTTTGTACCGGCTTGCAGACCGACGGTGCCATGACCGGACTTCAGCTGTTCGTAAGTGAAGTCACGAGTGTTTTTCTCGACCGGTTTATTACCAGTGGTTGGACCTTCGTAACCGTTGCGTTGGGCCTAAAAATAAACGAAGATATTTTATACTATCGAGTGATTTTACAGTCTATATCAAAGTTCAGATTCATGTCAGTTTCTTATTTGCTTTCGACGAAGACAATGGAAGTCAAAGCATTCTTATGAAAACTTTAAAAGCCCATATAAATGTAAGTAGCGCCAAAATTACACAAACAACGAACATTCAAACAATAGAAAAACCTGAAATATTGCATTCCATTCTAAGAAAAATCTCTTCGGAAGTTTGATTCCAGTCTTCATTGAAGTGATTTTATTCCTGATCTTTGAGTAAAGAAAAGTCAACTTACGAGAGGCTTAGCAAACTGTTGAAACTCCTCAATGAATGTCACGCTATAGGTACTGTTTATCTTCTGTGGAAATTACTTGTATAGGATACTGAGTGAGTCATACATAGACTAGTTAACAAAACACCCTGACACTGGTACCCTGTCTAAAACGTCTCCTTTATTGCTTTCAGATTTAAACTGGATAGATGGCGTGTAGTTTTCGCTTTCCATAGTATCACAAATGATTTCACGATCACGTTACCATTGCTACCATTGTTTAGCATATCCGTATTGCTGGTCCTGTCCTGATAAGTTTATCCTAGTTGTCTTGTAGCTGTTCTAGGCTACGTTCCTTCACATCGGAAATTTACGGTCGACGTTATCAAGTCAATCTTGCTTCCGGGTGCATGTTTCCCTGTTTATCTACGGCAATTATTTACTGTAATATTAATCAGAATTTTATGTTACTTGCTATTACAACTATTGTAAACTCAGAAACAGACCTGGGAGCAATGACGTTCACCTGGGTCCCCTTTACGTCACAAATTATAACTAAGGTTTTGGATAGGTAACACTAACCCCCTCTTGCATAACAGTCAATGGCCTGTGATGATGTCAGGAGACAGTCTATGGTTAATTCTCTGTTGATTCTAACCCCCATGGATCATAATATGACAAAACCTGAATGAACACTACATACAGCTGTTCGACACAGCAGACGTTGATGCTTTCTTCATGTAAAGGTTTTCTGAAATGATTCTGACATGTTTTAATTCCAATATTGCGACATTCATCTCTAAAATTTGCGAACATTGGTAGTCCCATTCTTTTTATCTCCCAATGGTCTTAATAGCCATGATGAAACAATCCTGAATTTAAACCGTACAGAGTAAGGAATAAATCACGCATACTCTACCCAATCTATTTGAATTTATTTTTAGCTAACTGGATCCCATTTCTGTTGGGGTTTTTCCTTGGAATAGGGCCTAGTCCTTCTTCGAACAAAGTTGGATATCCCTGACGCTGGAAAAGTAACATGTGCAAGGCTTTGTTTTAGCATTAACAAGTCCTGAGGCTCTGAGAAGAATGAACTACAAAAAATTAAATCGGTTGATCTCCCCTGACACTACGATTCAGGTGAGCTAAAATTTGAAACATCCTCTGCCAATGTAGCAACTAAACTCACCAAATTCGATCGGTTCTATCTTTAATAATTAAAACTGCGGTCATTCCAATTCTGTTCGTTTCTCCGCAAAGTAAATCTAAAGGACAACAGATAAAAATAATAGATTTTATTCACAACACAGCGTCCTTACATCATAAAAAGTTCACATTGTACGTACAGTGTAATAATAGAAATGACACGTGTCATACTGCGACGTCGAGTATTTGTATAAAATTGTACAAAAGAATCAAATTTTCTTCAACAAATACACATTACAGTTCAGTCTCACTTCTATATAATGATTCCACTTCCTGTGAAAGGGCCCATGGGAACATTCCGAGGTATCTCATAATCTAGCCTTACAAAATATGGTTTGTTTATCCAAACTTAAGATATGCGAGTTTTGCGAGAGCAGAGAAAAGCACAGAACTGAAAATGACATATAAATAACAAAACATCTCGGCCGAGATATGTTTATTTCTGTTCTCTTTTGACGTAGAAAGCAGTCTGACAACATATACATTAGCAGGGGGTTCAGCGTTTTGAGTTCCGCGTGGCTATTGGATATCCGTTGTTCATTTAAGACGTCTTTTAGGTCCAGTTTTCATATATTCTAGAATATAAATAGTCAACAAGTAGTCCATATATTACGTTGCACTTTATTTCAAAGTCATGAAAACCATGGCAGATGTAAATGTTTTTAAAGTCTGTACGATGTTGATCCTCCTCCTTAATTTTTTTTTTTTATTTATTAGTCTACTACTGATCTTCCTGGTACTGCATTTCCTGAAGGTCTTGTGCTGAGGGAGTGTAACCCAATTTACGTCTCATATCCTCGGCTAAGTCGTTAACCTTAATATCGGAAACGTGACGTTGTGCTCCAAATGACGTCATTCCCTTTTGGCTGTCGAACCTGTTGGTGCCGTACTGTAAACTGACTTCAGCAGCAGCTTCGCGATTCAGATCATCAGCTCTGATATCTGCGATGTGACGGACCGCTCCAAAACCGGTCATACCCTTCTGGGAGGCAAACTGGTTTGTACCAGATTGTAAACTAATGTGACTTTTGCTATCCTCGGAGTATTGATCAGCTCTGATATCCGAGATGTGACGAACGGCTCCAAAGCCGCCGCGCATGCCTTTCTGGGAGTCGAACTTATTAGTTCCTGACTGGAGACTGATATGACTCGCCGATTCCTTGTCGTATTCATCTGCTCTGATATCCGAAATATGTCTGACAGCACCGAAACCTGTCATTCCTTTTTGACTGGCAAATTTGTTAGATCCTGCTTGTAAACCAATGACGTTCTGCCCATCTTGAGCCAAGTCGTCGGCCCTGATATCGGCGATATGACGAACAGCGCCAATACGCATTCCTTTCTGGGTAGCATATTTGTTTGTGCCACTCTGAAGACCGATAACGCCATGAGATTGCTTGAGCTGCTCGTATGAGAATTGAACTTCGTGACGCTCGACGGGTTTGGAACCGCAGGTCGGTCCATTAAAACCGTAACGTTGAGCCTAAAAGACAGAAAGACCGTTTCCAAAATCCTATTTTGTTCATTTCATATGGTCATTCAACAATTTTGTTAGAGATACGAGTATATCAAGCAGGCACTCGATTTCATCGGGATGTCTGATAGAGCCTTCCATACAATGCGTTATTGGCGCTGTTGTCTTTTGAGGGGCGAAACCTTTCTAATTAAATCTCAAAAGAAACGATGAAACTAAACTGTTGTAAGTGTTTATTATTCATTTTTGTACAATTTTTGAGTGAAAATAAAGTTGAGAAAATTTGATTAGTTAGTGTTATGATTAAAGCCCTTCGATTTGTCCAGCAAAGTCTTTTTTTAAAATAAGTTCCCATTCCTTCTAGCTATGAGACTATATGATAAGAAGCCCTAGGGGCGAAGAAGATTCATACATAGGTCAGGGAACTAGGTAAAATATCTAAAACCAAACTCCCGATGAAATCTTAAATAACGAATTACATTCAAAGTCAAGTTTCAGATCGTTAGCAAAAAGCGAAAACACACAGCTCAATACATTTCACTGAAAGAATTTCTACAACACACAAGCGGTAGCAGAAATATTTATTTACATTGAAACAGCCAGAAAAGCATTTATCTATGCAATTAATGTTATCAAAGAAGCCAGTGGTTACTTACCACAACTAGACATGCAAAGCTTTCAACATCAGCACATGCTCATTTTGACACCACCATATCTCTGCTCATCGTTGAAAAAGAACCGTGAATGTCTTTCGTAATCGCAAAAGATAGCAGCTCAGTTTAGTTGATATGTAAACAATGAGTTTAAATGCAATTCCATCGCATCATTTGCATTCACTTTATACCGAAACAATTGTATATTTGCCAAGGATGAAACATCTGCATTGCATTCATCATGCATCTGAAAATGACTTATTTAGAACCATGCAACTGATGATTTAAAAAAAATTATCTTTTCTTGTCCTTGTTATTAGAAGTGTGCACAAAACCACCATATCAAGCAAAAGGATGTTATTTTTCACAAATATCCAATTGTGTCCCTTCAACAATTCATGTACACCATCTTTTATGTTTATTTTTGCATGTTAGAAACTAGGATTTGTGCTGTGGACACGTGATAAAAAAAAAATAGAATTTACCAACATTCAATGAACTGGTATTTTGCAAAACAGAGAAAATGAGAGAGGAAAATTTATTACTTGTGTGAAATTTTGCTGAAGGGAAAACAGAGTTATTCTGTATGAAATGGTTAGTATAACAAGCAGTGAGAGTTTTTGCATTCAAACAGCTTGTTCTGTAAAAACATAAATTTCAGATAAATTATCTGTTCTATCCAGTGTGATAATGGCCTTACCTCCGTGCCGACCTGCAGGATTGTAGCGATTACCATGGCCATGTTGCGGCCTTCGTACAAGTCCACGGTCTGAAAGAGGCTGTTGTCAGGTACGCCGTATGCATTGGCACCTTTCAGAAATAATTCGATGTTTTCCATCTGAAAATGAGAACACCAATATTGGAGTGATGGTTGCTGATGGTTATCGGAAAGACAAACGTTTGTCAATGGTGTAAACGTTATCGATTTAATCTTAAAAGTAGACATATGTTTAAAAGTTTGTTTATTGGTTAATGCTATACAGAGTTATAAAGCAAATGTCAACAGAGAAGGTAAATTTCATAATATGTATAGTCTAACTGAACATGGTTATTGAATGAAGTCAAGGAAATTATTTGTCGTATTAAGGATAGATTATCAATCTGCATTAATTTTTTTAATTGATTCAGTTTAGGTTTTGATCAATCACCAGAGTCAAATCACGCCAATATACGTTATTCATTTCCATAGTTTGTACTGTCACAGAAGCGAGTTAATCCAGACAGAAAAGAATAAAAAAAAATACAGAACGTCTACCCAGAACAACATGTCTTGTATATTCATTATATTCATATTAGTACTGACTATAAGCATTAAGAACAACTATATACTATGTATTAATCAGCAAGCTGGAGTAGAAGTACACATTAGCTGATTTGAAAGTCCATTCACTTACCTACAGTTCGTGTAATATCGTGCATCTTTCTTCGCAAAGTAATGGATTAAAAGAAAGCAAGCTTTGAAGGTACAGAGAATAATGACATGGCAGTATCAATACACTGTCCCCGGCTTTCCCTACAGCAAAGCACTGAAAGCTAGCTATATCTATCTCAGGCAGACTTGAACTTTGGCGATGAAGACACAATGTCTGTACAAGAGACCTCTACAACACCGACATTCTGTGGGCTAGCGTTACCTGCTTGAAGGGAGCGGTCGATGTGTTGTATTTGAGCTTAATATTATGACATTCCGTGTGAAGGTTGGGTGTTCCCTCGTATAACTTTTGTAATAATCTGTAAAGATTGCAATAACCTCAACATCTATCCAAGCAACTCTACCTTACTTTGACCCCTAATCCGCTGGGACCATGGCAACCACCTCTCCTTACTACACTAAATTCTGAAAGAAAAACGCTGTTAGTTGGGGTGGGGTGATTTTACCTGCTTAAAGGGAGCTTGGCTGGTGTTGAATTTTAATTTCATTTTATCACAGGCTGCGGGTTTGTTAGGGGTTCCCTCGTACAATTTCTGTAAAAGTCTGTAAAAGGAACGAAACACTGTTTCATTAGAACGTGTCTGGAAACGCGCTACTGGTTCCAACGGCAAATTAGACGCAAAGAGAATATCAAACAATGTTTCCAACTTCTTACACATGTATAAAGAAAAAAATATGATCGTGCATTATTGTAATCTGTATCTGTGTGTACCGTATTATTGTAATCTGTATCTGTGTGTACTGTATTATTGTAATCTGTATCTGTGTGTACTGTATTATTGTAATCTGTATCTGTGTGTACCGTATTATTGTAATCTGTATCTGTGTGTACTGTATTATTGTAATCTGTATCTGTGTGTACCGTATTATTGTAATCTGTATCTTGTGTACTGTATTATTGTAATCTGTATCTTGTGTACTGTATTATTGTAATCTGTATCTGTGTGTACTGTATTATTGTAATCTGTATCTGTGTGTACTGTATTATTGTAATCTGTATCTGTGTGTACCGTATTATTGTAATCTGTATCTTGTGTACTGTATTATTGTAATCTGTATTTGTGTGTACCGTATTATTGTAATCTGTATCTGTGTGTACTGTATTATTGTAATCTGTATCTGTGTGTACTGTATTATTGTAATCTGTATCTGTGTGTACTGTATTATTGTAATCTGTATCTGTGTGTACCGTATTATTGTAATCTGTATTTGTGTGTACTGTATTATTGTAATCTGTATCTGTGTGTACTTTATTATTGTAATCTGTATCTGTGTGTACTGTATTATTGTAATCTGTATTTGTGTGTACCGTATTATTGTAATCTGTATCTGTGTGTACTGTATTATTGTAATCTATATCTGTGTGTACTGTATTATTGTAATCTGTATCTGTGTGTACCGTATTATTGTAATCTGTATCTGTGTGTACCGTATTATTGTAATCTGTATCTGTGTGTACTGTATTATTGTAATCTGTATCTGTGTGTACTGTATTATTGTAATCTGTATCTGTGTGTACCGTATTATTGTAATCTGTATCTGTGTGTACCGTATTATTGTAATCTGTATCTGTGTGTACTGTATTATTGTAATCTGTATCTGTGTGTACCGTATTATTGTAATCTGTATCTGTGTGTACTGTATTATTGTAATCTGTATCTGTGTGTACTGTATTATTGTAATCTGTATCTGTGTGTACTGTATTATTGTAATCTGTATCTGTGTGTACTGTATTATTGTAATCTGTATCTTGTGTACTGTATTATTGTAATCTGTATCTGTGTGTACTGTATTATTGTAATCTGTATCTGTGTGTACCGTATTATTGTAATCTGTATCTGTGTGTACCGTATTATTGTAATCTGTATCTGTGTGTACTGTATTATTGTAATCTGTATCTGTGTGTACCGTATTATTGTAATCTGTATCTGTGTGTACTGTATTGTTGTAATCTGTATCTGTGTGTACTGTATTATTGTAATCTGTATCTGTGTGTACCGTATTATTGTAATCTGTATCTGTGTGTACCGTATTATTGTAATCTGTATCTGTGTGTACTGTATTGTTGTAATCTGTATCTGTGTGTACTGTATTATTGTAATCTGTATCTGTGTGTACCGTATTATTGTAATCTGTATCTGTGTGTACCGTATTATTGTAATCTGTATCTGTGTGTACCGTATTATTGTAATCTGTATCTGTGTGTACCGTATTATTGTAATCTGTATCTGTGTGTACAGTATTATTGTAATCTGTATCTGTGTGTACTGTATTGTTGTCTATTGTTTATCTTTAGTTACTATACATACTTGATGAGAAGGATTCCGTCTTTCAGGTTTTTCTCTACAGTCATTGCACCCTCACCAATGTCCTCGTTTAACAGCTGTTTAAACCAGTGTCTAACTTCCGCCTCTGCCTGAGGATCATACTTGGCGCCCATCTGAAATCATAGAATCACATGATATCGATCAATTAAATTAATTTCAAAATTCGTCATTTATTTTTTACAAACAGATGAGAAAACATTTTTGACTTATGTCTTAAATTCGTCATCACACCTTTCCATTTCCTGTTGAATACTACAAAAATGAAGAATAATTTCAATGTACCTTACCAAAGCACTTGTGAGCAGCCATACATAAAAAAATACATTTTCTTGGCAGAACTAATGCATATTCCAGTATGTCGGCATGGTGTCTGATGTAAAACACCAGGTTCATTTATTGACATGGAAGTTGAATCACACAGAATTACTACTAAGATTTTTGAAAATGATATCTGCGCTAGATAGATCTTCGGTACACACAGCTTACTCTCCGGGAGAGATCTCGTGGATATTTTAAGGAACGCCCGCTGCACTAATACTCACCATCACGTAATAAAGGACTGAAGTTCTTGGGATACATTTTCCTGATTTTTAAAATAACTTTTTTCAATTTTTACAGAATTATTTGAATCACAGTATCATGACATTGGCTATCAAATGTCAGCACCTGGATTTTTTCAACAGGTAAGTCAAATAAAATGTACAAGAATAAAACAGATACGCATGTCAGCAGATTACAATATTGTTCTAATGCTAGTATACATATGGAGGATATTATATGAATAGAGAAAAAAATACAAAATTGCCAATTAGTAATGATGCATGTATTGTCATTTAGAAGACGAACGACGTCTGCGGTGTATAGTAATCAAAACATAATGCATGTATACTTTTTGTAGAATATTACACTGCAGCGTTAATTTACCGCCGACTGTTTACATACTTCGCTCTAAATTAGGCATGCGCATGTTGGATCCGACACATACGTTCTGGTATATTCTGGATCTTCCAAGGCTGCACTAGTGGTCGTATTGGCGTCTTTTCAAATCAAGCTCGCGCTGAATAAGCAGCAATATGGCAATGAGTGTGATACCAGCAAGAAAAGCGTGGAAAGTAATGTTAGCTTTTCAGAATGCTAAGTTATGTTTATATCTTAAACACAATAATTCCGGATTGCACGGCAGTGAAGTAATGCATAAATATGGTATCGTAAGGGTAACGATTCTGTCATATGCTTTCTACTTCCTCTTCTTATTAGATCAACTGTATTATTTTGCTCTATTTTTCCTCATATAAATGTGTGTGTTTCTTTAAAACTTTGAAACTTTTCTCTTTTTTTTTATCTTCTGTGTGAATGGACAGATAAGAGATACCAGGTGCTTCATTCCCTACTCCAGGGTTTTCGAGTTCCTCACCGGTGACTCATCGACTCGTTGCTTATCTATTTTGACGTCATTCAATCAAATCTACAGGTGAAGAATTCCGAAATGAATGGTTTCTCCCAAAACATAGTGAAAGTTGAAAGGAATGACCCTAATGATACTATCAGTCTTAATTTTCATGTTTACAGAAATTAACAAATGAAGGAGTCTACTCCGATTTGTTTCACGGTTGGTTTTTATATGCGTGTAAGCTTTAACCAAGAAGAAAGTCTTCTTTGAATAGTAACCCCTGGTGGTGTTCTGTAGATGACTTATCACCTGTTATAGTTAAATTCTCCATTAAATCTGAGTATTTGAAGATACTCCTGGTAATTTAGACTAATGAAAACAGGTTTCTTATTACAATAAATCTGAAGTATTAAGTTATAGTAATGAGATAGAGAAAGAAAACGCGGGACGCCATGTTGATGCGTGTTATCTTCGACAGATGGGTGTTTCAAAATATATCGTCTTTTTTTTTTTTTTTTTTTTTTCTTTTTTTTTTTTTTTTGTGAGATGTAAGATTTCATACATTTATCACCCCTATCTGAACGTGTTTTGAGTTATGTTTCAACTGTGCGATTTTCGAATGTTAAAATTATATCTATTTCTGATAAAATACAACCCTTTGCAATTGAAGTCTTACGAACTAACTATTAAAAGTAGTCTATGACATTGTTAACCGTAACAGAAGACAGGGCTTTGAACGATTTTGCATATTAGAATTTGCAACCTGTGTTTAAAAGTGATTGAAATCTCGCCATTGAAATATTCGCTAAAAATTTCTGGCAAGCGATATACAAGTGAACATGCCGCTACAGTTCTACCGGGTATACGCACATTGGTCGATATATCTAGGCTTCTGGAAAACTTTTTTCAAACATGCCTGCTATATTATTTTTTATGATAGATATATATTGTTCTAGTTTGTAGATATATCTGTACTTTGCGCATGCCCTGTATACCCTTTTGTCTTGCTGTAGAGAGGCTGTTCTCGATAATGTTCGCCGCATTGAAGTATGTTTGAGTCGACTTGTGCTATCGGTGATTGGGGCGCCACCTGTGTCCTGAATGTGAAAACACGCACACGTGACAAGAAGAAAAATACATTGTCCCATGCGTTCTTCTGGAAAAACATCAAAAACGGCATGCAAAATAATTGAATAAGCAGCTGAAATGAACTGGTTATCTGTTGATGGTATGAGATTTGTGCAAGAAAGCAGAATCAAGCAGTTAACACGGCAAAAACAACTAGAATATGATGCAACTTTTATATTCGATAACACGATCTTAAAAATTTGACTTCAGGTTAAAAGATCTTGGTTCGTTCTATAAATCAATTCTAATTCTATATTCGAAGTGCAAGTGATATGGTATAAATGGGAATGGAATAAAATAAAAGACAGGGCCTGACTTTGGACTCTGTTGTGTTGGGTCAAAGAGGAGATTTGTATCTACATGTGGAAGGGGTCATTTCTGTTACCTTCGCCTTCATAATAGTCATTGCCCATTTTAATTCGGCTTTTAATTCGGCCTGTAGTGTGAAAATACACCTGAGAATTAAAATTATACACATTTTACGTAAAGGTCACAATCTATATTTTTGTAATTATATAATGCGGTTAAAATTTACATAAAGCATAAGTATCAGTCATCAATTTGAAAGCAAACATTCAGATGTAACATCAACTATAATGCAAACGCATCTTTATCACACCTTGACCTTAAAAGCGAAATAAGACATGCAACATTTCAAAGTTTGTCAGCGAAAAAAAAATTTGATTTGACTTTCAAGCTACTAAAAAGATTTTTCGGAAATTTCAAATTCGAATCCAGTGTACTTCTATTTTTCCATAGACACCACGTGGCATATGGCACGTGAACCCGCTGACACTCACGTGGGGGTGGCGCGTGGCTGTCAAACAGTGGGAGGATGCCACTCACATTCCGCGAGTTATTGGGATTGTGGTTTGTTTCCGGGTTTCAACATCAAAGTCAGCAATACTTCTCACTAAATTACGAGTTATTTTAGAAAGGATTGTTTTCTGGTAATATTTTGTTGAGTTGGCATAAAATTTGTATGATAATCTGAAAGTGATCGAATTCTTATCTGAATTTGATATTATTTTTTTAATACCCAAAATTTTTATATTTTCAAAGCTTATATAATATTTATTAAGATTCCTGAAATAGTAGTCCTATTACTTCATAAATGAATTCACGCAGTGTGGAGAAATTCCTCAGGTGTTTATTTTTAGAAACATTCCGACAAAACTCTTTTCTCTCTCAGCGAGCCATAAGAGAGCAAACCGGATCAAGTTTCATTGCTTCTTGATCTGGCGAGTCGGGTGATCAATGTCATTAAAATATTATTCTTTACCTCCCATCATTTTTTTTTCTAAATCAGTAGTACCTTCATTCTATTGAAATGTTTTATAGAACTGTGATTATTTTTTTTATAGAGAGAGAGAACGTTTCAAAATTTTGATTCACCAATTTTTGAAATGTCACATTTCACAAAATACAGAACCACACACAAATCGCTCTGATACAACAGTCTCCATTCCGTTCTCATTTTACTGTACATTTGGAGTTGTTAACAAAGCTATATACATTTTTTCTTCAAATTCAAAAATTCTGTAAAAACGTTATTCAATACGAACCTTGCTCGAAAGTGCACGATCCATTCCCATGGGTTTCATACGTTCTGCCATTTTGAATGTATGTGTTTTTTCTAACTATTGACTAAATCACAAAAAAAAACTGAGAATCCCTTCCTGTGCACCAAGGCCTATCTCCCTTCAAAGCAGACGATAAAATGGACGGCGAGTGACAGAGGATGCACACAACTCCCTCCTATCTCCTTCCGCTGTTAACAGTTGCTGAGCAGCGAGTTTCGTACGAGCAGAATACCTAAATAGAGAGGAGAAAAAAGGGGAACCACTACTTAGCAAACCCCTTAGTACATGAAACGATCGAGTTTCAAATTGCGACATGCTTTATCCATATATGAGCAAAGCTTGTGAACATGTGATGTAGAATGGGCGGGACCTTAGCAACGTTTACCTCCGATTCCAAACTAATGGAAGCCATTGCAGTTTCCAGAAATGTAAGCTTCATGCCGATTGGTTGATGTTTCTTCAAACTTCCTGAAGTTCTTAGATGCTCTCATGGTAAACAAATTTGATGCAAGTAATCATGCTGTCGACTGAACAGGCAACATTCTTCCTCGCACTACGTGGTCGTTCAATATGCCCCACAATACCGAGATTTCTTACCGATTTATCGTGAAATAACTGCAAGAATGTCTGATCAATCCCGCCAAATACCGCGTGACGAATTCAGCCTATCAATAGTTTCATTTCTTGAATTTTCAATGAAAAACCCGTCAGTCGTTATACTTCTTAAAACATATAAACGCTCGTATTTGTGATGTTATAATACACACTTTCCACGTTCATTTAACAAGTAAATGTGAATATATATTTTTATGCTGTTGTGAATGTACAGTAAACGTACAGACGATGACACATGTAGATATATATGCAATATGTTTTCTTAACCGACGAAGAGTACAAATCTCTGATTGGGAACCGGGCTCATAAACGCCACCAGAAGGAACTCTTATCTTTCTGAATCTGGCAATTTAGCTCTATCAGTTATCGGCACCCGTAAAAGTAAACAACCAAATAGCAAAGTCTTTAAGAGCTGAATCCATTTCTACTATTAATTTAAATACATGAATCCATATAAACAGCATTTCTTCTATGGATGGTATGTCAGTCACTGATTTTATTAATCATAATGTTAACAGATGTAACGAAGAACAAAATTCATTCTTCAAACGCTTGAATTAAAAGAAATAGATCTCAACTGCATTATCCCAATCAGTGAACTTTCAAATGTACCGCACACAAGTATACGTTTCAATGCTAGCGAAATTTTCACACGGGCCTACAGGTACGTTTTTTTTATCATTGATCTAGATGTATGTACATGATAGAGAATATATCTCCTATACACGCGGGGCTGTGATCGGTGGTAGCCTGTTTTATTTTGCAAATGTTTACTTGCTTCATCTTGTTAGCGCAATGTTTACCTTGGACATGCCCGATTCCATCTTCAATCAGGATCAATCCAGCTTAATCTTTCCTCGCATCCGGCTTGATCTGGTAAAACTATATGTATCAATAATTGTGAAATTGTATATATTTGCACTCATTAGTTTTGCATGAGATTAGTTGCATTAGCTGATGTCATAATCTATCACATTCGTTTATCATGATTTCATCTCTCTTTTCGCGTTACGAGACAAGAATTCTGTTGGAATTTACGTTACGCACTACGACCGACATTAATTCAGACATTAGAACTATCTTACAAAAAAGTAATTTTATACGAATTGAAGTAATAAAAATATCAAACGGTACAATAATTTAGTAAGACTTCCACGTCAAAATCTGAAAAAGAGTTAGGTTTTTTTTACATGAGCTTTTTTTACAGTTGAAGCAACTGATCTTGAGTGATGTACGTTTTCATATTTGAAAAATAAGATGTTAATCAGTTGTAAGCTACAGTTTGTGATACTTGCACGTATTTAACGACTACAGTGTAGTTTTTATCTGTGTGGTGTCTGTAGATAAAAGACATTCATGCTAGTGTTCTGTTCATTAAGGATCTATGTGTATCAAACGACTAACTTTTTAATTGTAATTATATTATTTTCTAACGCAGCTTATTTTCATTGATATATAAGAATCATGAATTGTATTCCATAACCGTTTTAAAATTACCATTCATATAACCGATATTGACAGTTAATTATAATAAGCATATGTGAATCACAATTAATGCTGTACACCATAACATACAAAATATGGTATATTTAGTTACGCATTTGTTTTTTGATTATATCATTTGTAAACTATTGGTTGTGGCGCGTAATTTTTATTGGATGATTTCATTTGTAAAACTACATTCAATGATAAACTTCAGTAATATGTTTATCAGAAAAATTATTTTTGATATTTGTGAATCATACTGCAATATGAATAAAAATCTTAGTACGGGACTGATATATACCTGAAACACATTGAAAAACTTATCCTCAATGTTCAAGAAAATGGTGGACTTTTCCCCCCAGGTGTTCAGGTTTTATTACCTTGCTAAAATTCTGTGTTTCTAAATGTCTTCATAGTGTATCGAAACAATAATTATCCATTTGATGCACGTGTACACGAATTTTAAGTCTGTTTGTAATAATCAAGAAAAATGCCTGCTTCTCTCATTGGTCCAAAGTATGAATTGATACCGTGAATATTAATAGCAATCAAGCGCAAAATATTATGAGAAAATGACGTGCTCATGTTGGCAGGGTTAATGCGTACCTGCATTCTCTAAGTTTACGTAAAGCGCCCTCTGGTGAGAGAATGACATTACCGGTATTACATGTAATATTTGGAAGTTAGTGTCAGTAGAAATTCAGTAACAGAATCTGAAACTTTTGGAACTTTGACCAAATGATTAGTCCGGTTATGCAAACTACAACATAAAAAATGTAGTATCTTAAGAATATTTTCATCCCAAGGATTCAGCTAAACCATTTATATAGTCTTTCTGGAGGATCTGGGTCCGTGCCTGTATCTGGGGTTTGTTTGTTTCAGGAGGATTCGACTCTGTGTCTATACCAGGGGTTTGTGTGTTTCTTCCCGATATGAACTTAAAAACGGAGGTCCTGTGTCGCGACAGGCCTTGGCCAAAATGTGTGTTACTTCGCCTACAGCTGGTGACGTCTCAATATGAGTGAAAAATTCTCGATGGGATGTAAAACAACCAACCAACCAAGCCAATCCGTTGGTGCAGTCAAACCACCGTTAACAAGTCAATCCGCCATATTCCGCCGTCATCCAGTTAATCCGCTGTCACTCAGTCCATCTACCGTCATCCAGTTAACCCGCCATCACCCACTTAATCGACCGTCAACTCTGTCAATCCGCCGTCACTCTGTTAACCCACCTCCACACAGTGAATCCTCCGTCTTCCAGTTAATTTCCCGTCATCCAAACAAACTAAATTTCCACACAAATTTTCAGGTAAATTAATATACATGTATTTAAGAATCGGTGTTGTTTGGAAAAAGATAGCAGTCAAATTGAGGGATTTACAACATTTGAATTAGTTCTCAGTCTCTACTAGTTGTAAAATTTACAAACTTGAAATAAACGTCTACGGGCATTTGATAAATCAGAAACGATAAAATCTTGCACAATGCATATTTAAGATTTTTAACTAAATAATCCTTCCGCCACAAAATGTAGCCCCTGCCAAACCCTTTCAAAATTTGAATCATCATCAAATTTTTCAAGTGCATAGGTTTAAATGATAAACGTCTGGACCAATGAAATAATACTGAACCATTATTTACACAGTTATAGCGTCCTGTGCGATTCAGCTAAAAAGCTGAGGAGCTATATGTAACCAAAGTATATCACTAATGATAAAGATTTATAAAGGATACAAAAATATGCATTTATTAATTTAAGATCTTTTTATTTATTTATTGATTTGATTTAATAAACTTTTTTTATTTATTTAAGGAGGATAAGGGATGAACACCATTTACAGAGTCTTAAGAATCTCTGAGTATAATTTATTTTTGCTTTAAAATGAGTAGTGTATCCAGGAGGGGTAGTCCTTCATTATATGCTAATCAATAATGCCTCACTAAAAAAATTATCATAGGTTAAGTCATTTATTCTTCAAATTGAAAAAATAGGGTAGCGCTGAAAGTAATGGTATTAGATGAAATATCGTTTGTACTTAGTGTGTCCTTGAATTGCACTGCACTGTTTTGTTTTTGTTTGGGGTTTTTTTGATTGGTCGTTTAAATGCCACTTCTTGCACTGTAATTGCAACATCAGTAAAGCATCAACACCAAAAATATCGGCCGCTAAACTTTTAAGGAAACACACTGAAATTGTAATATGACATGGAATACGTAAACGTACTAATGCCATATTGAAGTTCTAAGTGAATTGTAATAAAATATGTTATTTGGAGAAAAAATATCAAACTGAACCTTGTAAATGCTGGTGTTCTTGAAAATATATCTGGCCATTCAATGAAAGTGAGTAAAAGAAGTTTTTCCATACATAATAAAGATCATCACTGGGAGGTTTTGCATGCTTTTATTCTCGTTTTCAGGTCCTCTTGGAATAGAATAGGACAGCAAGAAAAACAAACATGACCTGTATCGTGCTGATACCCCGGATCACGTGATGATCATTTGCCAGCCCGGCATGACTGGAACTCCCGATTGGAACGTTGCGGTGGTTTAACGAGAGAGAGAGAGAGAGAGAGAGAGAGAGAGAGAGAGAGAGAGAGAGCATATTCAAACCAAAATAACGTTCCCTTTTATAAATTCATTTATTTAATTAATACCCGGAAACTCATTACGAGTTGCTCTCTATCTTTCACATTACTCTTCCGGGGAGTGTTTGTTACACACACACACACCCCCAAAAAAACCAAAAAACAAAGTTAAAAAAAAAAATACCAACAACAAAAAAAATCCAACTGAAATCGCAAAAAAAAAACAACCACCAAAATAAACAATGAATGAAAATGAAATGTAATAGCAATTGTTGTTTTTTTAAATCTCATTCAGAACGTTGGTACATGTTATTAACAAGGAATTACTCTGCCAAAACAATAGCAAGAGGCCCACGGGCCTTATCTGTCACCTGGAATTAGTTAACTGTGTCACTAGCCCCAAGGTCTACGGATTCTAGAAAAAAAAACCTGTTCTGCATAAATCTATACTAAAGTTTAATATTCATCAATAGTATAAAACAAAAAGTGTTCTTAAAACACAAATATCTCTGAAAGTGCCTGATGAAATACTTTACATGAATATATGTAACATTAACAAGACTAATTTGAACCCGTCCTAGGCATTTAGTTTTTATACCGCATCAGCAAACTTAAACAAGTCATTCAAATGATAGACAATAATCACAATCATAATTTTGGCCTCACCCTGGAAACAAAACCCTAACTCCTGAGGATCATGAAATTCACAATTTTGATAAAGGACAGCCTAATCCGTCTAAATATTTACTTAGTTTCAATTTATATCAAAAGAATTAAAGAAGATATTTTTATAATGCTTTACACATATACACTATGTATACCAAGTTTGGCCCCGCCCTGGAGTCAGAACCTCTACCCTGGGATCATGAAATTTACAATGTTGGTAAAGGCCTTCCTGCTCTACATTACTACGCATTTATGTTTTTTAAAGATGTGCAGTTATAGAAAAGACTATTTTTGAAAATTGGTCAATTTTGGCAGATTTGACCCGGCCCTAAGGCCCCATGGGTGCAGGAGTCATGAAATTTACAATTGATGTCCCTTTTCCAAAGATACTTCATTCCAAATTTGAAAAAAAAGAATTGGAATGGTAGTTATCAAGAAGATAGAATGTTCAATTGTTAACTAACGACGGACGACAACGACGCTGACCAACTGCAGTAGGTCACCTGACCTAAAAAATGATTTCTCATTTCCCCATACGCATTTTAATTTCTAACACAGACACAAATAGGTAGTTCTGCGGTCGATAACAAAATACAGTTTTATTCATTACATACTTTTCTGACTTAGTAGTGGTCAGTGGGGGTATTTTTTAGGAATTCTATATATGGAACAAGAAGGTTGGTACCCCCCTGGATGAAAGTACTATGGATGGTTTCTTTATGCATTGCTTCTTCTTCAGGTTCGCTAAAACGTTTTTTTAAATTTCTAATTAGTGTGTAGGTCATGAACAGAAACATTGTAAAAAAGTAATTTCACAAAGTGTACCTAAAACCAACGCTTTTTGTTGTCGATTAATTTCTTATTTAAGCTGAATAGATCTTGCTTTTTTATTTTTATAGAAGTTTCCTTCCCGATTATATCATTTTGTTCATTTGATAATTTGCCCGGGGGTCCGAGTGTTTATAATGTATCAATTTTTGACACTACAATAGCGAAGCCCCCTAATGTTTTTTTTTTATTCTGATGTTTCCGGGAGAGCACCTCAATTCTGCGGGGTCATCGTAATGGTGCAAAATATTTTATGAATAAATATCTATAATAAGTTGCGTGTACATGTATTTGTCTCTAATGTTGTTTACAGTAAAAAGAGTACCAACTTTGCGCTTGAGCATGTCTAATAAAGGTGGTGGTGGTGGGAGGGGGGGGGGGTCATTAAATATTATGTACAACATAGAAAATTCTTCGTCTATTCCTCCATGCTTGTTAACGTGAGATGTCGTAATTGGACCTAAACATTGACAATCAGCGCGAAATTGTAGCTGTTCAACACGGACTTAAGCCATTCCGACAAAGAAAGGACAATCATATGATAACAAAAAAAAAATTACACTCTGCTGTTCGTTTTTTTAATTTGATATCAAATTTAAACCGCAACATTGATTGTTTGTTTGTTTTACGTCCCGTCGAGAATTTTTCACTCATATTGAGACGTCACCAGCTGTAGGTGAAGTACCACAAATTTAGACCTATGCTTAGCGCTCAGGGCCGTAACAGTGAGGGTTCTTTAACGTGCCAACGCCTACCGTGAACAGGACCTCCGTTTTTAAGGTCATATCCGAAAGACCCGTGATTCTCACTTCTAATTGCCGAGCGTTTAGCGAAGGAGCAATCACTACCTATATTTCGTCTTAGGTTTGACTCGGCCATGGCACGAGCGAGCTCGAACTCACGACCTCCCGGTTACGAAGCGAACGCTCTAACCACTGAGCTACCGCGACCACTTCCGTAACATTGGTGTAATCACTACCTTATATGGGCATATGCAAAGAACATGACAACCGTAAGTTCAGCTTCAGTACACCAAACATGGCGCACAATATGAATCGAGAAATTGGATTTATCGAAATTGTTAAAGGAACATGGACACGAATTGAGCTGAAAGTTTTCCATTTTCAATGTTTACAATGCTTAACTATGGTATTTCAGGATCAACCAAAATTTGATTATCAGTTAATACAAAAATGAGATGTGACAAACACTAGAAACTATTTAATTGTGTTCAGAATTAACTTGTAAATTAAAAATCTGCTGTAAACGAAACTTTTACTAGTCTGTATCTCTGAATCGACAACTGAGATTCAAATTGTTGATGACCACCTTAGTTAAGCATTTTAAACATTAAAAATGGAAAAATAAAATTTGAAATTGTCCAGCTCGAATCGTGTCCACGTCCCTTTGAAATAGGTAGAACAGAGTTTCACAAATCTTAAGTTGCAAGTTGTAAATTTATGTATTGACTAAGAAACATATGATATCACTTTTGTTTACGTAAAGAAAACCAGCTAATGTTTAGGATGATCGAAAATGCTGCGGGAGTGAACCACTCCCGCATCTGCACCATTACAGAGATCCTAAGGTGTTGAAGTCCCCCCCCCCCCCCCCCCCCCCCCCCCCCCCCCTCAACACATACACGCACACAATACAACGACAACAAACTTTTTTTAAAAATGGCAAGGGTTTTATTATTGTAGCTAAGACCAACACGGCAGTATGTACTTAAGAAATAAATTTCACTTTTAAAATACGCGCGGGTAAGAACTGCAGGACACTTTACACCGGCAAACTTCATGAAGTGCGTCATGAAAAGTTCACGTCCTCGTGTATTTTTATTTCTCGTGTTTACATTTTATTTTCATTTCTGTCGGAATTCCTAGTCGTTAAAATAGACGCACTAAATCATCAAGTAGTTTTGCATTCATACGCGCAATATTTACAACTGCAACACATTCATGAGGAAATGGCTATCATATATCAAAGGCAAACTCAATGGAAATATGAGTCATGTACCTTATATTCTTGTCTTAGATATGTCTCAGAATGTAACATCTTGATATGGATAGTTACATAAAAATCAGACATAATGAATTAATTAAGACAAAATAAACATGTGGCGGAGGGGTACACGATCATTTTTGAATTCCGTATACAACATGTAAAATCTTTGCATTTCGTACGCAGACATGTGTCAGAACATGATAACTAGAAATCCGGGGTCTATGGTTTCTCGTACAAAGCATTTCCAACGTGAGCGACAGATAGCGGTAGAGAAAACGATGCACATCAGCATCTAGCAACACTCGTGCTCCGTTTAATTAGGCGAAGATGTTTAACAGCTCCAAGAATGG
The DNA here is from genome assembly GCA_024699665.1 of Ostrea denselamellosa. Taxonomy (NCBI): domain Eukaryota; kingdom Metazoa; phylum Mollusca; class Bivalvia; order Ostreida; family Ostreidae; genus Ostrea; species Ostrea denselamellosa. The sequence continues at coordinate 19,229,627 of JAMZEH010000023.1, forward strand.
CCTTGACAGTCGTGTTCCTAGCATTGCCGAAAACACAGCGGGTTGAGGTAGGGATCCCGGGCGCTGCTTTATTGCTCGTTGATGGAACATCTGATTGTACAGAAGTAAATCGTACAGTCTGTCGATATTGGTTTAGAGTAAGAAAAGAAAACGTCTGGGCATCGATAATGACTAAAAATAAACTCGTGATGCATGTAAAGAGCACGTGTTTTGGAATTAAAAGTGTTGCGCTCCAATATACTCTTAAGTCTTGAAAAAAATAAAAACGAAAGTAGGAAATTAATTGATAAAGATTGATCATTTTTCATTTTATTACATTGTTTTAACTGGTACAATGTTCATCCATTATTATGAGCAGCTCATATTCAAGTGTTTTAAAATGCGTTTATTCATTGTATACTGTAAATTTAACATAAAATCGTTTACAATTAACATATTTATTTGATGAACTTTGAAGCCTGTAGAATGATTTCGTTCTTAAAGAAGAGGGCACCGTGCCATAAAGCTCGCCTGAGTCACCATTATCCATCGTGAACAATTGTATCTTGAACGTCTAGTCGCTCCGGAAATTAACGATTTTTCTTCATGAGTTGGTTGGTGTCTTATAATTAAAAGTTTTCCACAGGACGCAAGTTCAGGAGGGGAAAAAACGCATGCACGCACGCACAAACACACACACACAAAGAAACAAACAAACAAATAAACAAAACCACAGCAGATTTGAGCAATAGTTGAAACGTTTAACGTAATGAAGAGATTTGAGCAAGTCGACCTCCAACAAGGCGGACAAAGGGAATAACTTTCACCAAAATATCGTCTATTGAAAACTATCTATATTCATTTACTGAATGAAGGCGAAAGCGTGTATTTTGTTGGACTTCAGGGACAACTGAGACCTGAGGTAACAATATGGTCCTAGGGTCCAACTAAATACATATTGCCCGAAATCCATAAGTCAATACAAATGTTCTGTTATACCTTTGCAAATTTACAACCCTAATAATCAGCGAACTAGGCTACTTGTATTGGACGCCATTATGGTAGCAGACGTGCTACAGGGGAACATCACGGAAATCAAGGAACTGGGTTTTGGATGAACATTTTCCGTCATATCAACTTGACGGAAAATGCCGAGCGATGTTTCGATTGAGAGCAGAGTTGTCACGCATTACTACGAGGTAACCAGAGTTTCAGCGAATATCAATAATGACGTCAAACCTCGATCAACTTATACTAAGCAGTCTAACATCGACTTTTCGGAGGAGCGGGCAATCTCAACAATGGATATTCCGGACTTTTAATTGTATACAAGAAGTTATTTATTAGCTTGAAATGCACATAATCTTAAGGAATGTTTGTATCAATTAAAAGAGTGAAAACAACAAGAACGTGGCGGGGTGTGTATATTATCCAATGTTTTCATAATGCTTTGGTATCCCTCATGATTCATTGTCTTTGTATTTAATATGACATTTAACTCGATGTCAAGTTAAAACATCAGTTCTTTCATCGGGAAATATAGTACACTGAAACAGAATAGGTTTATTACTGACAAAACGTTAAATGTGATTACATCAATTTCAAAACCAGTGCGCGTAATAATCTGTTTTTGCCAGAAGTCTTAGAGTCTAATAGGCTTCACGTAGGAAAAACCGCAAGGTTTATTTGATATAGGTGTACCGCCAAAGATTCTCTGACAATTCCAAATTAGAAGGAATCAAAGTATCTTTAAGTAGCAAGACAACACGACTGAATCTCATCAAATACTTCATAAATTGCACATAACTAGGTCGTCAGTATGTAGCATGAAATTGACATATGGGTCTTTAGCTATACCTTGAGAAAGAAAGAGAAACCAGTTGTGTATCCGATCAAATTACCTTCCCACACTTCTAATCAGACTTGTCGAATTGTTACATTGTGTGTTATAGAAAATAAAATATATCTAATTACAAATTATTATATAGAACATCTCACGACTCTTCGACATGGAGAAAACTTCTTCAGTCTCCATGGTGAGACGGAAAAAATGTTCTACTGCATCTATGATACGAATCTGTTCTTGTTTAGCGCCGTACAAAAATGTTACATATATAAACAATGGAATGCATAAAAATAAACCCCGACCGGGATGTACCCCGTGGAGATCCTAGTTGTTAGAATAGATCCTCAGTACCCCTTTCTTGTCGTAAGAGGCGACTAAATGGGGCGGTCTTTCGGATGAGACCATAAACACCGAGGCCCCGTGTCACAGTAGGTGTGGCACGTTAAAGATCCCGCCCTGCTCAAAGGCCATAAGAGCCGAGCATAGGCCTAAATTTTGCAGCCCTTCAGTGGCAATGGTGACGTCTCCATATGAGTGAAAGATTTTCGAGCGGGACGTTAAACAATATAAAATCAATCAATCAACTCGAAAATATATGATTTTAGAGAGAGAGAGAGTAATTTTCTCGATTTCTGAGTTTTGTCTCCATCGTTGAGTTTGGATCCACAAAATTCCAAAGAAAAACACGCATTATACGTAACATGAAGACCCAAAGACTATAAATAAAAATGACGAAACTACCGCAAAAGAATAAACTTTTACAACAAACGCAGTATAGAAGATGAACATTTCAGCTACTAGTATACGGAGTACGAAATAAGTTACTTTTTTCTATCCTGCATCACAAGTATGATGTTTATTATCATTCAAAATAATTTCCAGATTCCGGCAGAAATCATATCTTATGCGCCACCTCTCTTTTGTGACACTATCCTAATGATGAGCGACCGCAATGCGAAGATCAGAGCGTATCTGACAGTGACTGACGACAGCAATCCTGCTGCGGACATCATACATTACGTCTGAGCGCAAGTGCGCAGCCTGGACAACAGTGAAGTATTGGATTCAAACAGTACTGGGGATTTATTTAGAGGTGGCGAGGAAACATCCAAAGTTCAATCACTCGCTGAAGCAAAGATTAATCGAGTATCTGCAAAACCGTCATTTTTTCAGCCAAAGATGAATTGTGCCAGAAATTGAATTTAATTCTTTTTACATGCATTAAAATAATGTAAGAGACTCGTGGGATTTAGCGCTCACCTGAGTATCACACAACGAAAGTATTGCACGTTTGTGCATAGCGTAACGATAACATTTTCAGGCACCCGAGATAGAAAATGGTAAATTAAATTTGAATTACTATATTTGATATATATATATATATGTGTGTGTGTGTGACTAGGCATTTCTTTTGATACCATGATCTTCGACCAAATTTTCAAAACCTAAGCAAATATCTTTTGAATAGTGAGGATCTTATATGTGCATTCCTTCTTTTGGTACCAAAGTTTTTAACCTTGTGGTCGTGATCTTGGAATTAGACCTAATTTTTAAAAAAAAAATCACACTATCTCTTGAACTATTTAAGGTAGGATTTTAGCATTTTGTATATATATTACTTATGACAAGATCTTTCATTTGGTAATATAATCACTGATCTTCATCCCGGAGGTTGACCCCAATTTCAAAACATAACTTTTAAATGGTGAGTGATGTGGCTCTCATATTTCATATGTGCATTCCTTATAACAAGTCCTTTCCTTTGGTATCAAAGCTTTTAAACTTGTGACCTTGAAGTTTAATATACTTTAAAGAAAAGTTAATCTGCCAAGTAAACAATATCATCTGGTTAGAGCGTTCGCTTCGTAATCGGAACTGTACATTAAAGTGCCTTGCAACCTCACGTTGACTAACGACTGCTTGCAGCATACCAAGTGCCTGATTGCGCATTTCATTGCTTCAGCGCGGCATAGTCTTGGTTTTGAATTTTTCTGTTATGCTTTCACCAACAAAGTTGTTTTATCGTGAAAAACTCCTCTATAACCTTTCTACGTGTTTGAAAAAAAAAACCCAGAAAATTTCGTGCGATGCTACTCACAACGCGCAAACAAAGACCACGGGTAAATCGAGAGATGGGTTTTAAAAATCAATACGATGTATGGTGGGTAAATTTGGCAATAAAAGTTTTATATGTAATATTTTCAATGAATACATTTTAAAAAAACCCAACAAAAACGTGTGTTGCGTTTTTAAAGTCCGTCAGTATATATCTTGTTAACACCTGTCACGTCACGGGACTCAAGCAGTTTAAAAAAAAGAAAAAGATATCAACCGAAAGACCCGTGATTCTCACTTTTAAATGCCGAACTTATTTTTGTGCTTATTGTTTGTTTGCGTTTAGTTCTATGTTTTCACTATGTAGCTCTCGATGTCAGCAGCTGTAGGTGAAGTACCACAAATTTAGACCCATGCTTAGCGCTCAGGACCGTAGCAGTGAGATCTCTTTAAAGTGCCAACGCCTGTCGTGACACAAGACCTCAGTATTTAAGGTCATGTCTGAAAGACTCGCAATTTTCACGCCGCGAATGGTGGGGGAACAGTCACGTGGGTTAGACGTAGCACTGAGATTGAGAATCGAACCCGGTACTCTTCATCCAGGTAAAAAGGATTTTACAAGGACTCCGGACAACCCATTACAACTACACAGTCCATTTACTTGATATTTATCCAATGTTTTAGCTTTTGATATCTTTACAAATTGTAATAGTCATTTCCTCATGAATGCATTGCAGTTGTAAACAATGTGCATGTGAATATTTATAAATATGGTATCTCTATTTTAACGACTTGAAATTTCCACAGAAAAGAATATAAAAACAATTTCAGTTTTGAAAATACATAATGTTATGAACTCCAACGCTTCATGCCGACATTCTTTTCACAAACGCGTTTGAAGAAAAAAGTATATTAGTTATACTGTAATGCATTTTTAATACATCACTCAGAGAGTCCCGAACTCGGCACCCGAATCCTTCACCCATGAATTGTGACGGTGCCCTGACTTCTTAATGGTGAAGGAGCAACCATTACAATTTTAAAATTGTAAAAGTCAAGGCCCTCGGTGAATGATCTGATCTTCTTTAATTCGATATCAGAATAGAATGTTTTAGAAAATAATGATTGTCTTTATCGAGAAATATATATTACATAAACAAATATCACACACATACTGTCGGGGGAAAAAAGACAAATAATAATAATCTATGTTGGTAACAAAATTGATTCATTATATATATATATATGTGTGTGTGTGTGGTACTCGTGTTTAAAATCAAGCAATCACTTGGAGACAGTTTATAATACTCTTTATTTCCGTTTGACTGACTAGACTTATTCATTACTCTCGATTGTAACCATACACTGTGCAGTTTTCTGAAATGCCATCATCAATGTATAAATGCAGAACAAATTTCAGCTAAATCAGAGTATTTTGGACAAACCACATCTTATTTAGAAATTTAAAATTCTGATGGTTTTGAAATTAGTAAATATGTATATATGCATGATAATAATACATGATAATACTCCCTTACATTAAACATGTATTCTTTAAACCAACAACTACATAATCAGAAGTTCAAGATAAATAATGCTGCAACAATTTACACAGCAGATGTATCGCTATTCTGTACATTAGGTAACTGGTAGAATGCAACAAGTACATTGTATGCAAACTTTATGGACATTTGAAAGCGATAACATGGTTTAATAAACAGAGACATGATATTCTATAGACAATTTAAAAATACACCAATATTTGATATTCGGAGACTTGATATTTCATGACGTAAACAACAATTAAAATATATTGGGGGGTGGGGGGCACACTGGTAATTTCAATTATTTTTTCCTAAAAGAGATATAACTATACATATCATGAGAAGAGGTCAGTGGACAAACTCTCAGCTGAATCACCCTGCTCATACACAGATTACGAAAAATGAAACAAACTTGAATACTACATGAGGATGTCGGAATATCAGTTTCATTTAATATTTTTGGTTTGAACACATTTTACTGTAACTGAATTTACAAAGGGATTGAGCACAAGTTCTTAAAAGACTTTCATTTATTATAAATGTTATATATATATATATATATATATATATATATATATATATATATATATATATATCACACATTGCTTAAAAATGTGCTACTGCTACAAAATGATTCATCATTGATTTTCAATCAATCTTTATCAGATTATTGAAAAAACCTATTTTTCTTTGTGAAACTGTCTCTTAAAATGGAATTGAATGATATAAAAATTCATCAAATAAAATACAAAGCTGTTAAATTGTATAAATGACCTTTGGCATAAATACTGTATAATGGGTAGTTTCTGCAGTTGGAAAATTTTGTGACCAGATCACTAAAGGGTACCAAATTATATTCTGTGATTCCAATTTCTGTGGTTGCACTATACCTATCTATACCTATATATATATCAATATATATTATTTGTGATTGAAATTTTTACGGATTTTTCTTAAACACAAATTTCCACAGCAGAAAATACATGTTATACAGTATATTATTATCTTCAATATAGTTCAATTCAGTACTGGCTTTCAAATGATCACTCTCTGGAATTCACTAATCATAAAAAACCCTGGAAAGTTGGTACCTTATCCCAAATGCAAGGACACTGCATAATACCTACATAGAAATAAAGCAGAAGTAAAATCAGATTAGATTATATGATCATATACGACATTTCTTGATACATGTATACAACATCCAACATATAAATGTAGTTTTAAGCTTTATGCCTACATGCAGAGGGATAAAGAGAACTGAAACATAACTGTAGTATCATTTTTTTTTTACGGTTGGCTTTTTCTGATTCTGCAGGACTGAGAAAACAAGGCTGAGAATCTGTTGCTTTCTTAGTGGTGCATCTTGAAATTTTAAAATAATGATTAAATTTGTATGTAGTGACTTCATTGTCATTGTACTTTTTTTCCTCCAGGAAGTGTATAGATGAGTAGATGAGGTAGAAAAAGGTTGTGCAAAACTTTCCTCTCAGTAATAAAGCAAAATGGAAGATCTTTCTATCAGTAGTTAGTGGAGGTTAACATGTATGACCATATAAGGAAGTTTTCATATTTATAATTCGGCTTGTCTGATTCAGTGCCTCTTGAAAAGGGTTTTTTAAACACTATTTTCCCTATTTCCCATTAATCTCCCCTTAGAAAAAAGCATGGCCCTTCATCTGAACAAAAATGAATCCACTTTACTCAAGGCACATAATAGTCAATTTTGACTGGGTGCCTCTACCGATAAGAAGAAGAAGAAGAATACTTTGTGTCATGTCAGTTGAAACTGGCCAAGTGGTTCTGTTAAAAATGTAAGTATTGGACAATAATGATAAAGAAGTATTTTATCAGAAAGAGTCAACTGAGCCTATAGCGCAGGCATAGTCACTTGACACAAGAAAACAAAATCATGTATAGGCCTACAATGAAAATTATGTGCCTACACTAAATGCTACCTAGTCCAAATACGTAATGTTTTGATAACATTAAGCACCTGTGAGCTCAGGTGAGCTAAGAAGATTAACATTCCTCATTAATTCAATATTTGATAGTTACCTGTATTGCTAACAAGATGGTGACTAAAGTCTTTTCATGAAGAGGCCCACAAAATTTCAGGAGCAGGTTTATAAGAGTCATGTTATTACACTCCGTAAGTTGCTTCTCTTCTCCCACATCCTCCCTTATATCCAGCAGGCGCAACATTCTGAATACATTCACAGACAACTTTCCAAGAATGTTTAAACTTTGATACTTGAAGGTTGTTGTACTCATCCTTACTGTGTCACTAGCTGGATCATATCTAAAGCAAAAATAAAATGCAATATTTTCAGTGTATGTTGTCATCAAGAGTTTTGGGTTTGGTTGTGGTTTTAATTACTAATATTTATAAACATTGAAGGTGTATAAATGTAAAACTTGTGTGTACTGACTATAAGTCAGTCTGCAAA